>JADBJO010001485.1:142500-157500 GCA_016801955.1 Conus betulinus | reverse complement strand
GCTCACGTCACTTACCCAAGGTGCAGACGACAATGACAATCCGCCATGCCCACGTCACTTACCTTAGGTGCAGACGACAATGACAATCCGCCATGCTCACGTCACTTACCCAAGGTGCAGACGACAGTGACAATCCGCCATGCCCACGTCACTTACCCAAGGTGCAGACGACAGTGACAATCCGCCATGCCCACGTCACTTACCCAAGGTGCAGACGACAGTGACAATCCGCCATGCCCACGTCACTTACCCAGGGTGCAGACGACAGTGACAATCCGCCATGCCCACGTCACTTACCCAAGGTGCAGACGACAGTGACAATCCGCCATGCCCACGTCACTTACCCAAGGTGCAGACGACAGTGACAATCCGCCATGCCCACGTCACTTACCCAAGGTGCAGACGACAGTGACAATCCGCCATGCCCACGTCACTTACCCAAGGTGCAGACGAAAGTGACAATCCGCCATGCCCACGTCACTTACCCAAGGTGCAGACGAAAGTGACAATCCGCCATGCCCACGTCACTTACCCAGGTGCAGACGAAAGTGACAATCCGCCATGCCCACGTCACTTACCCAAGGTGCAGACGACAGTGACAATCCGCCATGCCCACGTCACTTACCCAAGGTGCAGACGACAGTGACAATCCGCCATGCCCACGTCACTTACCCAAGGTGCAGACGACAGTGACAATCCGCCATGCCCACGTCACTTACCCAAGGTGCAGACGACAATGACAACCCAGATGTAGAGAGCCATCAGCTGCAGCCAGGTGGACTTGATCGATTTCTCACACCCATCCTGGTCCGACTTTGCTATGATGCAGTTGACGTACCTGCACAGATGTCAGCCAGAATCAATGGACTGATCAGCTCATAAGTAAAGACAAACAAGCCTTTTATCTCCGTTTCAGAGGGTCGCACCAACTTCCATTACATCTGGGTTATTTTCTGTCCACATCTGCGTGTTAAGGGTTTGCTTAGGTCTACGTAGAATCATGCCTTCCACGGCAGTCATCAACCACCGTGTCATTACAGAAGTTTTAGTTTAGTGTACACACCATATGAACATATGGTAACAATTCATGAACACACCATATGAACACATGGTAACAGTTCATGAACACATCATATGAACACATGGTAACAGTTCATGAACACATATGAACACACGGTAACAGTTCATGAACACATCATATGAACACATGGTAACAGTTCATGAACACATCTTACGAACACATGGTAACAGTTCATGAACACATCTTATGAACACATGGTAACAGTTCATGAACACATCATATATGACACACATGGTAACAGTTCATGAACACATATGAACACACGGTAACAGTTCATGAACACACCATATGAACATACGGTAACAGTTCATGAACACATCTTATGAACACATGGTAACAGTTCATGACCACACCATATGAACACATGGTAACAGTTCATGAACAGACATATGAACACATGGTAACAGTTCATGAACACATATGAACACATGTAACAGTTCATGAACACATATGAACACACGGTAACAGTTCATGAACACATCATATGAAAATATGGACAACCTCATCAACCTCAAGCACGTGCTCTGCTCATCCAACATCCCTCCAACGGCCTGGTTGGGTCACGGCCAGAGCCTTGCCTCCATTGGCTTTGAGCCGGAGCCTGGGTGATGGATTCCCTCAACAACAAAAGCCCTTCCTGGTGAGGCCGCCCTGCCCAGGGCAGTCGCTACGTCTGTGAGAATGCTAGCGGCGATTGGAGAGAGAGCAGGAGGAAGTGTCCACCCTCCCTTCCCTTCCCTAGCCCCCTTCTCCCCCCTCTCCCGTATGAAAGTTCCATATGCTGTTGATGAGGCAGGCAGGCAGGCAGGAACATCAAGGAGTTCAGGTGTCCGACAGGTATAACATTCCCACAGACACAACATTACAAAGTACATATTAGGCTTGGGGGGGGGGGGGGGGGGGGGGGGCGCTTAAATATCGTGAATGTGGTATTGGAAAAAAAAAAATCAAAACCATAACTTCCATGCTCATAATCTCTCTCTCTCTCACACGCATGCATTCACACACATATACACAGAGAGAGAGAGAGAGAGAGAGAATGAGACAATAAGTATTTCAATGCAGTATTCGTCATAACCATCAAAAAGCAGGTCCATGAATTACACTTATCACCAATAACAACCTTTGTATAACTAAACATTTTTTAAATCATAAACAGTAAACAAGTGGAATAGTCTTTGCTCCCATAAGGAAACCTAACACAGAGTAACTTTTATTTCAAGACTGGCACAGCCTCTTAAACTTGAATAAAGTCAGACAAATACAAAGACGAACAAATCTAACGGTGGGGGAAAAAACAAGCGCAGGCCAACAACTAAATGTCTTCATAGTAATGACTTGGCAGAACTTTGAACTTAAGGAGGGGGGGGGGGGGGGTGGGAAGAGGTTGAAGATGTAAAAAAAACTGGGGACATGAAATTAAAAAACTCTTCACTGGCTGCATAAGGGAACCATCGCAATCCCTTTTAAAGGCAGATACATTTGTATTGTCCTGCTCCCAGACCTTTCGTCCGCTGGGTCGGAAACTCATCAGGGAGACACGACTGGCTGTATCTGCGCTCCCGGCGTCAAAATAGAGACACACCACAGTCCATAATTCCGTGGTGTTCTCACCACCAAGGTGCAAAAAAGAATCCAATAGCACCCCCGAAGCAGCCAGCGAAGAGTAGTAAAGGAAACCAAACAAAAGTGTGGGGAGGAAAAAAGTTGCTGAAAAACTACAGATATTATGCAAATAGTATAAAATGTAGGGGGCAATCTTTGAGCCTACGCTTGAGGATCCACCCCAGGATGCAAGGGAGATCAAAAGACAAACACAAAGACAGACAGAGACAAATACAAATAACCTCGATTTAATCGAAACGAAATTGGAAATGAAATGAGGCAGGGAAAAGCAAACAATAAACAATAAACAAGTGGGATAGTCTTTGCTCCCATAAGGAAAACCTAACACAGAGTAACTTTTATTCAAGACTGGCACAGCCTTTTAAACTGAAATAAAGTCAGACAAATACAAAGATGAACAATCTAATAGTGGGGGAAAAACAAGCGCAGGCCAACAACTAAATTGTCTTCATAGTAATGACTTGGCAGAGAACTTTGAACTTAAGGAGGGGGGTGGGGGGTGGGGGGTGGCAAGAGGTTGAAGATGTAAAAACTGGGGACATGAAATTAAGAAAATATGAAAACTCTTCACTGGCTGCATAAGGGAACCATCGCAATCCCATTTAAAGGCAGATATATTTGTATTGCCTGCTCCGAGGCCTTTCGTCCGCTGGGTCGGAAACTCATCCTTTACTACTCTTCGCTGGCTGCTTCGGGGGTGCTATTGGATTGTTTTTTTGCACCCTTGGTGGTGAGAACACCACGGTATTATGGACTGTGGTGTGTCTCTATTTGACGCCGGAGAGCGCAGATACAGCCAGCCGTGTCTCCCTGATGAGTTGCCGACCCAGCGGACGAAAGGCCTCGGAGCAGGCAGGCAATACAAATATATCTGCCTTTAAAAGGGATTGCGATGGTTCCCTTATGCAGCCAGTGAAGAGTTTTCATATTTTCTTAATTTCATGTCCCCAGTTTTTACATCTTCAACCTCTTGCCACCCCCCCCCCACCCCCCCCTCCTTAAGTTCAAAGTTCTGCCAAGTCATTACTATGAAGACAATTTAGTTGTTGGCCTGCGCTTGTTTTTCCCCCACTATTAGATTGTTCATCTTTGTATTTGTCTGACTTTATTCAAGTTTAAAAGGCTGTGCCAGTCTTGAATAAAAGTTACTCTGTGTTAGGTTTCCTTATGGGAGCAAAGACTATCCCACTTGTTTATTGTTTATTGTTTGCTGTTCCCTGCCTCATTTCATTTCCAATTTTATTTTTAATCATAACTGAATGCATGGCTATATCATTTTCATTTTCTATTGCCGCAGTCTTCACTAATAGGAATATTACCTATGACCCTGATGATGAGACGACACGTGAGGAGGGAAGGGGGTGGGAGCCATTCATAGCAAGAGTTGTTCGCTGTCGGTTGGGGTCCTAAATCTGGCACCAAATTCGTTACAGGGATGGCCAGTGTAGGCCAGAGTGGTTACGGTGGCTGAGTGGACTAGTTTCTTCCAGACCTGCAGATTTTGGATTGTGGCCTTTCTTTAGATGATACCCTTTTGCCTGGCATGGATGGCATTACGAAACAGGTATTGCCTTTCAAATCGGGCCATACATGATTACCCACCCTCATTACCGTACCTGGCTACCAAGGTGGGTCGGGGTGAAGGTGGGGTGGGGGTGGGGGCATTTGTGTGTGCCGCTTGCCAGCCGAGCAACTGCGCAAAAAAGCAAAACAACAAAAAACAACGAAGAAGAAGAAGAACAAGAAGAAGAAGAAGAGAGAGAGGGTAGTAGTAGTAGTAGTAGTAGTAGTAGTAGAGAGAGAGAGAGAGAGAGAGAGAGAGAGAGAGAGAGAGAGGGAGAGAGAGAGATGAAAAAAAAGAAGCTAAGCGAGAGAGAGAGAGAGAGAGAGAGAGAGAGAGAGAGAGAGAGAGAGAGAGAGAGAGAGAGGAGGATTAAAAAAAAAAAAGAAAAAAAGACAAAAGAGTAACTTCAAGGAAGGCTCAGGAAAATCCTGCTGCACCATGTGAACCAAGGAAAACGAAGCTGCATCACAATCATTGTTATTTCTGGCCAGTCGCCAGTCAACCAGCCACAATCATTGTTATTTCTGGCCAGCCGCCAGTCAACCAGCCACAATCATTGTTATTTCTGGCCAGCCGCCAGTCAACCAGCCACAATCATTGTTATTTCTGGCCAGCCGCCAGTCAACCAGCCACAATCATTGTTATTTCTGGCCAGCCGCCAGTCAGCCAGCCACAATCATTGTTATTTCTGGCCAGCCGCCAGTCAACCAGCCACAATCATTGTTATTTCTGGCCAGCCGCCAGTCAACCAGCCACAATCATTGTTATTTCTGGCCAACAGCCATCAACCAGCCACAATCATTGTTATTTCTGGCCAGCCGCCAGTCAACCAGCCACAATCATTGTTATTTCTGACCAACAGCCATCAACCAGCCACAATCATTGTTATTTCTGGCCAACAGCCATCAGCCAGCCACAATCATTGTTATTTCTGGCCAACAGCCATCAACCAGCCACAATCATTGTTATTTGGGCAAACAGCCATCAGCCAGCCACAATCATTGTTATTTCTGGCCAACAACCATCAACCAGCCACAATCATTGTTATTTCTGGCCAGCAGCCATCAACCAGCCACAATCATTGTTATTTCTGGCCAGCAGCCATCAACCAGCCACAATCATTGTTATTTCTGGCCAGCAGCCATCAACCAGCCACAATCATTGTTATTTCTGGTCAGCTGCCAGTCAGCCAGCCACAATCATTGTTATTTCTGGCCAGCCGCCAGTCAGCCAGCCACAATCATTGTTATTTCTGGTCAGCTGCCAGTCAGCCAGCCACAATCATGTTATTTCTGGCCAGCCGCCAGTCGGCCAGCCACAATCATTGTTATTTCTGGCCAGCTGCCAGTCAGCCAGCCACATCATTGTTATTATTTCTGGTCAGCTGCCAGTCAGCCAGCCACAATCATTGTTATTTCTGGCCAACAGCCATCAACCAGCCACAATCATTGTTATTTCTGGCCAACAGCCATCAACCAGCCACAATCATTGTTATTTCTGGCCAACAGCCATCAACCAGCCATGTAAGAATCAGCGAAGAAGAAGCAACCAATCACAAAATTCATCAACAAACTCACAGCGCATACTATCCAGACGACATATCGAACAGGCCAGACAAAACAAAAAAAAACAAAAATGAATGGTTTTACATGTTGATTGACAACAACAACAACAACAACTGGACAACAATCATACAGCAGCAGACAAACGATAACAAAAACACACATAGATACGAAAGAATAATCGGTTTTAACTATGGTTCCGCAGAGTTTTAACTTTGGAGATGTAAGTTATCGACACTAAAACAACTAGACCTTGGGAAAGAGAACAAAGATGACGATGATGACGACAATCATCATCAATTTTATAGGCATCACAACAGGTCACTACAGCTATAAAGAGACGAGGACAAACACTTCTTTCTTCTTTTTTATTTTTCTTTCCGTAGGGTGTCCACAATCATCAAGTTGATTATTCTGACATTTGCGTGTGTATGACCGTTTTTCATCCCGCCTTTAAGGCAGCCATACTCCAACTTCGGGGAAGGTGCATGCTATGTGTAACGTGCCATCCATACCAACGCCCAACTGGCCTTCTCTTCCGTAAGTTGGTGATGGGATTTTACGTGTGTACAAGATGTTGTACGTGCGTCTACACAGGGAACCTCGGTTTATAGTCTCATTCGAAGGACTGTATGGGGAATGGAGTCAGAACCAATGTTAACTCCGAGGGAAAAATCCTCCTGTACCGAAACGGCCCGGCGGAGATGTGAACTTGCAACCCCAAGATTACGAGTCCGATGCTCTACCACCTGAGCTATTCCGTTTCTGGTAGCGATTGCATAAAAAAAGAAGAAGAAAAAAGAGAAGAAAATCTGAATTAGACGTTGTAAAAAGTAAACAAACAACCAAAAAAAGAAAAAAAAAAAAAAAAAAAAAAAAAAAAAAAAAAAGAAATCCTTGTATTGGTTGTGTGTTGGATTGGATTAGGTGGAATGGATTGGACTGATTGGATTGTAGGCTATGCACAGCAGCCTGCCGGCAAATGTTCTGTGTGAAATTTGAATTGTCAACAGTAACCTGTGTCTTTTTACAGGCATCTCAACTAGTCACTCACCACGGGGTGTAATTCTTTTTTTTTTTTTTTTCATATACCAGTCTGCGGGAAGCCGACAGAAATGTTGTTTGTGTGTGAATAAAAGGCGACAGACAGTAAAAACATAGTTTAAAACGTACTGTCTTATTAAAAATAATATATATAAAGTATCTTCGATTCAAGAAAAATAAATATTGTTTGCTTTGAGGTCAGAAATAAGATCTTTTCTGATAATTCATCACCACTGAATATCCTCTCCCCTTCCTTCCTGATCCATAAATAATAACGCCGTCTGATTGGTCCAGGAAAAGACCGCTATTCACAGGCGAAAACGAAGTCACATATTTCCGTTTCTGGCTGCGAATGCACGAAAAAAAAAAAAAATCTAAGCTGAGTGTTGGGGAAAAAGCTTCGCAAATGCGGTGTCACCGTTATTTTATTTTATTTTTCAGAGCATGTTCTGTAAACATGATTTTGTGAAAATGTTTGGTAAACATTATTTTTTTTTTCCGAACAATTTGCTTAGAAAAAAAGGGGGCGGGGGGGGGGGGGGGGGGGGGGGGGGGGGGGGGTGGGAAGCTGAAAGGGAGGGGAGGGGGGGGGGGGGGGGGGGGGGGCACTTGAAGAGAAAAAAAATGAAAGCGGTCCGAAAATATGAAAAACAAAACATTTCAACTTCGTTCCACTGCACTACCGTTCAGCGTTTCTTTCTTCTTATCTTTGTCGTTGTTGTTGTTGTTGTTGTTGTTGATGATGATGATGATGTTGATGGTGTCGTTGTTTTCCATCTTCTTGTAATGCATGCGTTCATACACTGGACCTGTGACTCCAAAGATGAAAAAAAAGCCCCAATGACTTGACTGTTTTAAGTGGATTTGATCCCCAAACCCTTGTATCAAGGGAAATTCTTTTTCCATTTGCCAACCAGGACCCAAGCAGTGCACTCAAGCATTTCAGACCAGTCATATACACTGCCGACAAAGTGACAATTTAGGTGTCCTGCTCACACGCTTTGTCAATTTGCATTATCAAACTGCGTTGATTATTTCTATAGCCAGACATGAAATATGAAGAAAAAATGTTGCTAAGACAATCGAAAAGCAGTCTTAGCACAACAACTAAACTTGACAGACGTTACTGGCGGATCGCCAGAGAAGAGCGGACGCTACTTTCACCAGAGTTCAGCCGTAACCGGAAACAAGTGTCTGCCTTCTACATGTAACAAATTGTCAGTTAACAGGCCACCAACGAAAGATGATCACATCCGCGTCTTTCTGAATTAGTCCACTGCAAAACAAAGAAAGCAGCATCTGGTCCCATGATAAGTACCTTTGATAGATTGTTTTTCATTTTGATTTGATTTGTTTTTTTTTTATTTTGTATTGTTTTGTTGCAATAAAAACTTCGATAACGGTGGGCTATCTTACCGTGACATTCTGTGTTTTCGTAATCGATGGGAAACATTCGGAAGACAAAGGAAATGACATACCTTCGCTGCAGGAAACCAATGATAATCCATGTAACAGCCAGGCCAAGGGGGCGTCGGATGAGAGGGAGCAAAAGATGGTGGGTGATGAACAGCCACGCATCAGTTTCCACGGGACATCTGCATCACACGGACATCATTGTACAAGCTCTTTTTTCAGTCGGCTCTTGAAGGTCCTCGAGGGTCGGTCTGTCTCTTTATCTGTCTGTCTAGCTGTTTGTCTTTCTCGCTGTCTCTCTCTCTCTCTCTCTCTCTCTCTCTCTCTCTGTGTGTGTGTGTGTGTGTGTGTGTCTTTCTGTCTGTCTCTCTCTTTGTCTCTCTCTCTGAGGTCTGTATGTCTGTCTCTCTCTGCTTTGCTCATTTACACTTGCATGTGCAAGGGGAGCATGTATGCATACACATTGGAAAGGAGGAGCCTACTTGCTAACAAGCAGTAGATGGGAATGTGAATCAGTTGATGGAGAAGAAAGCGACAGAAGGAGAGGGTTGAGTTCGCTGCGCCTTTCATGATGCGCTGCCTTACACACGGTAAACCTCTGACGGTGCTCTGCCGCAAGGCCCAGATGGTTAGAGGACTTCAACCGTTAGTAGCCGACAAACCACCTAGCTAGTCAAGCAACCGACTCGGTGAAGTCATTCTTCTCCGGTTTTGTCCAGGAGGAGGAAATGGGGATGGAAGGAACACACATATCCCCTTTCCCTACCTCCCAGCCAAAATCCGAAGGAAAAAAAGTCCGGGATAAAAAAAACAAAAAAACTCATCAGCAAAAAGAGGACAATGAAGTGAATATGTACACTACACTACCGACTTCTCTCCCTTTCCCACCGACGGCCCCACCCTGTTGCTGACCAGTGTAATACGGTGTACATATTCAGTTTCTTGTCCTCTTTTTGCCGATGAGGTTTTTTTTTCTCCCGGATTTTTTTTCCCTTCGGATTGTGGCTGGGAGGAAGGGAAAGGGGATATGCGTGTTCCTTTCCACGTGCACCCACACTCATCATCCATGCTCAACGATGTTTTTGGTGAATATATTTGAATCGCTGAATTAGAATAAGTTTTGCCGCCTCGTTCAGGGCAACAATGTTGATCTTGGAAAGGACCCTGACTCCACCCTTCCACAAACACACACACACACACACACACACACACACACACACACACACACACACGCACACACACACACACACACGCGCGCGCGCGCGCGCGCGCGCGCGCGCGCGCACGCGCACACACGCATGCACAAAGTGATCCGCCCCTGCCTACTTACCTGCCAGAAAGAGCAGCAAGGCTGGCACCAGCAGGAAGGACATGCCGTAGGCTATGGCCAGGTTGGTGGTGCAGGGGCAGACGAAGATGGACTCGTTCAGCAACAGCTCTGCCAGCAGTCCCCCAAATCAGAACACAGAGCAAGGTCACAGACACAACACTGCTGATACCGAATCGCTGATCTGGTGATTCGGTAAAGGCTTACCGGTACCGCTCATCTGAGTAGGGGCCATGTCAGTGCATTCGGCTCATTTCAGAGCTGTTTCTGAAAGTGCCTATAGTTCTAAAATTGGAAAAAGAAGGACCTTGCTTCTGTTTCCGTGAAAATAAATGTTGAACTTCTAAGCCTTCATAAACATAAGAAACATTGAAGAAACAAGCCTGTACCTTTGGACTTCTTTAGGCAGGGATACAAACAAACAAACAAACAAACCAGCCAACGGAAATAAACATGTAGTGGGAGAAAAACAAGTGTGAGGGTGAATGAATCCTCTATTACTTTGAAAATGTCTTAAAGAGGATGGAGTTGGGAAGTGGGAAGGTGGGGGCGGGGGGGGGGGGGCGGAAGGAAGGAAGGGACAGATGGGATGAAGAAGACGACATACGAAATGTTAATATTAATGGGCTGCCACAACTGCTGAAGACAGACACCACTCATTTCTTCCCCAGTCTTCTCTGGTCTGGCATCAGCAAATGGTTCTGCTCCAAATACGGAACTCAATCATCCCCACTGGTGTCAGAAAAGGATCAGAGGACGTTATTATTTTTCATAAACCAGTCATGGGATGAAAGGAAATCTTAAATGAGGTAAGGAACAGTAAACAGCAATCAACGAACAAGTATAGTAACACTTGCTCCCAAAATGAAGCCGCTGCCGACGCGCTTGACTCCAAACAAATGCTGCTTATGACACCGAATCGCCTAGCAGAAATGACAACACACAGCACACAGAACAAACAAGGAAATATTCCTCAAAGAGGATGTTCAAAGCTTGCCCACATTCCCTGTACCTGACACAACCTCACAGCAACAACTGGAGAAAAGAACAATCACAAGTTAACATTCATTCAAGACTGACAAAGCCTATTCAATCTTGATTATTGTCAGGGGGGAACTGTCCTGACTGGAATTCAGCAAACACATCAATGTTCACACCACCAAACCACACGAGGCAAGAGTGACAATGCACAATTTTACTACACAAATATACATACACTCATTCACACGACCTAATGGGGAAGGGCCCTAAGTAATAAGTGGGAATATAGACTGAGAGCATAGTTGGTAAGAGGGGACAAAGAAGAAGAAGCTCTATCCAGAACTAACTATCCTAGTGGACAAAAAAATCCCTCGTCTGTGCCCAGGAGAACCACTAAGTCCAAACCTAGCCCATTATTAAAAATACCCACACCCAACAGAAGAGAGATAGGAGAAGAAACATAATAACAGAGAACAACAGGACATACACAGCATAGAATCAGTATTCCAGTCTTGAAAAAAAAGTCATCAAAAGTTAACAAAATGCAAAACTGCCATCTTCTTTAAATCCAGAAGAAGCAAAAAAAATAAAGACACCCCAGACTTTCCAGCGCCTATGCCACTTCCATCCCACACAACCGACAGTTTCTTTAAATGTTCATCACACTTCACCCAGCAGAAGACTGGCTCCAGAGGTGGTCCAGGAGATCCGACTCAGGGTAGAGCTCTTGGACTGTCGACTCAATTTACAGATTGCACCAGATACTGGTGGCGTCTACTGACTGTCGACTCAATTTACAGATTGCACCAGATACTGGTGGTGTCTACTGACTGTCGACTCAAGCTACAGATTGCATCAGATACTGGTGGCGTCTACTGACTGTCGACTCAAGCTACAGATTGCACCAGATACTGGTGGCGTCTACTGACTGTCGACTCAAGCTAGAGATTGCACCAGATACTGGTGGCGTCTACTAACCGTCAACTCAAGCAACAGATTGCACCAGATACTGGTGGCGTCTACTGACTGTCGACTCAAGCTACAGATTGCATCAGATACTGGTGGCGTCTACTGGCCGCGCTCCAGCTCTTCTGTGCTGACCCCACAGGCTGTTCCTGTGCTGACGCCACAGGCTGTTCCTGTGCTGACCCCACAGGCTGTTCCTGTGCTGACCCCACAGGCTGTTCCTGTGCTGACCCCACAGGCTGTTCCTGGGAGACTGGATGCAAAAAGAAACCCTACGGCACAGATCAAGAGCTTGTATTACCGTTTAACACCTAGATGTCCCTTGTCAGTGTCAGTGTGGGGAGTGGTAGGCATAGTTCTGGAAAAGTCAGTAAGCAGAGGTAACAGTCAGTGGGGCTAGACTATCCAGTTGTCGAAAGCTTTGACAAAAAATAACAATAAAAATATAAAGGTCCCACAGTCGACAATGAAAAACGAAGACGGCATTAGAAAATGGAGCATATCCCTCTCCTTCCGTTACCTTTAACACATCTCTCAACCACAGTCAGGAAACCATCTACACTCGGGTGGAGTGAGGGATAACTGGAGTACAGAGCCTTCCCAAGGACACAACGCCGATCCCACCGATCGAACACGGGACATACGACCATAAACCAGTTGACTTTTCGATTTAGTTAACGTTATCCCTTTCACGAAGGATTTTTTTTTCCCCACAGTGAATAAACACATTTCCGTTCGCCTACAAACTAATGCAATAATGGACATATTTTTTTGGTTTGAATTAAAAAAAAATAGATGACAAAGAAACCAATAATTCAAATCAGCATAGATATAATAATTCTTCATTCCCTCTTCTGGCACACAGACCAACAAACTAGTACAAGCCGAGCGGGGCCAGAAGGCAGCAGCGCGACAGGAAGGACTCCTCACTCCCCAGCTTAAACACGTCGTACAAACGCTATCAACGTTCCGCGACTCGATTCGACTTAAATGATAGAAGACTAAACACCCGCAGCAGCGAAAAGGGGAGACAAGTACGACCAAGCAGCCATAAAAAAACCTCCAGTCGTTTCCATTCGAAAACTGTTCAAAATGGCGAGTTAAATCTCCGACTACCCTGCTCCTTATTACAAGCAAAGCGCGAAGCTGCCCGCCCAAGGTAGCTGATGAAATATCAAACACTGATAATTTGAAAGTTTGATGCCAACAAAAACAAATTATTTCGTCAACAAACTGGTCACAATTTCATATGCTCAAACTGACAACGAAACATTTGTGACCTCAATAACGAGCATCTGTCGAAGTGCTATTTAAATGTAATACGACTTAGTTTTGAACCGACTGTTCAAACATGGAAAGAAGCTAAAATACACAAATTTAAATCGTAATGAAAAAAAAAAAAAAGATCAAGTAGTTACCATAACGGCTTGTGGACTGGGGAAGAAAACTAGGTCGCCGTCCCGGTCCAACAAAAGGTGAACGCCACCGACTAAGACTCCAGCATCCCCCAGCGAAGTGAAGACCAGGTCTGGGGTGACCTCAAGGAATATTCCAGCTGGCAGAGCTCCCTCGGCAGTCAACGTTCGAGTGACTTATCTCCTCTTTTTCAGGTAACCCAACTCGCCCATTGCAAGGTGACATATAACATTAGCCACTGCACCACATGCAAAACACCCAGTGGATCTACACTATACGGCCTTGAAAACGAAACTCTTGGAAGGTGAAGGAAAAAATGAATAAAAAAATCCGAAAAGTTAAAGTGAACTGTTGGAGGATGAGAGATGAAAAAGTCACCGACGAAAACGCTCTTTTGGTGTCCCAACCAGCTTGCAGAACTGATATACAACCCATGGAAAAAGGAAATTTCCATTTGGACCAAAGAAATGTTCGTCCATACAAATATGGCCAAACAAACACAAGGACCAGTAGCAACAGATACAGGTAACCTCAGCTTGCTTGGTAAGAAAGCAAATCACACAAGGACCAGTAGCAACAGATACAGGTAACCTCAGCTTGCTTGGTAAGAAAGCAAATCTTAAAGAGTAAACAGTAATTAACGAACAAGTAGGGTAACCTGCTCCCAAAATGAAAATAAACAGACACTCTTAACTCCAAACGAATGCTGTTTACGACACAGAATCGCTTAGCAGAAACGACAATACAGAGGATACAGAAAACATGGCATGTCATTACTGTCGGCCATTTTCTCTCGCTTATGGGAGATACGCTAGAGATTTCTTTCCGATGTCTGACCTCCATTCGCCGCGAGAGTGGGGCTGTGAAACGCCGCCTGTCGTCAAACTCACGAGCTTCTCAGAAACGCGCCTCAAGTCTTACCGGTCTCTTGAGAAAGAGAGACCTCCATGAATGCGAAAACTGGACTTTGAGGACAGACTGTGAGTGACAATCCAGGTAGCTGATCGATTACTTCTAGCGGATTCAAAGCACTATGTCACTATGAAAATTGGACTATATTAATTACGTCATGTAGCGAGTCAACACATCACGCAATGAACATTGGACTACCGTGAATGTGTCACGTATTAAGTGAACGCATTTCGCTCTGCAAATTGGACTACAGTAACCACGTCACGAAGCAAGTCAACACGATTGACTGTGAACATTGGACTACAGTGACTATGTCACATATCAAGTGAAAACGTTAGGCTCTGAGCTGCGTCCTTTTCAGACAGACTACAGTGACTACATCACGTAGCAACTCAACGCATCAGGCTCTGAACATCGAACTGCGGTGAACTACATAATGAAGCAAGTCAACACGTTAGGCTGTGAACACTGGACTACAGTGAATCCATGACGTAGCAAGTGAACGCATTAGGCTCTGAACATTGGACTACAGTGACTACGTCAAGTAGCAAGTCAGCACATTAAACTCTGAATATTGGACTACAGTGACTACTTCAGGTAGCAAGTCAGCACATTAAGCTCTGAATATTGGATTACAGTGACTACTTCAGGTAGCAAGTCAGCACATTAAGCTCTGAATATTGGACTACAGTGACTACGTCAAGTAGCAAGTCAGCACATTAAGCTCTGAATATTGGACTACAGTGATTACATCAGGTAGCAAGTGAACACATCAGACTTGTAGTCTCTTTGCAGCGCCCATAAGTCGTCAGCATGCCTTGAAAAGGACGCAGTGATGACAAAGACTGATGAAGTTCAAGGACGCCACGTAATGAATTCTATCTCTTGGCGACAGACGATTTCTTACTTTATTTTACGCCTCTTCATACAAAAAATTAAGCCTATTGTTACAAAGCCACGGAAAGGGTAAGACATGAACTTTGCTCTCAGAATGGATTAAATACTTTATTTTCAGGTAATACCAAAACGATGTTGACAGCATCTCTACAACCTTCAGGTCCTGTGACAATAGGATGATGGAGATCAATGGAAGCACTGATGAAGCAGG
>JADBJO010001485.1:125000-132500 GCA_016801955.1 Conus betulinus | reverse complement strand
ACTGCGTTTTGGCACACTTTTTCCACCCTCTCATTCCGCAACTGAAATACCGGGCTTCACCGTTGCTCAAATCAGGTAACAGCACTCCGTCTTGGGGATGATATTTAACCATGAAACCAGCGTGCATGTGTTTTATTTCTGTGTCGTCCATCTCATCAGCACGCGATGGCAGAGTAGTCTTCGGAGGGTGAAATGAAACTAAAAGTGCAAGATTTTTGGCATGAAGTCCCATACTTAAGACTAGAGGTTCAAGTTTTCCATATCAGAGGTTCGAGGTCTCCATGTCAGAGGTTCAAGGTTCCATGTCAGAGGCTCAAGGTCTCCATGTCAGAGGTTCAAGGTTTCCATGTCAGGGGTTCGAGATCTCCATGTCAGAGGTTCAAGGTTTCCATGTCAGAGGTTCAAGGTCTCCATGTCAGAGGTTCAAGGTCTCCATGTCAGAGGTTCGAGGTCTCCCATGTCAGAGGTTCAAGGTCTCCATGTCAGAGGTTCAAGGTTTCCATGTCAGAGGTTCAAGGTCTCCACGTCAGAGGTTCAAGGTCTCCATGTCAGAGGTTCGAGGTCTCCCATGTCAGAGGTTCAAGGTCTCCATGTCAGAGGTTCAAGGTCTCCATGTCAGAGGTTCAAGGTTCCCGTGTCAGAACTTACAAGTTCCCATGTCAGGGGTCCATGGTCTCCATGTCAGCCGTTTCGTGGCCTTCCTCCGCTTCACCTATTTCGGGAATTGTAGATCTGGATTAGCCTGGTGAATTGGTCACAGGCTTGCGAATGAATGCCTGGTGAATTGGTCACAGGCTTGCCCAATGCCTGGTGAATTGGTCACAGGCTTGCCCAATGCCTGGTGAATTGGTCACAGGCTTGCCGAACGCATTGCCCAGGCCATTCCTCGGCGTTTTGGGGAGTGTATTGCGTTCCACTGACATCTGATGGGTTGTCTGCCATAGTCTCACTGACATCTGATGGGTTGTCTGCCATAGTCTCACTGACATCTGATGGGTTGTCTGCCATAGTCTCTGATGCTGACGGTGTTGAGCCGGCGGGTTTGGGGGGGACTGTTCGTTTCTTGCGGTTGGTAAATAATTTCTCGTTGAACGGACAAGTCGTGACTGACGTCTCCAGATGTGTCAATGAACAGGTCCTGGGTGACGCACAAACAGGTTTATCTGTTTCGACTGCATCTTCCGAACCGTGGCCAAGCTTCGAACGTTACATATCTACTCAGACCCAACCCCTACGTCTGTATAGATAGCTCGTTGTTGTAAAAAGGAGAGAAAATCCGGTTGTCAATTTTAAACTACCATTATTTGCCTTTATCTTACGAGAGAATTCCTGTTAGAAACTAGCAGGGCGGCGGGAGAGAGAGCGCACACCTCCGCCAAAGTCTAACGGATCCTGACTCCACTTTTCAATCCGGATCCGCACCAACATGTATTGAAGCTAGTCCTTGATCCACGCTCAATCTTCCCACCACGTTTCTATCAAAATTGGTGCAGTAGCATTTGAACAATTGTCTTCGACGAAATCGGAATCAGTCGCATAGATCTGCAACAAAATTTTGCGGGTTCCTCCTTACATCTTCCGACCAAGTTTCGTTCAATCGGTTGTGTGTTTTTTTGCTTAGGCCTGTCTTACTGACAGATGACGACCAACCAGCAGGAGCGGGTGGTACAGAACAGAGTGACGACCAACCAGCAGGAGCGGGTGATGCAGAACAGAGTGACGACCAACCAGCAGGAGCGGGTGATGCAGAACAGAGTGACGACCAACCAGCAGGAGCGGGTGATGCAGAACAGAGTGACGACCAACCAGCAGGAGCGGGTGATGCAGAACAGAGTGACGACCAACCAGCAGGAGCGGGTGATGCAGAACAGAGTGACGACCAACCAGCAGGAGCGGGTGATGCAGAACAGAGTGACGACCAACCAGCAGGAGCGGGTGATGCAGAACAGAGTGACGACCAACCAGCAGGAGCGGGTGGTACAGAACAGAGTGACGACCAACCAGCAGGAGCGGGGTGATGCAGAACCTTCTTGGCGGAGACGATGATCGACGTTGGCGCCACTGAACAGATGACTGGTCTGACTGGCAGGTGTCGCACGGTGCCACGTATCCATGACAAAACAGGCGGCCGCCAGGGTTCTCCTGTTTTCCTGGTAACGGTCGCAGACGTTGTGAGGTGGTTGCTGTGCAGTCTGGAATGAGGCAAAATGGTTTACACTGAAGACGATCGTGCTATCGAAACCCGTCCACTCCTCGGTCTGTCTGTCTGCCTATTCTCTTTCCCATCCACTCTCTCTCTCTCTCTCTCTCTCTCTCTCTCTCTCTCTCTCTCTCTCTCTCTCTCTCTCTCTCTCTGTGCGTGCGTGCGTGCGTGCATGCGTGCGTGCGTGCGTGCGTGCGTGCGCGCGTCTCTCTCTCTCTCTCTCTCTCTCTCTCTCTCTCTCTCTCTTTTCCCGGTGTGTGTGTGTGTGTGTGTGTGTGTGTGTGTGTGTGTGCATGTGTGTGTGTGTGTGTGTGTGTGTGTGTGTGTGTGTGTGTGTGTGTGTGTGTGTATGCGTGCGCGCACGCGCTCGTGCGTGCGTGCATGCATGCATGTGTGTGTGTGTGTGTGTGTGTGTGTGTGTGTGTGTGTGTGTGTGTGTGTCCGTCTGTGTGTGGCTGTGTCTGTGTGACTGTGTCTCTGTCTCTGTCTTTCTATCTGTCTGGCTGTCTGCCTGGTTGACTGTCTCTCTGTCTGTCTCTCTGTCTCTGTCTCTGTCTCTCTCTCTCTCTCTCTCTCTCTCTCTCTCTCTCTGTCTGTCTGTCTCTGTCTCTTGTCTCTGTCTCTGTCTGTCTGTCTCTCTCTCACTCCTTCTCAACAATTTTTTTTGTCTGTAGTTCAGTCAGCCCTTTTGTCTGTGTGAAGCATTAAGATCGATCTTGCTTTAATACAGTGTAGGCATTGAGTTTATACGGAATGTCTTTACGCGGATATGCAGACAATCTCCGAGGGGGGAGGGGGGGAGGGGATGGGGGAGGGGTGCACTCACACACTCTCCGGAGACTCCGCAACAACGCAATTATTGTCGTAAGTATGGAGCTTAGCAGATGGTGTGTCCTGTGTACGTTAGAATAGAGCAGACCACTGAACACTACCAAAGTGACTTGGAAGCAGTGGTTTCCTCTGGTAGGATGCTTCAAGACTTCTTGATATTGACTGCTCCCTGTGGATTGTCGGTGCTAGGACTGTGGTCCAGGGTGTGGCTGTTGATGGCGGTCATTGGCGTGGGAGTACACATGCCTCTGTGCTCCTGGAGAAAGTAACGTGGGGGGAGGGGGGGGGGGGGGGGGGGAGGGGAGCCACCTCTAACGACAACAGTTAATATGTCTTCCACAGTCTGTATTTTTCTCTCTGACTTGTTATCGATTTGCCCCCCGCCCCTCTCCTCCCCCCACCCTCTCTCTCTCTCTCTCTCTCTCTCTCTCTCTCTCTCTCTCTCTCTCTCTCTCTCTCCTTATTTCTAATGCTTTCGCGCTGATGATGTTCTCCTCCTAGCAGATACCCCTGTTGGTTTGCAGAATCAGTTAGATATTTTGAAAAGGGAATCAGATGGGTTTAAATTGACAGTGAACCTAAACAAAACTAATGTAATGGTTTTTAGAAATGGTGGTTACTTATCAAAACATGAAAGTTGGTTTTTATGGTGGAGTAGAAGTTTGAGTGGCAAGTAGCTATGAATACCTGGGGATGTTCTTCACAACAAAAGTAAGCTTGGGTAAGGGCCGGTTTGAGATATGCAGAAAGGGAAAGAGAGGTGTCATGGGTATTCTGAGGACTAAGAACAAACGGAACTCCAGTAATGTTCATCTATTTTGGAAATTATTCGATTCACAAGTACAGCCTATTTTGACATATGCATCAGAAGTCTGGGGTTCGTTGGATCATAGCCGAATGGAAAAAAAGATCATACCTTTGCGATAAAGCGAATATCCCATGTACCCCTGCACGCATCAAATAAAATGGTTTATGGCGAAAGTGGTCAATACCCTCAAGTTGTTATAACTTATATTAGATTATTAAAATATTGGATGGAATTAGTAAACCTACCAATAACCAGACTCTGTGGTAAGGCGTATGAAATGCTCATGATGCTACATGGAAATGGAAAATGTAACTGGGTCTCCTGTATTAAGAAGGTAATGAAATGACAGAGAATGATTCTGGCATAGTTCGGTTGTCACAAGGAGTCGGTAATAAAATACAATTTATTTCTGAATTCAGCGACCGTTTACTTTGTACTTATAAACAAAACTGGCGTGCTGGCAGATGATAAAATGATAAATACGACTGGTTCCTCTCATTTAAAAGTAAGCTCGAAGCATAGAAATATCTTAAAATTATAACGCATAAATGGCACAAATGTGTAGCTTCGCAAAATTTTGAACCAGAACACTCGGTCTTTACGCAAACCAAAAATGGTTCGAGACATCGAATGATACATCTTGTCAAATAATTCGAGAAAGAGACGGTGTTGAGAGTGAAAGTACATTTTGTGTTTGATTGTCCCGCTCATGCCAATATCCGCAGAGTTGTAAAATTTTCAGTGAATCAGTTGCTCAAAAAGAAGAGAATTAATGGCGATTTTATCAAGTGGAATAGAAACACTATAATAGAATTTGCGAAGTATATTCGTAAAAAAAGAATTTTTTTTTCGTAAAAAGAATATAACGAATACAAAAGATGGCTCGGTAATTATCACTTAATGTAACCTGATAGTCTATGTCAATGGTCGCAAGTGCGCGCGCGCGAGTGTGTGAGTGTGTGAGTGTGTGTGTGTGTGTGTGTGTGTGGGGGGGGGGGGGGGGGGGGGGGGGATGCATGGGTACTTGATTCGTTGATCCATTTTTATAAGTTATGAGTATGGGGAGATTTTAACATTACAAGGGAAATGTTTGCATTTGTTTCCTTTCCAGTCGCTGTTGTGCACAGTTGTTGCTGGATATAACTCATGATACCCCCTTGCCAACAGGACCTTTTGCTAATGGCAATAAGATTGTATCAGTGTCAGTGTCAGTGTCAGTTTCAGTCTCTCTCTCCTCCTTCCCTCCCTCCCTCCCCCCCCCCCCCCCCCCTCCCCCCCCCCTCCCCTCTCTCTCTCTCTCTCTCTCTCTCTCTCTCTCTCTCTTCTCTCAGAGTTGTTGTATTTCACACTCTGTTGCAGTCTTGATCTATTGATCTAGTCTGCTTGCCTATCCGTATTTATCGATGTCTGTGCATTCTCCTATCTCTCTCTCTCTCTCTCTCTCTCTCTCTCTCTCTCTCTCTCTCTCTCTCTCTCTCTCTCTCTCTCTCTCTCTCTCGCGCGCGCGCGCGCGCGCGTGTTGTGTGTGTATGTGTGTGTGTGTGTGTTTGTGTGCGTGCGCGCAGTGAGTGCATGCATTTGTGTGCGCGTGTATTTTTATGCGCGCATGTGAATGTGTTTGTGTTTGAGTGCTTCGCAGGTGCGTGTGTGTGTGCGCGCGCGCGCGTGTGTGTGTATGTGTGTGTGTGTGTGTGTGTGTGTATGTATGTGTGTGTGTGTGTGTGTGTGTGTGTGTGTGTGTGTGTGTGTGTGTGTGTGTGTGTGTGTGTGTGTGTGTTTGTGTGTGTGTGTGTGTGTGTGTGTGTGTGTGTGTGTGTGTGTGTGTGTGTGTGTGTGTGTGTGTCTGTGTGTGTGTGTGCATAAGAGTGTGATGTTTCAGAGAGAGAGAGAGAGAGAGAGAGAGAGAGAGAGAGAGAGGTTTCATAGAGAACATGATAAAAATGATAAAAAAATAGGAAAGAAAACTCAAAACAAGTTATTGAAAAACATATGGTTTATTGCGATATGACATGGTGTTCTATTACCTAAAAGCAAGCAGTTACGAAAACAAACGCTGCTGCATATTATGCTTTGTGGTAGTTGTACAAGTAATCCGACCACAACATGATCACCATGAGTTAGAACAATAGTCAAAACAATAGCCACTAGGGGACGTGATGATTGTGGTCCATTCGGCTACTCTGGAACAGGGCTTTTGCAGAGGAAAGGGATGGCATCAAACGATATTTTTTATACTGAAAGAAAGCCTTCATTTTTCCATGTGTGAGTATTCATTAAAAAAAACAAAAACAAAAAAACGAGGTGGAAATGGTTTAAAAAAATAGTAAGTTATTTTGATTTCTACCGGGTCATTTCTTATTTTGACATCTGTTAACTCAGAGAGAGAGAGAGAGAGAGAGAGAGAGAGAGAGAGAGAGAGAGAGAGAGAAGTTTGATGTGAAGACATGGATAATTGATGCCAAAGGAAAACGGAAATCGAAAATGTTTTATTCAGTATTGGCCACCCCCCGTTCTGAGGGGAAAGTCATATACAAACAAGCCTCAGCACAGAGAATATAAGGACATATAAGTAATGATAACAAAACATACCGACACCTGTGTCACTTTAGACTATCATAAACAACTGGTGCAATTTTAAATGTCAGATTCAATACCCGTATTAGCAGCATTTCTAAATGCCTGTGTAGGTCGTTTTCAAATATGAGCAAATTTTAGTGTAAGCTTTGAGAACGAGTTGAAATAAAATGAAAACTGTGCTACTTGCAGATCTGAAAAAGAAAAACAACAAACAAACCCGAAGATACCAATGAACGCATGACCTAACAGTAGACATACCTACACTGAGGAATGTCAGTCTGAATTAACTATAGATACACCAGCTTTGTGCTTGAATGTTTGATATATCTGTGTCAGTTTAACATATGCAGAGGGCATTGGGAGTAGAAGGGGGTGAATGTCTAAAAATACACGTCCAATTAGTAATGATGAAAACGGGGACATTTCTTTTGTTTTTAATTATATATATTTCTTTTTAAACAGAAAAGCGGTGAGAAAACCATTTTTTTTCTTTAGATTTGAAAAGGAAAAAAAAAACGCTCGCCAAGATTTTTTTGGTCCGCGCAACTACAAGGTCTCTGAGAGTGTCCAATAATAAGTGAATGCTCCTTAGTTCTCCAATGCGTGTTTTGCCATCAAAGGGTAAACGGAGTCAGCGGTCGACATATGCCAGAGGGTAGTCATTTATGTGTCATTTTAGGCGATAACAGGTAGTCATTTATGTGTCATTTTAGGCGATAAAAGGTAGTCATTTTTGTGTCATTTTAGCGATAACAGGTAGTCATTTCTGTGTCATTTTAGGCGATAACAGGTAGTCATTTTTGTGTCATTTTAGGCGATAACAGGAAGTCATTTTT
The DNA here is from genome assembly GCA_016801955.1 of Conus betulinus. Taxonomy (NCBI): domain Eukaryota; kingdom Metazoa; phylum Mollusca; class Gastropoda; order Neogastropoda; family Conidae; genus Conus; species Conus betulinus. The sequence continues at coordinate 125,245 of JADBJO010001485.1, read as the reverse complement.
GTGTCATTTTGGCGATAACACAGCATGCTCTACAGGTCAGATTACTTGTTGTTTACCTTCACACTGAAGTGCGGTCACCCGGGCCTTCCGTTGCACTAATCAATGAAAACTTTGAGATTTTTTTTCAAGTCTTGAATAGATGCTGTGACGGTACAAAGTGTTCGCAGAAACAAAGTGCCGTACGCGGACACTTTGTTCCCTGCGGACACTTTGTACCGTGAACTGACATTCAAATTTCCGCTAGG
>JADBJO010001485.1:120000-122500 GCA_016801955.1 Conus betulinus | reverse complement strand
TGGTGGTCCTAGTAAAGGTAAACAGAGTGGTAGTCCCAGGTAAAGGTAAAGGGTGTGGTCCTAGGTAAAGGTAAAGGGAGTGGTGGTCCTAGGTAAAGGTAAAACAGAGTGGTGGCCCAGGGTAAAGGTAAACAGAGTCGTAGTCCTAGGTAAAGGTAAACAGAGTGGTGGCCCAGGGTAAAGGTAAACAGAGTCGTAGTCCTAGGTAAAGGGGAATACAAAGAGAGAGAAGGCAAAAAAGGAGCTGAGGAAAGAAGAGGGTGCCAAAAAGATCAACGTTACAGTACTCCAGAAATGGCAGAAAGGCTAACAGAGGCTAGGTGGGAAAGAATTGTCCAATGAAGTCTCTGCTGGAGTGAACTATGCCACATGATCCTCCTTGGACTGGCTTCATCCTCAGATTTGTATGTGGCCGCCTGTCCTCCAGTATAAACCTGATGACATGGAGCAAATCAGATGTCCCTGCATGTCCCCTCGGTTAGTACAGACACACTGTGGAACATGTACTGAGCTCATGGAAAACAGCGCTAATCCCAGGGAGGGTCTACACGGAGGTACAGTCCATTTCATGCTTCAGGAGATCATATACGTCCAAAGCAGCGTCACTGAAAGCGGCGCGCCATCATGTAATGTTCTGCATGGCAGGGAGGCCTCAAATCATGGTCTGGAACAGCCGTGACATCTAGAGCATGGAAACAGAGTTTACTGGATGAAGTGGACAACTGGAAGGGTACAGCGGACCTTCCAGAATAATGACACCACCCAGAGATTGCCAAGAAAGAGGGGCTTGGAACTGACTCTAGCACTCTACTCACGTTCATCAACACAATCAGTTTTGACTGAACTCACAAACAGCATGAAAGCAGAACGGAGGAAGCTCACACCCACAAGACTGAAAAGAATGGCAGTCAAGTCAGCAGCTTGAGGGAATCTGGAACCTGGATGCCGTCCGGCCTCCTCAGAGGTAAGGAATCTAGAGTCAAAGCACCTGTAAGCGGGGAGCTTCTTCTCTGAATACTTTCCGCTGTGTCATAGTCCCCTTAGAGTTTCTTCCAATTGATAAAAACTGAGACAACATCATAACATTATATACATCAATGGCCATATGTTTTGTTCCTTACAACTCTCATGTTTTACAAAGTGATCAATTATTTCAAGTAACTGTATGCAATAAGAATTACTTGCTTGAGGAAAAACGGGCAATTACACCGTTGTTTCAACTGTTCCGGATACAGACAAAAGTGTATCAATGTTACGTGTTACTGCTGATTCAGCCAACTTACACATAGTATTGAATCTTGATTGATGTGGGCTAAAGAATGGTCCTATGTTGTATGTTTTGTAAACGTTCGTAATTTTTGTCAACGGTTTTAGAGAGTTTCTTTTAACGTGAAAATGCTGACGTATTGTTTTACCTTTGTGAGCGATGTACATATCATAGAAGGTCTGATGAATCGTTTCATTCATGACTAAATAATATGTTAAAGCTGTCATTATAGAGATACCATTTTTTCATCTTCATTTGAAAATTTGTTCGTCGTTTGAAAACCCTTAATATTATAGTTTTATGTAAGAGTGGTTACCATATGTCCATGTTGTTACCGAGGGCGAAAAACTTTAAAACAATAGGTCAAATCTGATTTAATTACAATCAATTTTGCAGGCGGCTGAAAATACTTACAGTATAAGGAAACTTTACTTTCGGGCATCTTTTTTCGGGACTTGTATTGTTAAAGATAAAGGGTCAACGTCCGTGCTGTTTCAAAACAAAAATGAATGAACATTTTGACAATGCAACCTGGTCAAAACAAAGCAGATCTGACAAACTTTGATAGATTTTGGCTCCAGTAGCATGGTCAAGGATTTCTTTGGGGGAAAAAAAAACCACAAATCTGTTTGGACTTCATAATATTCAAACGCACTTTAAAATGGTGATTTGAGAAGTTAACATTGTTTTCCTGCCTGAAGCTAGAACCCTTTTGGCATCAGGTCTTTTGCACTGTGTACACAAGGTACAGTTGACAGAGGAAAGGATGCCCATCGGAAAACAATTCATGAACACTTCACTGACACACTTCACTGACATTTTTGCTGCAGCAACATGACTGGATTGTGTTTTTATTTGCATTTGTAATCATCGTTAAGTCTTAATGACTTGGAACAAAAATTACAATTAAAAAATATATCCAGTTAATTCTGTAAATTTAAGTGTTAATTTGGTGTGGTTGGCTTTCTCAGCTTCGTCTGTTTGAAATTTGTTCATATTCTAAAAGTGACCAATACAGGTATATACCTACACTTTTTCTTATTGTGCAATAATAGTTTGTCAGCAAATGGATGTATGGGAGAGAGAGAGAGAGAGAGAGAGAGAGAGAGAGAGAGAGAGGGTAATAACATTGCCGAATCATATTTGAAAGAGAATCAAAGCGATATTTAAGGAAAATCAAAATTCTACCGTGTCCTACGAAATAGCCATACGACATCGTGTTAACGTTTGAGT
>JADBJO010001485.1:110000-112500 GCA_016801955.1 Conus betulinus | reverse complement strand
TGATCATTGTGCGGTCTTCTGCATGAGGTCCTTCAGGCTTCCAAAACCACGGCCCAAAGGTCACGCGACCATCCCAAACCGCTCCTTCAAAAGGTTTAATGAAACAGCATACCTCTATGACTTTAGCGTTTCCCCATTTCACTCAACTATATCATTTCTCTGACGTCAATTATGCAGTGTCACACTGGTACTAAACATTACTCACCGTCATAGATAAATAGGCAACATTACATCAAAAAAGAGTTAAGCATCCCCAGATGAAGCCATGCACCAGGTGCATATAGCGCAATCAAAGAATAAAAAGTCCATGGGTCATGATAACATACCTGCATTTCTTCTCAAACTCGCTCTACCTTACATTGTTGAGTCTCTTACATACATACATAATTCATCAATCGACATTAATGTCTTCCATCAAGCGTTCAAAAATGCCAAATTGATCCCCCTTCCAAAATGAAATAATTCGTCAGATCCAAATAGTTTCAGACCTATATCCTTAATATCAATTCTATCCAAACCTCTCGAACGACGCATCTCAGTTCATGGAGGAAAACAAACTATTTCACCCCCTTCAGTCTGGATTCCAAATGTTATCACTCCTGCCACACAGCATCATCACGAATGTGTGACTCATGGCTTTCAAATATGAACCAGTCGCAAATGACAGGGATCGTCTTTCTGGACTTCAAAAAGGCGTTTGATCTTGTTGATCATTCCATTCCTTTAAAGAAACTGTCTATCTACTTGAACATTCCTCGACAGCCTCATTATTTCAGTCATACTTGAACGATGGGACCCAGTATGTGGTGTTTAATAGCAAAACCTCCGCTTCAGACTTTGTCAGACATGGAGTCCCACAAGGTTCAGTACTAGGCCTCCTCCTATTCCGCATCTTCATCATGATTTACCATTGTCCATATCAAATGAAAAAGTCACGACAGATTATTTTTGCTGACGACTCGTCACTCCCAAACAAATGGTAGTGATCTACAGACAATAGAAGTTATCTCCCGGAAAGTCTAAATGACGTGTCACACTGGTGTCTTTCAAACTCAATGGTCATACACCTTGTCAGAACCAAATCTATGATAATAGCTACCCGCCAAAAAGCACCAATTGCCTCCTCTTTGCCTAAAGCTTCAGCCGAATGGTACTTCTATCGAACAGGTAGATGAGCATCGTGTTTTAGGGGAAACGATAGATAAAAAGAATTGAAATGGCAATCTCATCTCAATAATGTATGCAAGGTAATCTAAAAAAAAAAAACAAAAAAAAAACAACCTTTTCCTGTTATCTCAATTAAAGCGCTACGTCAACAGAACTGTACTTAAACTTTTCTTAAACGACCAAAATATAATGTCACACGTATCAGTTACGCTTCAACAGCGTCGGACGGGAATAGTGATGTCCACAAAGAAAAGGCTAATTCTCTCCATAGACATGCAGCAAAGCTACTCCATCTAGCCGTACCTCTAGCAATAGATGGAAACACTAAAAGCGCTGAACATACCTTCTCTGAGTAAGCGATTCGAATTCAACAAGGCATCATTCATGTTAACAATCTTGACAGATACTATGCCATGTTATATCAATGCCCTTTTCATAAGATTGAACAGCTCTTCTGGCTAGAAGAAATTCCTTCTCCCCTACCCACGCATTGATCAATATAAAACAAGCCTAGCGTACCCTTTGCTATATATCTGGAACTCACTTCCACGGAGTCTACAAAATACGAATACGTTAAAGCTTTTCAAGAACCATATACATACATATATATATATATATATATATATATATATATATATATATATATATATATATATATATCAATATGTATGTATATATATATATATATGTACATATATATATATACATACATACATATAATACACACACACACACACACACACACACACACACATATATATATATATATATATATATATATATATATATATATATATGTAAACATTTTATGCCTTAATAATTTGGTTATTCGATTAAAATTGTGACATTGCACTGAATTGGTTTAGATCGTATCTTCAAACAGACAGCAGTTATTAACGAGAAACGGTCTTCTAAAATGTCATGAAACTTTGGCGTTCCCCAGGGGTCTGTGCTGGGTCCAGTCCTTTTCATAATGTACACAACGCCCCTGACTGAGATCATTAACAGCCATTCTGTTCATCATGAAATGTTCGCCGATGACACTTAGCTTGAACGTTCTGACACGTTAGACAACTATGACAATCTTGTCAAAAATCTTCAAGGCTGTGTCTCTGATATCAAACAGTGGATGTCTACTAATAAACTGAAATTAAATGATGATAAAACCGAAGCTGTCCAGTGTACAAACATTCACAAGCTCAAGACCCCTGTCTTCATCCGTCAACAGTCCTAGGCTCCACTGACATCTCATGTGTGCCATTTGTTCGTGGTCTTGGCTTCTATCTCGACTCTGACTTCACCCTGAAACACAACATAGCCAAAATCTGCCAAG
>JADBJO010001485.1:105000-107500 GCA_016801955.1 Conus betulinus | reverse complement strand
TTATATCAGAATTCAAGGATCGTATTATATCACGTTTTAAACAAAAGTGGCACTCCAAAATTGAGGAAAATGAAAGATATTCTTGGTTTCATTCATTTAAAAATATTTTCCAGACAGAAAAATATCTGTTATTAGTTACAAATAAGTGGCATAGGAGCAGGCTAGTGAGATTTAGAAACCGAACTCTTGGTCTGAACAATAATAAGAGATAGTATTTTTTTTTTCCCGCGCCCCCCGCCTTTACTATTTTTTTTTTTTTTTGTCTTTTGTTTTTTTTTCCTTCTATGCTTTTTTTTGTTTTCCCTTTTTCTTTTTCACTTTTCTTCCTTTATTTTTGCTTTTTTTTTTTTAGGCGGTCCTTTTTTTTTTTTTTTTTTTTCCTTCTCTTCTCTCTCTCTCACGCACCATGCGGGTCTGTATGATGTATTGCTATCAATGGACATTAATTTGCTGGATTTAATGTTTTGACGTTTGTTACAGCGCGTCAGGGTTTATTTCTGTACTAGTGTTTCGTGCAGTGACACTCTCACACTGTGTTTCACAACAAGATACAAAGATTATATATGCATTTAAAAGAAAAAAAAAGAAAGAAAGAAAGGCTCGGACATCTTCCGGGAACCATCCTTGAACGAAAGACGAAAATAAGTATGCAAGGATGATACCAGAAGTGCGCGAAAGAGAGGAGGGAGGGACAGAAAATAAAGAGAGAGAGAGAGAGAGAGAGAGAGAGAGAGAGAGAGAGAGAGAGAGAGAGAGAGAGAGAGAGAGAGAGAGAGTAAAGAAAACGTACAGCTCGTTTGGCAAACCGGCCTATTCCCCCTGAAGGCTATCCTTATAGTGAAAAAGAGGGACCACAAGGGAGACACGAGGAAATCATTGCAGCGAGACAATCAGTATCAATGTGAGAGCGAGAGAGAGAGAGAGAGAGAGAGAGAGAGAGAGAGAGAGAGAGAGAGAGAGACAGAGAGACAGAGTGAGAGAGACAGAGAGAGAGAGAGAGACAGACACACACACACACACACACACACACACACACACACAGAGAGAGAGAGAGAGAGAGAGAGAGAGAGAGAGAGAGAGAGAGAGAGAGAGAGAGAGAAATTCTATTCTCCTATTTTTTTCCTGCTGTCATTCATTTTCAATTTCCCCCTGTTATATGACTCATACTCAACAACGTCTCTCTCTCTCTCTCTCTCTCTCTCTCTCTCTCTCGCCCCCTCCCCTCCCCCCTCCGTGCGTAGGTGTGTGTGTGCACGCGCCCATGCAAGTGTGTGTGTGTGTGTGTGTGTGTGTGTGTGTGTGTGTGTGTGTGTGTGTGTGTGTGTGTGCGCGTGCGCGTGTGTTTTAAGTGATGGACATTCCATTGCGGATCTTAATGTTTTGGCGTTTGATACAAAGCGTCTGGGTTTATTCATGGACTGATGTGTGTGGTGCGTTGACCCTTTCATTCTGCTGTGTTTGCTGCATAGTATACTTTTAATTGAATTAAACACACATTTGCACCTCCCCTCCCTCCCTTCCATCATATCCCACATCCACTGTTTGTGTGTGCGTGTGCGTGCGTGCGTGTGTGATACCAGCATTTGCAAAAGATAAAGTTAACATTATCTACAAAGCCATTAGAAACATACATAGCTCTCATGAACATGAATTATTCGTTAACTAAAAAGAACATGCACAGTTGCGGTTGAGCACAAAACAGTGTGTGGGTGCCTGCTTTTTACATTGTCTGCTATTGTTTTGTGTGAAAAGGAGAGCTGGAGCGGCGCAAAATATGCTTGTGTGTCTTTGTGCGCGCATGTGTGTGCGTGTGTGCGCGTGCGTGTGTGTGAGCGCGCAAGCGTGCATACGTGCGCGCCTGCGTGCGTGTTATATTAACTTCCTTAACTGTGCCTCCTGCTCAAAAACCACTTCATATGGTATCGATGACTTTGTCTTCTTAATCTTGCTTATGCACATTTTACCCACTAGCAAAATGTTATTGATGCACACATAATTATGTGAAGATTTCTTTTCATATAAACCGAACAGCACGTCTGTTACAGACAAATGAAATTTCATGCCTACCTTTGAGAAAATAATATTTTCAATTTCTAACCAAAACTGTCTCACTGATGGACATTAAAAAAAAAAAGTGCTCAATGGTCCGTGTCCGGACAATAATCACATGAAATAGACTGGCACATGCCCATTTTGTGTAGCATAATATTTGTGGGATGATATTATGTAACAATTTCCATTGCAGCTCACGTAAGCGTACTTCGTATGTTGCCAGTCTTGGCGTAAGCCACATCTTTTCACTCAATTCAATGTTCAGTTTTCTGCTCCAAAAATCTACGGCATGTGGAGTTAACGGTTTGTTGTTACTCTTTTTCAAAAGATATTCTTTAATTTGTTTTGTTTTAGCACAGAAACGATTTGCTTCAGAGGTACTATGATTCTCCATTTCAAATCGTCTATTCCTATCTTTTATCAAGTCAATCCAGGTTTGTGGTATGGC
>JADBJO010001485.1:95000-100000 GCA_016801955.1 Conus betulinus | reverse complement strand
TAGGAATGGTGTGTTGAAGTACTTTTGCTATCTGTACTTCGTATTCCGCACAAGACAGCAGCAGCATACAGTATCTTGAAGTATTGTAGCTTAAATACGCTCTTTGGCAAAATATCCCGTTGTTTGCTCAGATGTATTTCTTCTTCTTCTTCAGCGTACGCAGGCTGATACTCCTGAGGACACTCCATATATAGACAGGCAAGTATTAATCCCCCAACAAAGGGAGTGGAGTTTTGTGTGCATGACCGGTTTTTATCCCGCCATTAAGGCAGCCATACTCCATCTTCGGGAAAGGTGCATGCTATGTGTAACGTGTCATCCATACTAACGGCCAAACTGGCCTTCTCTTCCGAAAGTTGGAGATGGGATTTTACGTGTGTGCGAGATGTTATACCTGCGTTCACACACGGAACCTCGGTTTATTGTCTCATTCGACGGACTGTATGGGGAATGGAGTCAGAAGTAATGTTAACTCCGAGGGAAAAATCCCCTGCACCGAAACGGCCCGGCGGAGATTCGAGCCCGCAACCATTGGATTACGAGTCCGGCGCTCTACCAACTGAGCTATTTCGGCCCCCGCTCTGAAGTATTTAAGGGAAGACATCATCAGCGTAAAATCTGATTTTGTGTGTGTGTGTGTGTGTGTGTGTGTGTGTGTGTGTGTGTGTGTGTTACTGCAGAGATTCAAAAAAAGACCAAACAAAACAAAAATGCCAATATAAGCGATGTTTGTGTTCTCATGCTTCTGTTGTTGTTGAGAATGGTTTTCTTTGTAAATTTCAACACCCAGTGTGCATGGTTTGAACATTCTTTTCATCAGGATCTCAGCAACGTAGCGTCGAATCTTAGAGATGTTAACTAGACATGAGTGTAAGGTTGCATCTGGGCGTATTCTTTGTGGCAAAAGATTAGACACACAAAGCTTGTGTCTTGAAATCATTTACATTATCAGTTTCGGTGATGTGCTTTGACGTTGTCTTTGACGGAATATATCGGTGTGTGTGTGTGTGTGTGTGTGTGTGTGTGTGTGTGTGTGTGTGTGTGTGTGTGTGTGTGTGTTGTCTTTTGTTTTCAAAATGTAAGCAATGAAACGTTTACAAGAGCCATCTGTCTTTCACTTTCTTTATTTCTTTGTCTTTTTTGTGTATAGCTGATGTTACTGTTATTATTACCTTTTTTTTTTTCTTTTCCGCGTACGCAGGCTGATACTCCTGCGGACACTCCCTGTATAGACAGGCAAGGATTAATCCCATCCAGCAAAGGCAGTGGAGTTTTGTGTGTATGACCTTTTTTTTTATCCCACCATCAAGGCAGCCATACTCCATCTTCGGGGAAGGTGCATGCTATGTGTAACGTATCATCCATACCAACGGCCAAACTGGCCTTCTCTTCTTCCGAAAGTTGGTGATGGGATTTTAAGTGTGTGCAAGATGTTGTGTGTGCGTTCACACACGGAACCTCGGTTTATAGTCTCATTCGAAGGACTGTATGGGAAATGGAGTCAAAACCAACGTTAACTCCGAGGGAAAAATCCCCATGTACCGAAACGGCCCGGCGGAGATTCGAACCTGCAACCATTGATTTACGAGTCCGGCGCTCTACCACTAGGCTATTCCGGCCCCCTGTTATTACAATTGTGGTCATTGTTGTTGTTGCTGTTATCATTGTTATCATTATTATTGTTGTTGTCGTTGTTGTATCCTGCTGATGCTTCTGCTACGGATGTTCCTGTTTTCTAGGGTTTGTGCTCTTGTTAGAGTGGGTTTTGTCTTTATACTGATCGATATGCGTGGCTTTGCTGACAAGATTTAAAACTATGCTGAAGCCTTGTAGTTAGCTGTTGCTGTTGTTGCAGCTGCTGCTTTTGTTTTGGGCACTGATGTTGTTTGTTGTAGGGTCTTGCTGTTGGCGGCACTGATGTTGTCTGCTGTAGGGTCTTGCTGTTGTGGGTATTGATGTTGTCTGTTGTAGGGTCTCGCTGTTGTGGGCATTGATGTTGTCTGTTGTAGGGTCTTGCTCCGGAGGGGAAAGGGTGATCAAGGGACTGGGGGCCGTCTTCAGGCCTAGTTCCCCTGGCGTCTCGGATGTGCTCCCTTCCTCCTTCTCCTCCTCCTTCTCTTCCTCCTCCTCTCTCCTCCTCCTCCTTCTCTTCCTCCTTCACCTCGCCCGATGACGCACAAAGCTTGCCGCACGTTAGAAGCTGACGTAGACGATGACGCCACTCTGGCTCCGCTTTCACCCGGTGGGCCTCTGCAAGCAAAAGCAGAGCCAGGTCAGTGACGTCATCATTAAGAGCGTCAAGCCTTACGTCATCACAGTGTTACTTTCACGTTTGAAATGAAAAGAGACAAATGACACGGGTGTAGCGTTGCGGGCGAGGGTTGGTTGGCTGATTATTATATGTTAAAGTTGAATTAATGTTGGTTAGACAGTTCGGGAGGGTTGATTAGTGTGTTTAGATTTTGCTTCCTGTTCCCTTTGGCGTAACACTGTATTGGGAAACTGTAAATCTATTCATGTTATTGTGAAATTATTTTATCCTTATACTCCAATTGTTTCTATTACTGTTTCTGTCACTGTCATTGTACCATTTTGTCTACAATTATTTCGTTTATCCACAGCTGTTTATACGTTATTTAATATTTATCAATTTATTTGTCTATTTCTTTACTTTATTCATATATTTATTATTCATTATCTTTATCTCTTTTTCATGCTTAACAGTATGTCATTTTGTCCATTTTTTTATGGTTGATGTTGCATACTGCGTAATTTCATCGGCATGTAATTTTGTGTGGTTGAAACTTCATTTTCTCTTCTCTATGTCAATAATTTATGGTTAGTTTTGTCACGTGGCTTACCAGCTGATTTGATTTAATTTCATCTAATCTAATTCTGTCTCAAGATTACTCTTTTCTCGTTTATTTTCGGGTTCTTTTCTTCTTCTTGTTCTTTTTCTCTTCTTTTTCCTCCTTCTAAATGTTGGTGTTCTTTTTTCTGTTTGTTATGAATGTTATTGCGGTTATTGTTGTTGTCGTCGTCACCATCATCATCATCATCATCATCGTCATCGTCATTATTACTACTATTTTCATTATCATCATCATCATTATATTATTATTATTATTATTATCATCATAATCATCATCATCTATTATTATTATTATTATTATCATTGTTATTACTATTATTATCATTATTTATCATTATCATTATCATCATTATTATTATAATCATTATTATTATATATATTATTACTATTATTATCATTATTTATCATTATCATCATTATTATTATAATCATTATTATTATATAATTACTATCATTATCATCATTATTGTTGTTATTATTATTATTATCATCATCATCATTATTGTTGTTGTTATCATCATCATTATCATCTTTATTATTGTTATTATCATTATCGTTTTTATCATTTATTATCATCATCATCATCATCATCATCATCATCATCAATATAATTATTATCATTATTGTTATCATCACTATTATCTTACCATGTGTTTGCTAAGCCTATTCCTATTCTTACCATTGGTCGTATTTCATTCTTTTGAATGAATTCATTCTTGTTCTGATATAGAATATGATGATGATGATGATGATGATGATGATGATGATGATATTATTGAACATGACTATATTGTACTGTTGCTGAAGTTAGTAATCAAGACAAAGATGAGGAGGAAGAGGAGGAGGGAGGAGGAAGTGGAAGAAGAAGAGGAGGAGGAGGAGGAGGAGGAGGAAGAAGAAGAAGAGATTACGGGAGGGAGAGAGAGAGAGAGAGAGAGAGAGAGAGAGAGAGAGAGAGAGAGAGAGAGAGAGAGGGGGGAGAACCAGAGCGAGAAGAATTAAAAGACATGAAAAAATGAAACTAAGAGAGAGAGAGAGAGAGAGAGAGAGAGAGAGAGAGAGAGAGAGAGAGAGAGAGAGAGAGTAAAACAAAAACTTAGAAGAAACAAAGAGAAGCTTCTACGAAGGATTCAGGAAAATCCTGCTGCACCCGTGTGAAACAAGGAAAACGAAGCTGCACCACAATCGTCATCATTCAGCCCTGACACTGATCTCAGTTAGCAGTTCCGTGACGGATTAATTCAGTAATTCACCATGTAGAATGCTTTCAGAATGGAGACCACGGGGGGGGAAAGTCTCGTAGTGAACAACACGCAACAGCCTAGAACGCAACAACGTGTGCACACACACACACACACGCGCGCGCGCGCGCGCGCGCGCGCGCGCGCACGCACACACACACACACACACACACACACACACACACACACACCGGTTCATAACATACTGGTTCAACGCTTGACATGCTTAATGTCAATCAAAAGATGCGTACTAAAGGTATCAGCCATTTCGTTCGATTTATAACTTCACTTTAAAGAAAAAAAAAAAAAAAGAGTTTAGATACTGATAATGATATAAAGACAAACATAAGCGCTACACACACACACACACACACACACACACACACACACACACACACACACACACACACACACACACACATACACACACAACACACGCGCGCGCGCGCGCGCGCGCGCACGCACGCACGCAGACCAATAAGAGTAAGAAAAATGAACATTAGTGTCAACTTTAAACAATTTCTACACTCTCCTGTAACGTCGCCGGATTATGGCACAAATATTAGAGAGAGAAAGATTAGAGAGAGAGAGAGAGAGAGAGAGAGAGAGAGAGAGAGAGAGAGAGAGAGAGAATGTCCAGATGAAAGACAGGCTGATGATATCAGCAGTAAAGATTAAACAGACCAATAAAGAGAAAAGGGGAGGGGAGGAATCATGGGGAGGGGCGGGGGGGACGCAGGAAACAAAAGGCCATAGGTCCCACAACCTTGCTGGGTTGGTTTGTTAGCAGCTTATTTTTTTTTTTTTTTATTGAATGGATGTTCCTCTCAGCGTTCTTTTGAATTTTTCGTCGTCCCGGTTTTTACAACATTAGCATAATCTGTTGG
>JADBJO010001485.1:80000-90000 GCA_016801955.1 Conus betulinus | reverse complement strand
CCACCCTGTTTGGCTTCCATCAGAAAATCAAAAGCAATTTAATTGAAAGTATCAAGAATGTTTTCATTTGTCAAACGACACAGCATTCTCCATGATATTTCAACTAGTTCCGGCTTAGATTTGACGGGAAACCTCCAGAATTGTCCGAATTAGTCAGAAAGAAAAAACAACCAAACAGTGCTGCTGGGTTGCTTTCTCACATGTTCTCACTGTGGCTGCAAGCGCGAAAGGCACGATGACATTTATCTGTTAAGCAGTTATGACCAAGGATACGCATAAAAATAAAGTGCGTGCGTAGAAGTGCAGTGCGCATGAGTCCATGTATCCGGAAACGGACATGGAAACGGGTTTGGTCACCAAAACGATTATCTTGAGCAAAACATGTGGTTCAAACGCCGTAAAGGACAGCATAACGGACTTTTATGCACCCGGACAAGCATTTGTTCAGTAAGAATCCTGGCTCGGGGCTGTTGTAACACCCGGATTCACCCAAGGCTCGGGGCTGTTGTAACACCCGGATTCACCCAACACAGGAAGAACCACTACAGTCAAGATCGCCCTCAGTGAGTTACGATGTGTGAGCACTAACTGAGTGCCTGTAACGTACGCCATGAGACGATTGTATTTACAGAAAAGAAAACGAAACACCCGAAGGTGCTGGGGAGGACCCAGAGAAGCACTGTCTTCACCTGCCTTTAGAGCAGTCCTGTACCACCCTTGGAGACCTGCGCTGTGTTGACGATGGGTACAGGCATGAGACGATTGTATTTACAGAAAACTATGAACGGGTACCGAATAGGACGGAACCACGTTCTGCAAGTTGGAGGGATGATTTTGTGTCCCCTTTTTTCCACTTTAAAAAAAGGAAGCCGGAATTCTTTGGGAGAAAGGACGGGTGGGGTGGGGGGGTGGAAGCGCTTGCAAAATATGTATTGAGGCTAATGAAGCTAACATTAATTCGTGCAAATTAGTTCAGAAAGTCAAATAAGTTTGTGAAACTTACGGTCTGGAAAAGAGAGTGTTGGGGGGGGGGGGGGGGGGGGGGGGGGGGGGGGGGGAGAATATTCTTCTTGGGTCGCTGAATAAGCAGGTGTTCTAGCTAGAGTTCTTAATGCATAAACATAGTGTTTGCAGCGTACGTGAAATACACTGCTCTGATGTTCAGAGCGTACATTGTAAACAAAGCGGTAGTGTTTTTAGCATGGCGGTATTTCTCACGTGATATATACGCTGAACCAAATGGCGAACGAGGAGCCTGACACCCTGATTGACAGCAGACACTGACAGCCTGATTGACAGCAGATACTGACAGCCTTATTGACAGCAGACACTTACAGCTTGATTGACAGCAGACACTGACAGCCTGATTGACAGCAGATATTGACAGCTGATTGACAGCAGACACTGACCTGCGGCATAGGAAAGTTTTCAAGCCAGGGGGTAGAGGGGCGAATCGGGAAGGCGGGTGGGGCGCGGGAGAGGGGGAGTGGAGGAAGGTAAGGCTTCTAGGAGAAAGAAGACTGTTCAGATAATGAAGATTGTAAAAGACCACATTGTAATTCTAAGTAGTTTTTAAGTAGCTTTGTTCATAAGAAGCTGATCCTTATTGATGGAGGAGGGTGAGGGGGATATCCAAACTACGGCCAGTTCCATAGGTCACTATGGGCCCACTGAATGCAGTGTAAAGGCTGTTCAAGGTGTATACACTGAATGCCGTGTAAAGGCTGTTCAAGGTGTATAACACTGAATGCAGTGTAAAGGCTGTTCAAGGTGTATAACACTGAATGCAGTGTAAAGGCTGTTCAAGGTGTATAACACTGAATGCAGTGTAAAGGCTGTTCAAGTTGTATACACTGAATGCAGTGTAAAGGCTGTTCAAGGTGTATAACACTGAATGCAGTGTAAAGGCTGTTCAAGTTTATAACACTGAATGCAGTGTAAAGGCTGTTCAAGTTTTATAACACTGAATGCAGTGTAAAGGCTGTTCAAGGTGTATACACTGAATGCAGTATAAAGGCTGTTCAAGGTGTATAACACTGAATGCAGTGTAAAGGCTGTTCAAGGTGTATAACACTGAATGCAGTGTAAAGGCTGTTCAAGGTGTATAACACTGAATGCAGTGTAAAGGCTGTTCAAGTTGTATACACTGAATGCAGTGTAAAGGCTGTTCAAGGTGTATAACACTGAATGCAGTGTAAAGGCTGTTCAAGTTTTATAACACTGAATGCAGTGTAAAGGCTGTTCAAGTTTTATAACACTGAATGCAGTGTAAGGCTGTTCAAGGTGTATACACTGAATGCAGTATAAAGGCTGTTCAAGGTGTATAACACTGAATGCAGTGTAAAGGCTGTTCAAGGTGTATAACACTGAATGCAGTGTAAAGGCTGTTCAAGTTTTATAACACTGAATGCAGTGTAAAGGCTGTTCAAGGTGTATAACACTGAATGCAGTGTAAAGGCTGTTCAAGGTGTATACACTGAATGCAGTGTAAAGGCTGTTCAGGTGTAAACACTGAATGCAGTGTAAAGGCTGTTCAAGGTGTATAACACTGAATGCAGTGTAAAGGCTGTTCAAGGTGTATAACACTGAATGCAGTGTAAAGGCTGTTCAAGGTGTATAACACTGAATGCAGTGTAATGGCTGTTCAAGGTGTATAACACTGAATGCAATGTAAAGGCTGTTCAAGGTGTATAACACTGAATGCAGTGTAAAGGCTGTTCAAGGTGTATACACTGAATGCAGTATAAAGGCTGTTCAAGGTGTATAACATTGAATGCGGTGTAAAGGCTGTTCAAGGTGTATAACACTGAGTGCAGTGTAAAGGTTGTTCAATGTGTAAAAACTGAATGCAGTGTAAAGGCCTGTCAAGGTGTATAAAACTGAGTACTGTTTAAAGGCTGTTCAATGTGTATAACACACTGAATGCAGTGTAAAGGCTGTTCAAAGTGTATTGGAGGCTTCTCCGGTACATCACATGGCGAGGATTCGCTAACTAAGCATGTGTAAATCTAGCCCTAATTAAACAGAAAGAAAAGAAAGGTAAAGGGAGAGGGGGGAAGGGAGGAAGGTTTGGGCTATTAGGACGCAAGGATCCCCACCTCTCACCCCCTCTCTCTCCCTGCTCCTTTCACGTGTGTCTAACAGTACACCTAGACGCAGACACAGATGTGATCTGCTTTACGTTGAAATTGTCCGTGTCCTCTGGAAGCACAAGACACGGTCTGCACAGCCAGGTGGAATCCCCCTGGTCATCGTTGAACGCAGCTAGGTTTGTATTCTGTCCATGAGAGCACCATTCAATATCGTCAAGACAAAAGGGAACGGCCAAACTAGGCCTTTGCCTCATCCTCTCTGTGTGACTTTTCTCAGCTACAACTTGTTCCATCAACGCGTGGATTTGTTTAGAATGGCATATAATGCACTTGAAATTACCCCCTCCCACCCTCCACCCCCCCCATGTTTTGTTTTTCCTCCTGGGGTGTCTCCCCTCGCCCCCCCCCCCCCCCCCCCCCGGTTCCCACGCCACTGCGATACTATGGGCAAATTTACTGTCTGTATGCTCGTGAGAAGTTGTCAAAGTCTCCAGTTCGCCATCAGTTTACATGATGTCATCGCCTAGTTCTCTTTTAACCACTCGGCTACACTAAGCAGATCAGTTACGCATGTTAAAGACTCTTCAGCACCATGGCAAGTATCGGCAGGATCCAGAAACGTCCTTAAACCCAGTATGTACCAAGATTTCACCCCCCCCCCCCCCATACCTGCCCCCCCCCCCCATCCCCCCCACCCCAATCGGACCGTCCTCTTTTTCTCCCCCTCCACTAGGCTCAGCTACCCTTGTTGAAGGATGGGGATGAACACTCCATGATGTGAGCCATATACAATATTATTCAGGATGCGTGGCTACTTCTTCAGCACCTTTACAAATCAGAAGTGTAACATTTGTTAATATATGATGAAAATACAGCTGGGATGATTTTGATCTGTATGGTCATGACAGCATTAAATCGAAAATACCTTAGTGCTCTGTACAGCGACATAGAAAAAAAAACAGTCGTAAAGGCTCGATAGATTTTGTCCTAAACAAACTTTACAGTTAAAAAAAAGAGGAACTTAAAAAAAAGAGGAACTTAAAAAAAAAGAGGCACTTAAAAAAAGAGGCACTTAAAAAAAAAGAGGCACTTAAAAAAAAGAGGCACTTAAAAAAAGAGGCACTGTGTGGATATTTGGTCTAAAGGGCCTCAGTCACAGCAATCTTCAAATGGCAGCAAAAAGAACGACACAAATAAAAACAAGCAAACCAACAGATGTCAACATCATCATATCCAGCAAAAGGATGAGTGTTCTCTCACTAAAAATTAGGGACACGCCTCTCTCTCTCTCTCTCTCTCTCTCTCTCTCTCTCTCTCTCTAAGTTTATGAATATGTATATACATGCATGCATGCATGAGCACGCGCGTATGTGTATGTATGTGCGTATGTATGTATATAATATATATATATATATATATGTGTGTGTGTGTGTGTGTGTGTGTGTGTGTGTGTGTGTGTGTGTGTGTGTGTGTGTGCTTGCTTGCGTGCGTGCATGTGTGTGTATATGTGCGCGCGCGGGGCGTGTGGGTGCGTGTGCCCGCGAGCAGAGAGAGAGAGAGAGAGAGAGAGAGAGAGAGAGAGAGAGAGAGAGAGAGAGAGAGAGAGAGAGATCTTAATCTAACAATAAACTGCTTCAGTCCGTGTTATGAAATTTGCGAAGGTGAAATTGATTCATGACACACCATGGATTGACTAGTTTTTAACCTCCATGTAAAGAACACACACAAAACTAAGGATGTCTGTGCTCTCTGGGAAGTTGACAAAGTATGGAACAGGATTGATAAACATTCATGCAATGATAATTACGATTGTTGATGAGCAGGGTGAGGGGGCATCAAAAGCGGGTTTTTTTTCAGTTCAGTGAAAGCAAAAATCATCAACAAATGCAAACAAAAACAAATGATTGAAATCATCATGTGTCCATAACACAGCAGTAACGGTGAAGGTTGGACGGGGGGAAGAATGATGGGGAAGGAGGGAAGGGGGGTGTTATGACAGTATAGGTACTCTGATTATCTGTTGAGCACTCGAGTTTGATTATATGTAGGGAAGGAAAGTCATCAATGGAAACCTCAGCTTCTTGGTGATGTTCCAGATGCTGCCATTTGTAAGAAGCTTTATGTTAGCGGAATTCTCTTCTGCTTGAACAGCGACAATAAACAAGCTGTCAAAATGAAATCGCCTCCTGGCGGTAAAAAGTTGATCACACATCAAATGAATATGAAAAGACATCAAATTAAAAAAAAAAGTTGAAAAAAAGTACAAACAAACAGACAAAGATCACAGCAAAATCAGAACAAAACATAGATTTGTAAAACACACGAGAACGTACAGATCACCCGACGACCACTTGCGGAAGATATATGCAAGTCTGTCAAGCCTCAGCATAACAAAGAGTCTTTTTCTTCAAAGGAAGCCTCTTCATGACCAAGTGGCCATCTACTTATAGAAGAAAATCTGTGCTCGTCAAACAAAGCCTCTGCCTGTAAAATAGAGCTTCCGCCCGCCAGAAAGCTACGACTAAAGGAAAACAATTCGAGCTAACAAAGAAAGGTTCTACTGTCAAAGCAAGCCTAGTGACGAGAGAGTCTCTTCCTATCCAGGATTATATGATACAGAAGCCTCTTCCTATCCAGGATTATATGACACAGAGAGCCTCTTCCTATCCAGGTTTATTGGACACAGGAAGCCTCTCTTCCTATCAAGGATTATATGACACAGAGAGCCTCTGACTCCAAAATGACCACTGTCTATGACAAAGAAAAGCTTCAAACTGTAAAAGAAAATCTCTACTCGGCAACAAACATAACCTCTAAATGTAAGCAAAAGTTCTGTCCATCAAACAGAGCCTTTGACAATTAATTAAAGAAAGCATCTGATCGTTAAAAGAAAGCTCTACGTGTCAAACAAAACGTCTACTTTCCTTGATTCTGTTCCGCATATCAGAGCAACGAACTACAGATAAGACCATGGATTTGTTGAGTTTGCTGGCTAAGTTCTATATTTATAAATGCAAGTTAAAAAAAAAAAAAAAACACGCCGCCAAGGACTCTGGTATGCTTAAAACTTGTAATGTCTAGGTATGACCTGGAGGGATATGTACTGATTCTAAAAGGTAATATTGAAAACAATGTGGAAATTGACCTTAACAAATATTGGTTGACTTACCTTCCACTATTACCAACTTAAGATTACTTTTTTTTTTGATTCAGTATGTGATTGTGCTTACTGTGTGAAATAAGTGTGGGTGTGTGGGTGTGAAGGTGTGGGGGGGATGGGGGATTTTGTTGTTCGAGAGATGAAGGGCGGGGGCTTACCTTTTTGTAACTTATTAATCTATATACTTCTTTTCTTCAAGGGAAGTGTGTCTCTTCTTGACCTCAAGATAAAACTGCAAGTGCAGCAAAAATGGAATAGAGTTGATTATCAGTCACTATGTTTATGACAGTGGTTGCCATAAACACAGTTACTATGTTTCTTCATTTTCATTCTGAGTGTACAGCTACAGCCATTCATACTTGTGATACTCAGATTCACATGTGACTATGCAGAAAAGAAAACTCTTTGCGCACTGTCATCATTCTGCGCGCTTGTACTTCTCTCCAATTAATTGAATAAAAAAAAAAGGGGGGGGAGGGAGGAGAAAAAAGAACATCTACTATCCAGAGCTACCTCTACTTTGCTAAGAAAGTCTGTACGTGACAGAGAGAGAAACTAGAAAGTGAAAGCTGCTGTATGACAAAGAAAGCTTCCACTGATCAGAGACACAGCCTCCTCTAGACGTCACAGCCTACTAATGTTAACAAAACCTTCTACTTGCCAGGCGCTTTGTGACTGGAGGGTTGTGTTCAACACACTATGCTGAAAGGTCTTAGTGATAACCTCTACCTGTGTAGTGGCGGTAGTAGTTGTTGAAGTTGGCCACAATGACCGGCACAGGCAGGGGCGATGGCCAGCACGCCGGACAGCACGCACACACCCCCCCCAGCACCTTGCCCAGCAGCCCCTTGGGCACGAAATCCCCGTAGCCCACTGTGGTCATGGACACGATGGCCCACCAGAAGGCGTCCGGAATGGAGGTGAACTGGGTCTCTGGGTGTTCCAGCTCCGCGTAGAATATAGCCCCGGAGAAGATGATGGTGGCGATGCCCAGGAAGAGGACGAACATGGACAGCTCGCGGATAGAGGTCTGCAGAGTCATCCCCAGGATCTTGAGGCCCTCCGAGTGCTTGGAAAGCTTGAGGATACGCACCACGCGCATCACGCGAAGTACGCTAAGCACGGAGCTCTTGTGCCCGTCTGGCAGTGACCAGTGGCAAAGTTGATGATGAGGAAGAGGAAGTAAGGCATGATGGCCAACAGGTCGATCCAGTTGATGGCGGAGCGGAAGAAGACCATCTTGGAAGGACTGACAATGAGGCGCAGAGCCATCTCAACGATGAACCCAGGCGATACAACATGTCTCCGTTAGGAAGATTGGGTGCACAAAGTTCGGTCTTTGCGAGGTTTTGTTGCGACCTTCCTCGTCCGTCAGCTAATGTTCACGCAGCCTACCTCCTTGAACGCGGGTAAGGTTTCAACGCAGAATACCACCACGGACACCAGGATGAAGAAGATGGACACCACGGCAAAGATCTTGGCTACGATGGAGGATTCAGGGTACTCAAGGACAGTCCAAATCTTGTTCATCATTTGGTTGCGGGGACCTTCAACCGCCGCCTGCTCAACGATATAGCCTTCGTTCTGTTTAAAAGAGTCAATGACAGGACCCCCCAGCTCGTAGAACATAAGTTCATTCAAGAAGATGTCCATGGGTACTTCCAAAGGCCGTTTCAGACGTCCTCCTGACTGGTAGTAGTACAACACAGCCTGGAAAGTGGGTCGGTGACGGTCAAAGAAGAACTCTTGACGACTCTCGTCCCAGTAGCGCCGCCGTTTCTCAGGGTTGCCCAGCAGAGTGTTGGGAAGGCGATCTAGGGTGCGGAGCTGGGTTTCAAACCTCAGTCCACTGACGTTGATGACCGCTCTCTGGCATCCCTCGAGTTGGCAGTCGTGGTCCAGGGGAAGGTACTCAATGCAGGAAGGAGACAGGTACTCCGAGGTGCTGTTGCAGGGAACGAGAGCCTCTGTCTCTGACAGGAGCTGCTCCAGAGCCTCGTCCTGTATGGAGCTGTGGCTTCGTTCGTGAGTACGGTGGGTGCTGTGCGTGTGGCTGACATGGCTAGCGGAGCGGGACCGGTGGTTCAAGTCCAGCAAAGTCATGGGGATCTCCAGCGCCATGGATTTGGGTCGTGACACCTGCGAGTTCCTTCTTGACCCGGCTCCCAGCGTGATGGTATCATGGATGTCGCCGATCAGGGTGTGACGTCTCTGGGAATGGTGATCTTCACTTTCTGAATGAAAATGATCGGGTCGGAGGTGAAAGTTGACAGGCGGGGTGAAGCCATGACCCATGGTGTTGTCATACATTTGCGTCACGATATTCATCTTGAACCGGTGGCGTGGACAGGCTACGTAATAAAGAAAGGACAGGGGTTATGGTGTCTGGACAAAAGGAAGACGATGTCAGCGCAAAGATTCCCCAGTCAGCTCGAAGGTCAGTTCTTTTGTCACCCGGTCAGATCAAAGGTCTTGAAATGAACTCTGAATGAACCCTTGCTGTTCTCCACAATACTGGTCAAAAAGATACCTCCTATTTGTCTTCAAGAGTTTGATTCTGAGTCACCATAGTCCTCCCCTTACCATTCCAGACGAAAAGTGTTGGCCACAAACAGACAGTCCAAGCAGCAAAGAGGAGAACTGCCTGAAGGGCGAGGGACGACGTTCAGATGTGAGGAACCCTGAGAGCTATGGGCACTTGAGTCATGAGGGTGGCTCTGGCGGCCTTCGGGCTGACCATGCTGAGGGGACAAGTGAAGACCAAGATCATGGCCGGGCTGAAACAGACCCAGATGTTACAGTTAGAATGGTGATTAAAAAAAAGTGTTGCTGTAATACAAACAATCTGCTGTTATTTGCTGTAACATAAACAATCTGCTGTTATTTCCAAATCTTCATTCATGGCTTGATTAGTTCCCTCCAAAATGTCATTGTTTCTTTGTGAAATGTACAGTGTTAAAATGAACACAAATAATTTTACACAATAAATCAACATATCAAACGAATCATTACATATAGCTAAATGTATAGTGTATATATAAATTCAAATTGAACTTCACAGACAATCGTGAAAAAAATCGTAAAAAAAAGAACACAAGCTGCAAGACTGATGAATTTGGGACAGAACGTAATTGTGTGTGTGTGTGTGTGTGTGTGTGTGTGTGTGTGTGTGTGTGTGTGTGTGTGTGAAATTAATTCGTTCTCCATATTCTTGTAGTCTTAGATTAATGATCGCGCTAAAAGCTTTGCTAGAGATATCAAACAGCGAGAGACATCGGTAACTTGACGTATTGCTACTGTCACCTTTTTACATAGTGGAAGATTTTGGACTCACAGCAAGAATGAAAATAATACTCTTATCAGGTAATGAGTTAACTAAGATAACAAATCAAAACAAACAAAAAAACAAACAAAAAAACCCACAGGATTATTTACTCACATTAGGACTTGCTGCCTTACCAGTCTTTATAATTTCATCTCTCGAAAAAGGCCGGTCCATACATTCCTGCCTCACTTATGCTACGTCGTGTTGACAATTATCTAGTGCCTGTTTGTTCATGATAAATCTCACAAAGTGTTGAAAAAAATGCATCCACAGAAATATTGTTCCTGCATTGTCTTCGTTAATTAATCGATTTTTTTTTAACCCATGCAGTCCAAAAATTCCTTTTGATCATGAACAAAAAAGCTATGACTTCTTCTGATTGTGAAGTCGTTACTTTTCATCCAACTGTATTCTTCCCCTGGC
>JADBJO010001485.1:67500-75000 GCA_016801955.1 Conus betulinus | reverse complement strand
CCGGGCAAGATGTGGTTGTTTTCTGCAGATATTTCTGCATTTTATGTACAAGAGAACTGTGCAAAAATTGAAAATGAGGTCACCCATTGTGACGCTGACGGTGTCTGGGGGCAGGTTTGCTCCTCGCCGACTGTTACTGCAGTGTGGAGACGTGGAGCAGAACCCCGGACCTACACCAGCGGTGAAGGCAGACAACGCAAAGCAGACCCGGCTCGGATACGCTACACGTGGTGCCAGTGCGGACAGGAGTGCTGCCCCCTCTGAGGACTCTCCTGTGTCCAGACCGACGAGCGCCGAACCCACCACTGCCGACATCATGACCAAGCTTCTGGAGATGGACAGGACCAGCAAGGCCATGAACAGTAAGTTGGACGATGTTAAAATGGATGTGAAGACCTTGGTGAACAGTACGCTGCTTTGCAGAACGAAGTGAAGGGTCTTAGGGAGGAAGTGGCGGAATTACGTTCCCCAGAACAATGATCTGCAGAGAGTGAACTCTGAACTTGGTGACAGACTTGAGTTTCTAGAAAAGAAGGCAGATGATCTCGAAGGGCGCTCGAAGCGTAATAATTTATTGTTTTATGGATTGAGCAGAAGTGAGAATGAGAATAGTGATGACTGCGAACGAATGTTGAAGGACTTGACTGCTAAGAAGTTGGGCGTGAATGGGGTCGAGTTTGACAGAGCGCATTGTTTGAATGCAAAGCATGACTCCCCTATCATTGCCAGATGTTCCTCATACAAGGACAAGGTACATATTTTGAAAGCTAAGGCCAAGTTGAAAGAACCAATGTCTTTGTCGGCGAAGATTTTACAAGTAGGTCCGTGATATAAGACGTAAGCACACTCCTCATTTGAAAGACGCAAGGAATAGCGGTAAGAGAGCCGCGATGGTCTTTGACCATCTCCTTGTTGATGGCAAGAGGTTCGGGCTTGACTCTTCTGGTCAGCTAAAAGAGTTGAAATAGGGTTTTGGGCCGGCCCTCTCGCGACGATGAAGTTGTTAATTCAAGAGGGAGAAAGAATACCTTGACACCGGTGGAAAGACTGGCCGTTCCGGATCCTGTCACGTGTGGCAGTAGCCGCTTTGCACGTGCTTTTGACGGCAGTGTTGTGGACGGTGTGAGCGATGGCACTGGTACACGCTTAAATTCGTATGACAGTTTGAACGACAGCCGTTTGAATGATGATTTTTCTAAATATGATGATTTAGATAGCGATATTAATGCGTGTATGGAAAACGGTGCACTTGATAGTGATCATATTGATATTGACAACCGGGGTCTGAATGTGCCTGTATGTAATAATAAAATATTCAAACTTCTTTTTTGGAATGTGAATGGTTTACTCTCAAAAGTTTTTGACAATGCATTTATTTTTTATGCCTGTGGTTTGATTTTATATGCTTTGGAGAAACGTTCGTTGAAACTTGTAGCATGGACATGTTTGTTGGGTATAAAGCCTTTATCAAACCTGCTGTAAAAACTCTGTCATCAGGGGAGAAGATCTGGAGGACTCGTTTGTTTGATAAAACAAGAATTTGTTCCCTTCGTATCATATGTAGAAGTTCATTGCTCTAATGTATGTGTCTTTTTTAATTGAAAAATCGCTTTTTGGTACACAGAGAAACATTGCTTTTGGTTGTACGTATATTCAGCCTGAAGGTTCTCCTTTCTATAATTCTTTTAATGTTGATAATGGTATTTCTATGTTGGAAGACTGTTTGGCTGACTGCTTGTGCTCTCTTGGTGACATTGACATAGTACTGTGTGGCGATCTGAACAGCAGGACGGCAAATTTTTCTCCTGATTTGTATACTGATGTTTTTGATCCTGTTTGCAAACAAAAAGCCAGCCACCTTGCACAGATCGACGTTCTCATGATAATGTATTGAATAATTACGGTAAGTTATTGTTAAATCTGTGCGTTGCTTTTGATTTGTATATTATGAATAGTGTATGTCAGGGCGACCGTCATGGTTGCTATACATACATTTCAGACAGCGGGAGCAGCGTTAATGATTATTTCCTCGTATCTAAAGATTTTTTCTTCACTTTTTGTGATTTATGTTATTTGTTTGTTTCGGAGCGTATCGAATCCGATCATTTACCTGTTGAATTTCACATTGATTTTACAACAAAAGGTGGCGATAGATCAACGGAGAATGTTGAGGCAACAGTATTCGATAAGTTTGTGTGGAATGATGAGTATGCTTTGACTTACAGAGAGAATTTGTGTAAAGCAGAAATGTGCACTAAATTAAATGAGGCTTTAGAACTGATCAATGTTGATGTAAATAAAGCTTTAGATTTGTTTAATGATTGTATTAAAAACAGTGCTGAATGTATGATAAAACGTGTGCTAATAAGAAACGGTGCTAAAAAGGATGATTGGTTTGACAACGATTGTTTGGTAATGAAAAGAAAAAACGCTAAAATTATTGAGAATATGGCTTCGTACTTTGGACGATGGTGACAGAAGTGAGTATGTCATTGCAAGAAGAGAATATAAAAACCTTCAAAAGCAGAAGAAGAAAATGTTCAATAAAAACTTATTAGATAACTTGATCAGATCTCTTCCTTCACAACAGGAGTTTTTTGAAAACATTAAAAGAGCTTCATTTAAAAGAAAATACATTAAGAAGATAATATTTCCCTGGATACATGGTATGAGCACTTTAAACATTGTTAGGTAAAGATATTTTAAGTGATGATGAGCTTTCTGTTGTTATTGATGAGGGAGAAGACGAGCATTTCAATCGTCCCATCTCTAAAGAAGAAATTATATTTGCCATGCGGAAAATTAAAACTAACAAATCAGCAGGACCTGATTCTATTATTGGTGAATTGTAAAAGTATGCTGGACCTCGAGTTGTTGACTTTTTACTAGTTCTGTTCAATAGAATTTTTGATGAGGGCATCTTCCCAGAAAACTGGACAGAGTCTGTAACCTTGCCCTTGTTCAAGAAAGGCGACATAGATAACCCTAATAATTACAGAGGTATCTCTTTGGTTGATGTTAGCTGTAAAGTGTATAGTACTGTCGTTAACAACAGATTGCAGGAATGGATTGAATGTAATAATATCACGGGAGAGCATCAGGCTGGGTTCAAAAAGGGCTACTCTACTATTGACCATATGTTTACTCTTCTTGCATTTGTTCAGAAACAATTTTCATTAAATCGTAAATTTTATGTTGCGTTTATTGACTTTGAAAAAGCCTTTGACTCCATCAATAGAAAGCTTTTATGGACTATCTTGTTAAAAAATGGGATAAAGGGGAAATTATTTCGCTGTATAAGAGCCATGTACAAAGTTGTTAAGACTAGGGTGAGAAGTGGTTCCAATCTGACAGATTATATTAATTGTTTTGCTGGGGTAAAGCAAGGTGATGTTTGCAGCCCTGTGCTTTTTTTTATATATCATTAATGAGCTTACCATTGAGGTTATCAATAATGGCCTTCATGGTGGACGATTTTCGGAAGATGTCTTAGAATTTGTTTATCCTATTATTAGCAGATGATGGTGTTTTGGTTTCACAAAACGATAGTTGGCTTACAGCGCCAGATAAATAATCTGAACAGGGCTGCCTCTTCATTAGAGTTGAAAGTAAATATGAAATATGAAAAGCAACATTGTGGTGTTCGAAAGGGAGGTTATTTGGCGGCGAGGGAAAGATGGATGTATAACGGAATTACTATACCTGTGCTGAATGTATATAAATATTAGGGATCTATTTTTCTACACGCCTAAGTTTTACCTTTGCCTGTAAAGATCTTGCATGTAGGGCAAAGAATGCTTTGTATGTGTCATGAAAAGACTGATTGCTTTGAATAACAATTCGCTTGAGCTATTTTTGAAAATATTTGATTTCCCAAATACAGCCAGTTTTGATGTATGGAGCTGAAATTTGGGGTTTAGATAATGCTGTTGTTCATTGCGAGGCAGTACATTTATTTGCTTTGAAGAGGTTTCTAGGTCTTGACAGGCGTATTTCAAATGATTTGGTATATGGGGAGACCAATAGATATCCACTGTTTATTTGTTCAGCCATTAGATGTGTTCGGTATTGACTAAAGCTTTTACAAATGGAACATTATAGATTGCCTCGTAAGTTTTATGAAATGTTGTTCGAATTAGATGTAAAAGGAAAAACAAACTGGGTTTTTCAAATGTACGTCTGTTTCTGTGTAAGCATGGGTTTGGTGATGTCTGGCTGTCCCAGAGTGTCGGAAATCAAAGCCAGTTTATTCGTGTTTTTCCGACAAAGGCTGATTGACTGTAGATGGCAAATGTGGGACGATCATATACAAAGTAGTGGACGCTATGATTTGTACAGAAATTATTCTAGTTTTTGTTGTACTCAGCCTTATTTGAAGTTTGATTTGGATATGCATCTGAAAAGATCAATTGCTAAATTCAGAGTTGGTGTTTCTGACATAAGGACCCATTACTTAAGATACAGACAACATAGACAAAATGATTTGGTATGTCCACTGTGTATGCAAGGTGAGGAAAATGAACTACACTTTATTTTCCTTTGTCCAGCTTTAGAAGATATTCGCAAAAAAATTATTATCCCACAGAAATATCATAGCCGCCCATGTATGTTTCGTTTACAGTTATTACTTAGCTCTAATAGTTATAAGGTTATTAGGAATTTATGTATGTTTCTGTTTAAGGCGTTTAAGATTAGAGAAATAATGACGTCTTAGATAGTCTTGTTGTATTGTTGTTTTTTTTTGATTTCTGATAAATCATGTGTTTCTTATATTTTAAAGTGAATGATTGTGTTCATTCCCCTTCAAATGGCCAATGGCCTTACTGAAAAAAAAAAAATCTGAAGTCTTTATCGTTATGACTATTCAGACCTTTCTCATTATATCTCATGTTTATTCTTTATCGTTATGACTATTCAGACCTTTCTCATTATATCTCATGTTTATTCTTTATCGTTATGACTATTCAGACCTTTCTCATTATATCTCATGTTTTATTCTTTATCGTTATGACTATTCAGACCTTTCTCATTATATCTCATGTTTATTCTTTGTCGTTATGACTATTCAGACCTTTCTCATTATATCTCATGTTTATTCTTCATCGTTATGACTATTTAGACCTTTCTCATTATATTTCATGTTTATTCTTTATCGTTATGACTATTCAGACCTTTCTCATTATGTCTCCTTGTTTGAAAGAAAAAGCACAATCCAACAAAAGGTGGAGCACAGAAATAAGTTTTTTGCAGATGCATGTAACGTCACGGGAATTTCTTTTGCTTTTTTGTTCGACGTGTTGAACTTCAACTTAGGAAGTATTTCATCTCAGTGTCGTGGATGACTGGGCAGTGAATCTAACTGTTCACACGAACGTATCTGCTAAATATAATCTAGTTGCAAAGTGAGGCGACTGCAGGCGGAAATCTGAACAAATTTGAAATATCATGTTAGCGCACCGCCAAAAAAAAAAAACGTGGACAAACGAATCACAAGACAAAACACTTCGCGTTTCGATCTCTTAGGTCTTCTTCAGGCAAGGGAAAAAAAAGGGACAACGAAAATGAAAGAGCAATCACTTATCTTCATCCGCTTCAGCGCAAGATAGGTGTTGAATGAAAACGAGGCTGTCAGAAGGGAGATAATATGTGAGTTGAGGTAGTAATGATGATCATTATATTACTGATGGGAATACTAATAATGGTAATGATGATGATCAAAATATTGAAAGAATAAAGACAGGATTACGACCACTTTTGGTGATAATATGGTAGTAGCAGTTGTAGTATGGGAGACAGGAGAGTGGGTTAGAGGATTCTTAAACAGCATGGTTGCCATGGCAACAGTCTTGGCAGCGATGGCGATGGTGATGATGTTCATAGTAGTGATGGCAATATTAATACTAAGAATCGTATTAATGATAATGATGCTAACAACTGTAGTAAAGGTAATGATAATAAAGGTACTGGTATAAAAGCATGATACAAAAATATAATTTAAAAAATGAACAAATAATATAAAAAAAAATAATAATTTGGGGAAAAAAGAAAAAAAAAGTGAAATAAATATATAAATGAATCATTAAAAAATAGTAATAATAGTACTGATAATAATAGCACTAACGCTAAGACTAGGGGAAGAAAAAAAAGAAACACGGGGAGGAGGGGAGATGGAAGTTATAAATCATGGGAAGGATGGAATCTAATAGGGATATAAATAATTATGATATGTATATTAATAATTTTGATAATAATCATGATCGTAACCATATGGTAATGATAGCATCAACTAAAGGAGGCTGGAAAAAAGTGGTAAGCTGGAATGTCAAAATATTGTAAAGAATAATAATTATATTAATGACAGTATTAGTAGCAAATATAACAATTGTAACAGTTATGAAGGTGTTATTTTTCATTTTCATGTTTTTGAATGAAGGTGATGATAATAGTGCTGATAATGATGATGTGATGACAGTGCTACTGACAGTAATAATAATAAAAGTAATATCAGTACCAGTAATAGTAGGTGGGAAGGAACAGAGATGGTCAATGAGTAAAAGTTAACAGTGTTACTGGAGTAGGGAAAGCTCGTGAGGATAAATATTGTAATGCTGATAATAATAACGGTAGGTGAAAAGGAATACTATAGAATTATAGATTGTATAATTCAGTTACATGCCGTGGATGTGCTTATAACACAACGAGGTGGAGTCCTAAAGATGAACGAGTCTCACTCGGGAGACCAAAGACAAGTTGATCCAAGACATCATACGGTTTCCTTGTCAAACCATACTTTGATGCTTCACAAATCTGGTCTTAGAACAGATTAATAGTCTGCATTTTGATGCGGTCTTTCGTGCCATTTCCCCATCCTCACTCACCTGTGTGTGTGTGTGTGTGTGTGTGTGTGTGTGTGTGTGTGTGTGTGTGTGTGTGATATCATATCTCCCTTGACTCTATGGATGGAAAGAAAAAGATACACCCGAAGGTGCGGGTGGGACCCAGAGAAGTATTGTCCTCAACCGCCAAACAAACAGCTGGGGGCAATCCTGCACCATCCTTGGAAGCCTGCGCTGTGTTCACATAGGGTGCAGGCACACACAGGGCACTCTATTAGGACGTCAAGGGACATAATAGCTCCTTGGCAGATTGCCATTGTGTAATGGCCACTGCATGTGACACGACAGAACCTCCACTGGAGCATTCCCATGGGAGTGCCAGTTCATATTTCATGATTGCAGAGCCCACCGGCGTAAAACGCCACCATCATGCAACTGCCGTGTGCATCCTGCAGCCCCATTCGCTGTTCAGATGACAGATGATGAAGACACTACAACTCCAGGCACGGCTAAGCTTTCGCCATGAGGTCTTTTGTGCTCTGTGAAGATAATCCCAGGTCACAGTGCTTTCCGTTGTCAACAGGACTTTCTGTTGGTTCAGTCAGTCTTTCCTCACCGTCACTGCACCTTTCCCCAGAGTCGGCCAAAAGGCGGACAAGAAATA
>JADBJO010001485.1:52500-55000 GCA_016801955.1 Conus betulinus | reverse complement strand
TAAACGCAGACTCACAGTTCAGTCTACAACAGCCTTCAGAGTGCTGGAAGCTTGGACACAGTCCAAGACAACAGAAACAGTGAAGTGATCAGAATTCATTGAAGAAAAATCAAACAATTAAAAGAGAGAGAGGAAGACAGACAGACAGACAGACATACAGACAAACAAACAAACAAAGCAGAGAAATAGAGACAGAGACCGAGAGGACACCAAACTATGAGGAACGGAACGGAAATTTGGTCATTGTAGGCCATGGCCCCTTCTAACGGGAATCCAGCTCTGTAATACTTAACACTGAAACTGAAACTGTTATCTGGAACAATATCACATCGCACTGACAATCAATTATTAGCATGTAACTTTAACATGATCCTGAATGTTGAGAATTAGTTGTATGTCTGCATAATCATGAAAAAAAAACCAGAGTAAAAGAGTGCACTTCAAAAAGGCTTTGCACAGGTGTATACGCATATATTTGCCATAAGCATAGCGACACGAAAAACAAGGATCTTCTAAACATTTTTGAGGAAGTTTAGTTCCTAAACCTTCAAGAGGTGGACAGGAAAGCAATAAATGTTCTTCATCATCCCTTGATTTCTTGTACAGTGGACATCACACACACACACACACACACACACACACACACACACACACACACACACACACACACACACACACAACACTTTCATTGACATTCGTGAAACGAGACCAATGTACAATAACGCCAGCAATTCCAAACCTCAGCTTAGTCAAGTGAATTTTCAACTGTTTATCAATATAAAGCAGAAGATGTTTCACAACTCCCAGATGTTCTAAAGGTTCTGTGACAAAGCATACTGATCACTGGTTGGAATGTATCGCACCCTGTCCTGCTGTCTAACATCAATCAACCTTTGACCAAACTCTTTCACCCAACAGCAGATGTTCTGCCGTCAAAGTCACCATTTAAACATAAATTCATGCCAGATAATTGTAAATGATGTATCAGTGAGGACGTCTTCAAGCATGTAGATACCATTATCAATGTCATTTATGAACGATATGGTAAAAATTCAGGTCGTATACAAGAACATACACAGGAAACATCACTGTATATTTTGAAATAGTCTTTTAGAAACAGCGAACATGAAAACGCAGTTTTGTCATAATCATATGACTGATCCTGTTCATATATTGCAAAAAATAATTCTAAATAAAAAAGACCCACCCCCGCCCCCTCCCACTCCTTCCCCAACCAATCGTCTTCCTTGACGAGTAAACCGAACGGCAGGCTTGCGTTACATTTCGTGTGTGTGACAGACAGTATTATAACCCTCAATAAAGGTGGCATCATATAGGAAAGAAATTTTTGGTCAATCTTTGTCAAAGATCAATGAACATTCAAATGGAAAAATAAATCCCTTCCACTCATTCACCCACGCATCCAAGTATCAATTGCTGCTGTGTACATTCAGGAATGACAATATCAACACACTCATCTCCCACCAAGTTTGCCGTCAAATTCCCACTTCCCCCGTGCTTGCAAAGGTAAGAGCTCACACAGATCGAATACTGACTGCTGTGACATGTTCACAAGCTTCATGTTCACGTGAATAAATGACAAGGTTAAAACCAGAATTTGACCCGGGTTCATTTGTTCCGATTGTAGTAAATGTGGATTTGTGTACAGAATGATTTCCTTTTGAACCCTTCCCCTATATCAGCTCAAGGCTGGCAGTGTCCCGAGGGCATTGGCGTCGGGGTTTGCTGGAAATACAGACAAAACTGTCCGACAATGATCAGGTGGTCATGGACCATTGAAGCTTTTTTAGTTTTAAATTTCTAGCCGCGTTCAAAAATGGGGCACTAGCTTCCGCCGGATGTCTTTCGTTTGTGAGGCAAAATCCCCGTCAATGAAAATATTATTACCTTTAAACTTGCGCCTAGAACTCAGGATTTTTTTGACTGTGTCTTTAAATAAGGTGCATCTTCCAGTAGCAGCAGGAGCCCCTCGACTTAGTCTATGCAGTGTGTCTAACTGTATATCTTTCTGTCACTTTCAGTCTGTCAGTAAATCTCAGACCCTCACAGTCTTCTTCAGATTCATTTTCATATCGTGATATGCCATAAGAAAATAATGCTATTTGATGTAGACTGTCCCTCTTGGTCGTGTTTTTCTCCCAGACTGCCTATCTTTTCACACAGTTTTTGTTTCTAGTCTTTTAGCGCTGTGTCAGCAGAGGTTCCTGTAGGCATGGGGAAGTGTCCGGAGAAAAAGACCACCAGCATTCTTCGGGACGGGTCCGTCGAGAGTTGTCTGCCCTCCGGATGGGTCCAGGTCCTGAGTTGAACTCCCTATTGCGGGAAAATGTTCGTGTACAAGCAGGCCATGAGCAAGCCTACCACAACATTGTGTTGGTGGCTTGTGTGTGTGTGTGTGTGTGTGTGTGTGTGTGTGTGTGCGTGCGTGCGTGCGTGCGTGCGTGCGTGCGTGCGTGCGTGCGTGTGTGTGTGTGTGTGT
>JADBJO010001485.1:45000-50000 GCA_016801955.1 Conus betulinus | reverse complement strand
ACCGCTGGGGTCGTTGGGGGGACGTACGTGATGAGGCAGTCGCTGTTTCTCTCCAGGCTCTCTGTTGGTGGTGGCTGTCTTGAGGAGATCTGGCATGGTCAGTATGGTCCAGTCCTTTATATTGTCGGACCAGCTCTTTCTCTGCCGTCCTCGTCTGCACCCTCCTTCAACGGTACCTTGAAGGATGGTTTTTGGAGAGGATGTTGTGACGAATGACGTGGCCAAAACCATGCCATCTTCCGTCGTTTGACGGTTGCCAGAAGTGGTTCGTAGGGCCCAACTAGGTTAGTGACCAGAACCAGCCGCCGTGGCGAAGTGGTTAGCGTCGCGGACTCCCGGCTGGGAGGTCGTGGGTTCGAATCCCATCAGAAGTCATGTGGGTTTTTTTTCTGCCCCGACCGGCTCCTACCCAGAGTTGAGTTTACTGCGGGCTCAGTTGGGAAGACTGGGACCACACAGTCGAGTTTCATCCACTTAATGGATGCGTTTCTGAGAGTGTTGCTCAAATTTCCTGACCAACACTGCAGGTGTCTGTATCTCTCGGGCCTGGTTGACGCCGGGATATATTATGAAAGGAAGCGTAGAGTACAGCCCTGTCATGTAGTCTCAGACCGAAATGGAAATCCGTAGCATCATCTTAATCATCCTCATTCTCATCGATCAGCATTAAAAAAAAAATAAATAAATAAAATAAATAAAAAAAAAAAAAAAAAAAAGGTTAGTGACCAGATTCCGCACATAATCATTGGTCTTGTGTTTTTTGTATGAGATGCGGAGTAGTTTGCCCAGGCACCTGGTCTCAA
Source organism: Conus betulinus (assembly GCA_016801955.1). Classification (NCBI taxonomy): domain Eukaryota; kingdom Metazoa; phylum Mollusca; class Gastropoda; order Neogastropoda; family Conidae; genus Conus; species Conus betulinus. The sequence continues at coordinate 49,197 of JADBJO010001485.1, read as the reverse complement.
AAACGCTTGATTCTTCTTTCTGTTTCGGCCATCAGTGTCCATGTCTCGCAACCATATAAGAGGATCGAGACCGTTAGTGACTTGTAGAGCCGGAATTTTGTGTGGAATTTGATGTTGCTCTTCCACACTCTGTTCAGTCTGGCCATCCCTACTGATGCAGAGTTGATCCTGATTCGGATTTCTGCTGTGCAGGTGCCATCTTTGGACAGGGTTGCTCCCAAGTACCTTCGCTGTTGTAGTTAGCACCTCTTTGATGTTATTAGCAAGGGTGTCTACATCGCTGTCCACTAAGTTGAGGGCAGCAAAATCAGGGCTGTCACGGCATTCAAGTCAACTCACACATCATTCCGAAAAAAATATATATATCATTCACAAAAACCTTCGAAGTCCAGCTTCAGAAAATACACCGGAATTTTTTGTTAAAAAAACCTTTCTTTTGTAGAATCTTATTAGATCAGACGAAAGATGTTGATCTCTTAAAGTGGATGTCCCTGGCGGGGGTGTTAAATCCGCATTTTTCAGACTGCTTATTTGTCTAAACCATCTGATACTGAGCAGAATGATGATGATGATGATGATGATGATGATAATAATAATAATAGTAAAGCAACAGCTTTCCCCCACCTGGAAATTTTGAGAGCAGTGCCCACGAGCAAGGGAGCTCAACGAAGTGTGGAGATGGTGGAGATAGAAGGGCAACCTCCACTGTCTGCAAAACCTAAGCCATCTCTGCCGGCGTGCAAGTTTGCTTCCAAGGGGTAAGTCTGCCAGCAGGTCTGGAGAGCAAGATTCTGATTATCATATTTTAAAGTGTCCTTTTAGACATGAATATTGTCTAAATTTCAACATTTTAAAAAGATGACTTTTAGAGTATACTAGAGAATGTGTATGTGGTTAAGATAGGGTTGGAGGTAGAGGGTCGGTTGTGTGAAGATGGTCGCTGCATATACGTAGACAGGTTGAGCTTCACCGTCTTACTTGTGGATCGATCATCAATTTACTAGTTTATATGATTTTTTTTTAGAATATACTGTTACAACTAGTGAGATATGTTTGTGGATGAGATGGGGGTAGAGGGGTGGGTTTGGAGGTAGAGGAGGGTTTCAGGAGATGGTAGCAGTGTATAAGCAGACACACTGGGGTTTGTTCACACTGTTCCAGGAGAACCATTTAGTGGTGGATAAATGTAAGTGTAGACTCACACACACACACACACACACACACACACACACACACACACACACACACACACACACACACACACATATATACACACACACACACACAGAGAGAGAGATATATATATATATTGTCATCACTTTCATACACTGCTATATATATACCTCCAATATATATATATATATATATATATATATATATATATATATATATATAGACAGAGAGAGAGAGAGAGAGAGAGAGAGAGAGAGAGAATAAAAATAGTGGTAAATAAGTGTAGTATAAACCATTTCGTTTGTCATCACTTTCATGACTCAGCAAAGGTTCAAAATCGGACTATAAGAAGTGGGATGGGGAAAGTAACGAGGGAAAAACCAAACGAAATTCTAATATAATATCATCTTTCACTAGCAGCATATGGGGACAAGTCAGACAGTCAATGAGGTCAGGAAATAAGCCGGCGAAGAACTAAAATCGTAATTTAACCAGTATACAGTGTTGGTGAAATCTTTGAGCCTACGCTTGAGGATCCATTGAAGGTGTAAGGGAGGTCAGAAGAGTGTGGGACATACATACATGTGAATTTGACCTATATTTAATCAAATCTTAAATAAAATCAAACCGCCCAAAAAGCGTGGACAAACGAATCACAAGACAAAACACGACGCGCGTTTCGACCTCTGAGGTCTTCAGGCAAGATTCAGAGCAGTCACTTCTCTTCAATCACTTCAGCACAAGATCGGTGTTGAATGAAAATGAGACTGTCAGAAGGGAGGTAATGTGTGAGTCAAGGTAGCAATGATGATAATTATATTACTTATAGGAATACTAATAATGGTAATGATAATGATCAAAATATTGAAAAAAAGACAGGATTATTACCACTTTTGGTGATAATATGGCAATAGCATTTGTAGTATGGGAGAAAGGAGAGTAGATTAGAGGATTCTTAAACAGCATGGATGCCGTGGCAACAGTCTTACCGGCCATGGCGATAGTGATGTTAATGGTAATAATGGTGATATCAATACTAACAATCGTATTAATGATGATAATGCTAACAACTTTAGAAAAGGTAATGGTAATAATGGTGCTGATAATAAAAGCATGATACCGAAGTATGTTAAAATATAATAATAATAATATCTTTAAAAGGATAATGATAACAATAGTGATAATAATATATGATAATAATAATAATTATTATTGTTGTTATAATTATTACTACCTTTTAATTTTTAAAAATTTATATATATATATATATATATATATATATATATATATATAATATATATATATATATATATATATATATATTTCTGTATCATGCCTTTAATTATCAGTACCATTATCACCATTACTTTCACAATACAATTCGTAACCAAAGTATTGTGACAAATTCTTATTTGGAACCATTTTAATTCATTAAAAAACAAATTGTTTCATTTGTTTCATTGATTGTACCCAGTCTAGTACACACCTTAATTTATTTTCTCATTTTGCAAAGGACCTTACATCAAAACTTGTTATTTTTTCGATGAGAGCACTGAAAAAAAAAAAATTCGATCCCTTTTTAACACTTGATATTGTTTGCAGTGCTTTCGTTCTTAGATCACAGTTATTGTTCGTTACTCTACTATTTCTTCTTAAATACCTTTTTATTGATGAGTGGGCATCCTTTGATCCCTAAGAGCGGACATCCTTTGGTCCCTAACAGGGGACATCCTTTGATCCCCAAGAGTGGACATCCTTTGATCCCTAACAGGGGACATCCTTTGATCTCTAACAGGGGATATCCTTTGATCCCTAAGAGTGAACATCCTTTGATCCCTAAATGGGGACATCCTTTGATCCCTAAGAGTGGACATCCTTTGATCCCTAAGAGTGGACATCCTTTGATGCCTAACAGTGAACATCCTGTGATGTCTAATAGTGGACATCCTTTTATCTCTAACAGTGGACATCCTTTGATCCTGAAGAATGTACTTCCTTTGATCCCTAAGAGTGGACATCCTTTGATCCCTAAGAGTGGACATCCTTTGATCCCTAACAGTGGACATCCTTTAATGCCTAATAGTGGACATCCTTTGATCACAGTCAACATCCTTTGATCCCTAATAGTGGACATCCTTTGATCCCTAACTGTCGACATCCGTTGATCCCTGATAGTGGACACCCTTTGATCCCTAATAGTGGACATCCTTTGATCCCTAAGAGTGGACATCCTTTGATCCCTAATAATGGACATCCTTTGATCCCTAACAGTGGACATCCTTTGATCCCTAACAGTGGACATCCTTTGATCCCCCAACTGTGGACATCCTTTGATCCCTAACAGGGGACATCCTTTGATCCCTAAGAGTGGACATCCTTCGATGCCAAACAGTGGACATCCTTTGATCCCTAAGAGTGGACATCCTTCGATCCCTAACAGTGGACATCCCTTGATCCCTAACAGTGGACATCCTTTGATCCCTAACTGTAGACACCCTTTGATCCCTAAGACATCCCCTAAGAGTGGGACATCCTTTGATCCCTAACAGTGGACATCATTTGATCCCTAACAGTGGACACCCTTTGATCCCAAACTGTGGACATCTTTGATCCCTAACTGTGGCCATCTGTTGATCCCTAACAGTGGGCATCCTTTGATGCCTAACAGGGGGACATCCTTTGATGCCTAACAGTGGACATTCTTTGATCCCTAACAGTGGACATTTTTTTATCCCTAACAGTGGACATTCATTCTTTGATCCCTAACAGGGGACATCCTTTGATACCTAAGAGTGGACATCCTTTGATGCCTAAGAGTGGACATCCTTTGATGCCTAACAGTGTACATCCTTTGATCCCTAACAGTGGACATCCTTTGATGCCTAACAGTGGACACCCTTTGCTCCCAACTGTGGACATCCTTTGATCCCTAACTGTGGACATTCTTTGATCCCTAACTGTGGACATTCTTTGATCCCTAACAGTGGACACCCTTTGATCCCAAACTGTGGACATCCTTTGATC
>JADBJO010001485.1:30000-40000 GCA_016801955.1 Conus betulinus | reverse complement strand
ATCATGCAGGGGGAACTGGGGAATCTCCGGGAGCAAGTTAGCAGTCTGCAGCAGCAAAACCTGGACCTGACGAAGAAGATTGAGGATTTGGAAAACAAAACTGATGATCTCGAGGGGAGATCCCAAGAGAAACAATCTGATCTTTTATGGATTACCTCGGGTGGAAAGTGAGACCCCTGCAGTGAAAATATTTGAAAGACCTTGCTACAGATAAGTTGGAGTTGTCTCAGGACATCGAATTTGACAGGGTTCATCGACTCAACAACCGGCAGAACTCCCCAGTGATCGCAAGGTGTGTCTTCTACAAAACAGAAGGTGGAGATCCTGAAGTCAAAACGAAAACTACAAGGCAGCAACGTTTTCATAGGTGAGGACTTCTCCCACTAAAGTGCGTGATGTGAGGAAAAGGTTGACTCCCCATCTCAAGAAAGCTAGGAGTGACGGCAAACGCGCGACGTTGATCTTCAACTACCTTCTCGTCGACGGCAAGCGTTACACTGTAGGGGCTGACGACAGACTCGTTGAACTGAGATAGGAACGTGGCCGGTCCTTTAATTTAAATAGTAATGTGTCTACACTGCGAAAAGGAACCCACACAGAATCGACACCGGCTGTGTCCACCCTGTGTTCAACTACGTCAGCACGTGAAGCTGGAAATAGAATGTGTTTTGACTCTGGTGAAAACTCGGTCATCCCAGTGGCAGTTGAAAATAGGAACAACACAGACGTTGGTGTTTTCTGGAAATGTCCATTCTACTGGAAATTACGATTCGTGTCACGTTGACATTTATAATAAACTGAAATCTCTTTCATTTCTTCACTGGAACATAAATGGATTACTTTCGAAAATGAATGATAACGATTTTATTTCATACGTTTCTAGCTTTGATTTTGTATGTTTTGTTGAAACATTTGTTGATGTTTTTCATTCGCCTGTGTTTGCTGGATGGCACGTGGAAGGCGTTCGGGTGGACTGGTGTGCCTGGTGAAAAAAGATATCTGTCCCTATGTTAAAGCAGTGGATGTTGCATCTGATTTGTTTTATGCCTTTATCATTGATAAATCCTTACTTGGCACAGTGAAACATGTCATGTATGTGTGCGCATATATTCTCCAGAAGGCTCTCCATATTACTCTCATTTTGATCAGGAAAATGGAGTTTCTTTGCTTTAAGAATTTTTGTGTGATTGCTTACTTTTATTTAAAGATGAAATGTATGTGATCGTTGGCGGTGACCTGAATAGCAGAGTGTCAAACTTTTCTTGTGATTTTGAAGAAGACATATCTGTGTATGATGATCAACATAAAAGTGGACCAATTCATGTTCGAACTCTGAAGATACTGTGCTAAATAATTATGGGAAAACTACTTCTCAATCTGTGTAATGCTCTGAAACTGTGCATTTTAAACGGCGTGTGTAAGGGCGACCTTCAAGGTCGCTACACATACATATGTGATAATGGTAGTAGCGTTAATGATTATTTTTTTATGTCCTTTGATATGTTTTCGATCATTTTTGATTGGTGTGAGATGTGCGTATCTGAGAAAATTGAATCTGATCATATGCCTGTGGAACTGAACCTCACCGTCTCATGTCATAACCAGAACTGTGCATAAGTAAACAACAGGCGCTGTACGATTGAGAAATTTGTCTGGAATGAAGATCACATTGATTTGTTTAAAAGTGCGATTTTTTTTTCTGATGAAATGCAAGAGCGTATGGGGGGCAATTACTCTGATAGATATTAATGTAGACGAGGCATTAGATGTTTTTAATTGTTGTGTGAAAGAGGCGGCAGAGAGTATGAAAAAGCAGTTTTACTCTCGGCATATATGAACAAGAAGAGGACTGGTATGATACCGAATGCCGGGTTAACAAAGAAAAAAGCTCGAAATTTACTGAAGAAATTCCGGCGTTCTTTGTCCACACCTTCTCGGGAGTCCTACTGTAAGGCCAGGAGGGAATATAAACATCTTTTAAAGAGAAAGGAGAAACAGTTCAATGAAGATCTGTTGGAGGAATTACTTCAGTCTGTAAACAGCCAAAAGGATTTTTGGGATCGCATTCACAAAATTTCAAGAAAACGAAAACAACCTGTGAATGATATTAGTTCAGAAATGTGGTTCCATCATTTCAGAGATCTACTGGAAGGAAAATTTGATTCCCAAAATGATATGGTCGGTGACAGTTACCTAAATGACAACGATTATGATGACAATCAAAATCGTCCGATTTCCAGAGAAGAAATTTTAATGGCCTTGAGAAAAGTAAAGCCTCGTAAAGCTGCTGGCCCAGATGGAATTATTGGTGAAATAATAAAAACTGCTTGCCAGTCAAAAGTGTTTTTAGATTTTTTGGTTAATTTTTTCAATTTTTTATTTGATAAAGGGATATATCCCAAATGTTGGTCAGAATCTATAGTCATTCCTTTATATATAAAAAAGGCGATGCAAACAACCCGAATAATTACAGAGGAATTTCGTTATGTAATGTGTGCAGCAAATTATACAGTGCTGTTATTAACATGAGACTGCAAGAGTGGGTGGAAGAAATAAACATTACCGGAGAATATCAAGCTGGATTCAAGAAAAACTACTCTACTATCGATCATATATTTACTTTGATGGCATTCATACAGAAACAGTTTTGCTTAAATCGTAAACTGTATGTCGCATTTATTGATTTCGAGAAGGCGTTTTGATTCTGTTAATAGAACTATATTGTGGCCCATCTTGCTTAAAAATGGTATTCATGGAAAGCTGTATAAATGTATAGTAAGTATGTATGACTGTGTAAAGGCACGGGTGCGAACTGTGCTGCTATAACAGATTATATAAACTGTACTTCTGGTGTGAAACAGGGCGATGTTTGTAGCCCAGTTTTGTTCTCGTTATTCATAATGAATTAACACAAGAAGTTATACATTCTGGAAGGCACGGTGCACATTTTATGAATGAACTTTCGGAAATCTTTATTCTGCTTTTAGCTGATGACGTGGTCTTGGTCTCAGAGACAGCAATTGGATTACAAACTCAATTAAACACCCTGCAAAGAGTTACTGCTACATTACAACTAAAAGTTAATAAAGCAAAAAGCAACATAATTGTATTCAGAAAGGGAGGGTATCTTGCAGCGAGAGAAAGATGGACATACAATGGATCTATAATGCCTGTTGTTAATGCATATAAATACTTGGGTATATACTTCTCCACACGCTTGAGTTTCGTCTATACCTGCAAAGATTTAGTCAGTAAAGCAAAACATGCATTGCTGTGCATACTAAAGAAATTATCATTACTCCATAACGATTCCCTACCTTGTTTTTGAAACTGTTTGATTGTCAAGTTCAGCCGATGGTGCAATATGGAGCTGAAATATGGGGTCTAGATGCTGCTGTTGTACATTGTGAAAAAATCCATTTTTTTGCTAAAGAAAATTTCTTGGGGTGTCGTTGCAGACACCAAATGATTTAGTATATGGTGAAACAGCTAGATATCCTATTCATTTGAATTCTGTTGTAAAATGTATTCGATATTGGTTAAAAATATCACAGATGCAAGATCACAGGTTACCACGCAAAGCGTATAGAATGCTGTTAGAATTGGACAATAGAGGTAAGAAGAACTGGGTAACAAATGTTAGAATGAAACTATATGAATACGGATTTGGTTTTGTATGGCTCACCAAGGTGTTGGTGATATGAATGCTTTTATGAAGATGTTCCGAGAAAGATTGATTGATTGCAGTTGGCAAAATTGGACACACACACGTACAAAATAGTGAAAGATTTGAATTCTATAGAACCTATAGTCATTTGCGCTGTATACCAGTTTACATTACGATGAAAATAGACAAGCATTTCAAACACATTATGACTGGATTTCGATTCGGTGTGTCTGATATTGCTATCATTACTATCGCTATAGACCGCTATGCGAAAGAAATCTGATCTGTCCATTGTGTCGAAATGTAAAAGAAGACGAAGTTCATTTTGTGCTGGCTTGCCCAGTGTTAAGAGATCTTAGAGAACAATTCATTCCGCAAAAGTATTTTAGCTATCCTTGTCTGTTTAAGTTAGCGTTGTTAATGGCATCACCAAATGAAAGCACCGTTAAAAAGTTAGCTATTTATTTATATAAGGCATTTAAAAGGAGAAGTGTTTATACGACATGAAAAGACCAACATGCATGTGCGACTTAAAATGTATATCCCCATTCTAAGGGGCTATGGCCTTTATGAATAAAACATTTCACATTTGAGTCTCTCTCTCTCTCTCTCTCTCTCATCCCCGTCTCTCTCTCTGTCTGTCTGTTTATCTGTCAGTACGTACATGTTGATTCGATGTTCGTATCGAATCATCTCTCTCTCTCTCTCTGTGTGTGTGTGTGTGTGTGTGTGTGTGTGTGTGTGTGTGTGTGTGTGAGTGGTGTGTGTGTGTGTGTGTGTGTGTGTGTGTGTGTGTGTGTGTGTGTGTGTGTGTGTGCACGCGCACGCTTTATATAAATAGTACGTACATAATTTATTAATTCGATTCTTGTATTGTACCATCTCTCTCTCTCTCTCTCTCTCTCTCTCTCTCTCTCTCTCTCTCTCTCTCTGGATGATACGAACACGAATCAGTGTCAACCGAGTTCATTTATTCAGAAAATATCATCATGGCAAATTATTTTCGTCGCGCGTCTTGTTCATTTATTCAGAACATATAATCATGGCAAATTATTTTCGTCGCGTCTTGTTATCACAGTCTGTTGAAATTACATCGAATGTCTCGCTGTCTGTCTGTAAGTCTATCGGTCCGTCTCTCTCTTTCTCCCCCCCCCCCCCCCCCCCTCTGTCTCTGTCTGTCTGTCTGTCTGTCTGTCTGTCTGTCTGTCTCTCTCTCTCTCTCTCTCTCTCTCTCTCTCTTCTCTCTCTCTCTCTCTCTCAAATGTCAGTGTGTTTTTGCATGAATTACGTTAAAGACTTATAGACTGCCAGTGGCCGAACTGGAATCAATATATCAAGACAGTGACCAATTTTCTTTGCAGAGAACACTTATAATCAGGAGCTGTGACAAATATCTTATTGATATGACAGATGTCGCAAGTCTCATTAAAAAACATTAATATACATATAACAACCATTGTAATTCATCCTGAAGAATCCACTGAGACTGGATGACTGCCGGTGACTAGACAGGAATTCCATGGGGTTCCATTTCTACAGAATATTGATTTACCTATATAGCTTCCAAACTGATATGTCAGTTGCCATGATAGATGCAGCATCTGAAATGCTATTGCTAGGTGACTTCAATATTGATCTGTTGAAACCTCATCAGTTATAGACAGAAATGGTTTCCTTATAACGCTTATCTCAGATTATTGACACCCTTACCCGTATAACCTCAACCAGCAGAACATTAATTAATCATGTGCATATCACTGACTCACAAAACATCATTGAACAAAATCTGAATGGATAAAGTTACCATTGTTGCAGAAAAGTGTCACTTGGGAAAAAAAAAAAAAAATCTAAGATCCCCAAACAGGCCAAAAACACGTGACCCACAGACCCTTTGCAACATTTCAGGAAGACAGTTTTCTTCCCGATCTGGGGTAAGAAACCAGACAAAATTAACCGGAAAACGGCGCATAAGAGTGTAAAAACTTGGAGCCATCGGTATCCCTGAATTAAAAACATTTGTTACTTCTTTAAAACTGTTGTGGTTTCGTAAAACTGAAAAAAAACAACCCACAAGTGGAAACATATTCTACTAGCTAATTTTCCTCAATGGCCGCTTATTGATAAATAATTATTACGGTCCAGAACTTGTTTTCAGGTTTACGAAATATAACCAGTTTTGGTCATACGTCATTGAAGCCTATAAAATGTTTTTACTACAAATGCATACCAGGAAATCCGCTGAAATTTTAGCCGAACCAGTTTACTATAATAATAGAATCCAAGTTGGAAACTCATACGTTACCTCTAGAAAACTTGGTAACAAGAATGTACATTGTCTTGCGGACTTTTTTGATGATAAAGGTTAGTTTCTTTGTTATACGCGCTTCAAAGAGAAATATAATATTAATGTCGATTTTGTCACCTTTGCTTGGCATAAATCTGCGATAATCGACTGCATTAAACAATGTAGTATTTCTGTAAAGAACAATAAACATACCGATACAACTGCTGTTTGAAGAAGGCATTTGCTATTCACAGAGGTACGATATACTTACTGAAAATAATGTTCGACCAAAATGCTGTGACAAATGGGATTCAAAATTGATGGTACATCATGACTGGAAATTATGCTTTTTATATACCAGCAAAATAAAAGATATTAAACTAAAATGGTTTCAGCTGAATTTATTGCACAGATGTTTAGGTACAGATGTTATTTTAAAAGAAATTGGAGTTCGTAACAATGACAAATGCAGTTTTTGTGATACAAATAAAGATACTATTGACCATATGTTTTGGAAATGCAATTATGTCAAATTCTTTTGGAATGTACTTACAGATTTGATTAGAGAAAAAATGTGCCAATGCAGAGAACTTAAGACTGACTGAATCACTGGCGCTTTTAGGATTTGATAAAAAAACGTTACTGTGGACAGTGTCCTTTACTTCATTATACTATTTGCAAAGTATTATATATATATATATATATATATATATATATATATATATATATATATATATTCATGCAAACTGAATGGAAACCATCTACGAACAACTGTATTTTTGAAGAAACTAGAGTGGCGATACGAAATTGAAAAAACACAATGCCTTACTTATCTGTATATATTCAGATTTTTGTGTAAAATGGATTATATATAAACCATTAATAGAGGGTTCTTAAATGTATACTACTGGCAAAAAAGTAAGGGCCACCTGTCATTTTGACATTAGTGTCTGAGTGTGTAAATAATAGGCTTGAAACGAAGTCACAATGACCCAAACTTGGTTAGACATATTGAACAGATGTTCCTTAACAGATCACAACACCTAAAAACCCATTGCGGTACAAGGTGGAGCGCAGCTGCACGTGCGGAAACCACGTAAAACCGGTGAAAAACGGGGTGCCTATGGGAGCACATGAGTTTGAAAAAAAAGGGGCGAAATGCTCGTGTCATTCATGATGCACGTGCATGGCACCTCGTTCATGAACACAGATCAGACGCCGTTGGCCACAAATCTGTAAACAGAACGGTCGTCTACGCCAGCCCAAAAAGCATGGCACAAAGGCAAAGACTGGACCCTGCCGATCGTGGACGTGCCTTAGCGTTGACTGACGAAGGGATTTCTGGCCGCGAGGTGGCTAGGCGTCTGAACGTGTCCCATTCCACCATCCAACGTCTTATAGAGAGGTTTCAGGCCACTGGCAGCGTGCAGGATCGGCCACGATCAGGCCGTCCTCAGTATACCGACAGACATGCTGACCGATTCCTCCTGCTGTCCGCCCTACGCAATTGGACTGTCACCTCATCCACCTTAAGGCGTGAGCTCCTGCAGGCTGCAAATGTCAATGTCAGTAGAAGGACAGTTTGTAACCGTTTGCACGATTTCGGGCTGTCATCCCGGAGACCAGCAGTCCGAGTACCACTTACTCCAGCTCACCGCAGAGCACGGGCAGACTGGCGTCGTCATCACGTTCGCTGGACGAGGCAGCAGTGGTCTCGAGTGCTGTTCACAGATGAGTCCCGCTTCACCTTGGCATTCAATAACGGCAGGACCCAAGTGTGGCAAAGGCCAGGAGAAACGTTTTGCTGATGCCACAGTTCGTGAGGTGGATCGTTACGAAGGGGGTTCTGTGATGGTCTGGGATGGCTTCAGTCATCAAGACAGAACTCCCCTGTACGTCATTCAAGGCATGCTGACAGGGATGCGGTACCGTGACGAGATTGTGAGGCCCCTGATCCAGCCTGCCTTCAGGCCATGGGTAACACTGCTGTTTTCCAAGACGACAACGCCCGTCCACACCGAGCCCATGTCGTGGACGATCATTTGCGGCAAGAGGGGATCATCGGATGCAGTGGCCATCTCGTTCACCCATCTGGTTCCAACTGAGCACCTCTGGGATATCCTTGGACGGCGGGTAGCCCACAACCACGCCCTGCCTGTTGACGTGGCCCAGCTCACTCTCTTTCTGCAGCAGGAGTGGCAGGCCATACCGCGGGACACTCTTTGGACCCTGGTGTACTCCATGCCTCGACGTTGTGCCGCTTGCCTGGCCTCAAACGGTGGCTACACTCGGTACTGAATGGTGCAGTTTTCAGTTGTGGCTTATGTGACGATCCTGAGGAAGGGTGATTGGACATTACAGCCTGCTGTCCGCGTTTGATTTGTTGATTTCGTGCAATAGTCCCATGAATTTGTTCTTGAATAAATTTGGAAGATTTTACGTCCGTTCTTCTTAACATTGGCTGTAGTGTTTTGGTCTGGGAGACAGCGTTGGCAATGGCCCTTAACTTCTTGCCAGTAGTATATTTTACTTTTGTATGATTCATCTGATTGCGATTTGCCACAGTCCTAAGTTGAATTTTGATCAGTCTTTTGTGTGCCAAAGTTACCTATATTGTTGGTATATTCGAAGCCTTTTAAAGATGTTTTCTCTAGATAGAACATTGAATGAAAACACCATTGATAACATCCATCCAACATACACACTCTCTCTCTCTCTCTCTCTCTCCCTCTCTCTTTCCATTGAGAGAGAGAGAGAGAGAGAGAGAGAGAGAGAGAGAGAGAGAGAGAGAGAGAGAGAGAGAGAGAGAGAGAGAGAGACACAGAAAGACAGGCAGACAGAATAGACAGACAGACAGGCAGACAGACAGACAGAGGTGGGCATCGTAGATATGTATGTAAAATGTGTTAAAACGCTGATCACCACTTAGTTTCTCCGATAAGGGCATCCTGCCCCCTTTTTTTCCCTTCTTTTTTTTCCTCTCCCTTCTTTTCTCTCCTCCTTTCCTACTTCTTCTTTTGTCAGCACTTTCCTACCATCCAGATCCGTGTCTTACATTTACTGATGTACATTTGTACGCAAAGTTAGGGAGAAAAAAAAAAATTAAGTTACGACACCCATCGCAGTCAAACCTGAACTTCCAAACATTCCCGGTAATCATCCTTGACAAAAAACGACGAAAACAAAATGCAAGGACGACACTAGGAAAGAAGATATAAGCATACAAGAGACACAGGAGATGATCACTCATAATCTCGGAAATTGGACAATTCCTCAAAGATGCTACCCTTACAGAGAAAAGGAAGTCTACAAGGGAGACATGAGGAAAGCCAAGAATCGAGATGATAAGTATAAATGTGTATGTGTGTGTGTGTGTGTGTGTGTGTGTGTGTGTGTGTGTGTGTGTGTGCGCGCGCGCGCGCGCGCGCGCGCGTACGCGCGTGCCCGCGTACGTATGTGTGTGAGTGTGTGTGTGTGTGTGTGTGTGCGTGTGTGTGTGTGTGTGTGTGTGTGTGCGCGCCCGCCGCCGCGCACATGTCGGATTGGATGTGAGCGTGCTCTTTGTGAGATGAAATTGACATTGTTTTCTGCAATTACAGGTTAACCAATGATTAACAACACCGTGCTAGAAAGATGAATTGTGCATTATACGATGGACCCAGTAATATATTTCCTTCTTAATTGTATGTTTTTTTCAAGGATTATTTGTATTGTGGATAATTTTTTGGTTTTTCGAGCAGTACTAATAGACATTTTAGCAATTGTGCCAATAGTCCTTGCACCGTGGTGTTACATTTGTTTGTTTCCTTTTGTCAAGTATTTGTTTTATGATTTTGAACGGGTATATCTACTCATCTGGTCTGACTGAACACCAAACAGAACGTCAGTCAAAGAGAGTTTTATCAACATGCCAACTTCATGTGAGATAAGCGTTTACACACTCTTCCAAAGCTTATTTATAGGAGGGCACAAAAAAAAGTGTTCAATAAAATCAATTTATTTGGACAGTTGTCGCATTTACTAGTTTCTGTTACCTTCATTTTGTGTAA
>JADBJO010001485.1:22500-25000 GCA_016801955.1 Conus betulinus | reverse complement strand
AAGTCTTGATGTAATGTGTATAAAACTGCCGCCATCATGAAGGTGCGGTTAAAAGTTGACTGGTATTACCAAAGCTGTTGACGTTGGTGATGCTGAACAGTGTACGCTTTCGCAACTTCGGGAGAGAACGGCCGATGTTTTTGAGCTCGGAGGAACGTGAGTGTTAACTTGTACTGTTAGGAGTGCAGATTTAGTGCACGGCAAGTAAAGTCTGAATTTATTTAAATGCGTACTTTGGAATGCCGATAGGAGTACTCTGCGGGTTGTTCCATTTGATGTTCATCGGTCAAATCCCGATGGGAGAGTCCCCCCTCCGGGTTGTGTGAAACTGAAAGTGAAAGTGAAACTCAAACTGAAAATCATTTGATTATTTGAACCAAACACAAGTGACACACTATATCAAAAGAAAGAACAGGGCAGATGTTTATTTCTTTGATGGAAACAGTATGTGCAGAGTCTGTTCTTGATAATGCGGCAAGTCCAGCACATTTCTTTGAGGGAAACAGTCCAGCTGGAGTTTGGTAATAGATCCACATGAAGATGAAGATCTGGGGGGGGGGGGGAGGGGGGGAGGGGGGAGTACTACTTCCAGAGTAAGAAGGGGAAGAGAGGCCAGTTGAGCTACATGAATGCCCAGCCCCACACTGACTCATCAGAAGTTGGGATGTTGACAGAGAAGGACACTTGAAGGAAGAAGAGGAGAGAAGGTGTACCAAACACAAATGGCAGAGGGATAGAAGGAATGTCTCTAGGCATTTGAGTAGACATGACTGAGCAGACATGAGAGATAAACTTGAGCAAACATGAGAGATAGGCTGCTCTTGGGGCTGTCGTCAAGATAGGGAGAGAATTCAGAAGTATGATTATTGTCCATGGGTTGCAGATTGAAAAGGCTGTGAAGGAATTGCTGTAAACACTTGATCTGAATTTAAATTTTATAATTTACTTTCATGATATAGTTTAATTACAATCAGAATTTATAGATTTAGAGTGGCTCTCTTGACCTAACAGCAGCTTACTGGAAGGCTGGTCATCCAAAGTTGTGCATGTAGAATTATATAAAGGTCCATACAACACTCATTTTCCAAACAAGGGTTCAAATCTGAAAACCTGGGAGCTAGAGGCATTAATGTATTAAAACTGTTCATGCTTAATGACTCAAATCAGTGTGTTATGTCATAGATGTTGTATGTGTGTGTGTGTTTGGTGTGTTTCATTTTATGAAACTGTATTAATGACACCTGAATAAGAATTCGTGAATGACATGGCTAGCTTTGGTGCGTTTGAAGCTGACTAGGCTCTGTCATTTCACTTTGTACTGTGTATTAACAACCTCTTACTGTCTTTAAACAGTATTACAAAAATAAAAGTGTTAAAAAACAATGAAAGATCAATTGCTGCCACAGATATACACCCAGTCACACACACACACACACACACACACACACACACACACACACACACACACACACACACACACACACACACATGTGCTGAGAAGATTTACATGAAGTTAAAAAGAACAAACATGAACAAACAAATAAAGATATAAATCAAGACTCACACACACGCACGCACGCACGCATGCACGCACGCACGCATGCACACATGCACACACACACACATGTACCGAGGAGATTTACCATGAAGTTAAAAAGAATAAACATGAACAAACAAATAAAGATATAAATCAAGACTGAATGAATTAGTAAACCTGACTTGGCCCAGCAGTTACGCAGTTAAAAAAAGTAATCACAATGGAACATAAAATTGACAGAATAAAGAGCAAGTAAATTGGACGTTTAACTTAACCTGGCATACTGGCAGCTACAGACCCTGCATTAAGCCCAAGCTTTCACAGTATTCACATTGCAGAAAAGAGTCTGTCCATCTGGAAGAAAATTCATGCAGCTCCACTAGTCAAAATTTGTCAATTATTTATTTAACAACATTTTTTTCCTTGTGTTTCATCATTTTCTAATTCAGTTCTGCACACCTGTTAAGCTTATGTCTGGACAGTATGAATCAATGTTTACCTATACTGAAATATCAAATTAACACAGACATCAAGAAACTGCTTATTAGTGGAATATAGATTCGGTCGAAGAAAATGGTTAAATGTTTTAAACATTCAGTGATCCATCCATGATGATGTTAGGTACAGGAACCAGCTTTAAATACAAGAATGGCAGCTAGCAGTGATGATATGTACTTTAGCATCAACAAACTGTGTCAGTAAGCATCAAAAGTTCTCCGTTATTTGACCTTCTATGCTTCACTGAATTAACTACTCATTCTGAATGAATCTAACCCATGACAATTGCCATGATGTTTTCATTGACAAATTGAAAATAAGTCAGCTGTCCCGAAGAGGCAGATCAGGATTTTTCCATGCACTGTTATCAACAGTAATTGATCATTTTCATTATGTATGTATAAAAAAGATAAATCAGTAAGCGACCAGATACATTTGACTGAAAGGAGCTTTAAGCTATATGTT
>JADBJO010001485.1:0-20000 GCA_016801955.1 Conus betulinus | reverse complement strand
ACTGATATGTCTTCAAACAATGCGTCTAAACACTTACAGCTTTTCAAATACTTCACGTGAAAATGAAATGTTTAGTCAATCAGAATGGGCAGAATAAGGGATTTGTTAGGTAAGTGGAGTATAACAGACAGGCAGGATCACTGATCAGGTAGGAAGGGAATATAAAGATTAAAGGTCTCATGAATGAGAATCTTTAAAATGTGGATGGCATGTCAAGTTGTCAGATTGTTCAGTTTGATGGTTAATTTTTTTTTTTCTGTTTTGATCATGTACTTTCAAGCCTTGATGCTTACGTTTTTTGTGTGATATGAAACTGAAAGAGTTTCTAAAAAAAAAATAAGAATCAAAGACTGCCCCCCAAATCAGTTATAAAGCTTTTAATGTGGGAACAAGGGCCTGAATTAATGGGAATCAGGAAACAAACATTTGAGTATGAGTTCGTGGATGAGTATTTGGCAAGGAGACATTGTGCTAAGTTTACCTCTTTAGTAATTCAGTTATCTGGTTGTGCAGTTTATGATGAAATCACTTTGTGCATTATTTGGATTCTGTTGTAGCCTGCAGTGAAGACCCACAATCTCCATCCCCATGCCCTTTGGGAGGACCCAGAAGTGAACCGGTGTCTACAAGAGCCCCTGCTCTGCCGGAGAGTCAACACCCACTTCAGTGCCAGCACTCCTCCGAGACCTGTTTGGAAGCGCTGCCTGTAGTAGGGCATCAGACGCCCTATGGGTTGTGGTCCACACAATCATGCTGGAAGTGGGGTTCAGACCTCGGCAGGTGAGGCATAGAAATGTAACTGTTGTCAGGTGACTGGTATTCCTTTGTATGCCCTGATCACTTTCATAGGATTATCTCAATTGCGCTATCTGCATTGTTTCTGACACTTCCATTGTCTTTGGAAGGCTTGTTGGATTCTCATCTATTGCATATTTTGAACTGTCTGACACTTACACTGTCTTTTGAAGGCTTGTTGGATTCTAATTTGTTACATATTCCATCTTGGCTGAAATGAAAGGACAGTTGTCATTAAAGTTATACCTAACAGAGTTTTCTCTCTGGTTTGACCTTTTGACATGTTTTCATGTGTTCATGAGCAGGTTATTGCTCTGTCCCAAAGTTACTTTGGCTAACTTTGATTTTCAGAAGGTAAGCATACACAGGAGAATTGTTAGAGGTACTGGAATGCAAAATAATTGGTGCGTCATCCTGGATCCATCAATGGAAACAGTGGTGCTGCAGTATTTAACATCCAGATAATTTGATCAGGGTTAATCATCTTGTAATGAGTTTTCTGATGATCATGATGAAGTTTAATTGCTATTGAATTATATTTTTGTGTTCCTGTTTTTAGTCTATGATGTTATTTCAAATAAGAATTCTTAGTTTTCAACTGAATTCAATTACAAATCGGCCAGCATGGATCGTGATGGATGAAACATCATGTCGTAGATGAAATAGCCACAGACTGTTATAAGAAAAAATAAGTTCTTTGCTTTTTTGTAATTATACCCTTTTCACACTTGTCCTTTCTCTCATGTATCAGAATAATAAAAACAATCTGTGTATGCTCTGTTCATAGCAAGATGAAGATTTCTCACTGGGATCTGGGTGGAGCAAACATGGATTCTACAAACAGGAGTACTATCATTTGTGTGTGAATGCCGAGCACAGTTGTTCCCTCATTGGGGTGCCAATGGGGCCAGTGGTCATTGTGCATGGTAAGGATTTGGTGCACCTGGGTTTTCAGGTTTGATCCACCAGAATACAGATTGTCACAAAGATGTGTTTCTGAGCTGTAATGTTACATACAAGATGTCGTTTCAGAGTTGTAAAGGTTTTCCTTTTTCATTCTTTTAGGGATGTCAGGTGGGAGGGGTGGGGGTAGGGGAGGGGTGGGGGGGGGGGGGGGGTGGGGGGGGGGGGGGGGGGGGGGTTTTTTTTTTTCAGTGTGTGAATGGCTCATTTCTACTTGTAATTTGTTGTTTTTCATTGTGTTGATTGTGTTGTATTTTATGATTTTGAAAAAAAAATTTAGGTAACTGAGTGCTGAATGAGGGAAGAGAGTCCACAGTGTGGTGCTATCCATTATTTGTTGTTTCTTTGTTGGTTTGCCTCCCAACAAGAGCAGATTTTTTTTTTGCACTGTTGCCAGGTGTTTACTTTAATTTTTGCTAAATGCCAAGTCTAGCCGTAGACTTGTTATGTTGATGTTAGGGGAGATAAAAAAAATACAAACTTTGGTGTGTGTAGGAGTTGAAAGTTTTGATGGCTTGTATATAGGCACTGTATCTATAGCATCACCATACTATTATTATCTACTTGTATGAAGTGTAAACTTGTCTTGTGATGCTTTGTTTTGTGTTTGTGTTTTTGGTTTTCATTCAGTTGCTGAACTGGATGCTGTTTTAAACATATAGTGGGTAGAAAGAAGTTGGATGAGAGTGGTGATACCGGTTGTGGAAGATAGTTACATGATACACGGTGGTATTGAAACAATAGAAGTTCACAATTTGGAATTGGGAAAAGGAATGTGATGATCAGTGATTATTCAGGTGTGTGAATAATTCAACAGCAATTGGGAATGGGATACATATCACACATTGTATGATAAATAACAGTACCAAAAACTAAACAAAACAGGGAAAGAAAAGAAAAAGTAAAATTCAGAATAAAGATTGGAAGGGGATGAAATGGAATGAGTGTCAGGGTGGATGGGGGAGGTAATGGGGGAGGGGAAATAGTAGTTGGGAAAAAAATATATAGATATGTATTTCTATTTTTCGTTATGTTATTGGTCATCACCTTCTGCCAGTGTTCTGATTGTTATCCCCATCTTCTTGCCTTTCCCCAATTTCCCCATCTCCCTCTCCTTGCCCCTTGCAAAACCTGTACTTCTAGCACTTCTCCTCCCTTACCTAACTGTCCTGTTTTGTTCTTACCATTTTGATAATGATGATGATGATAATGAATACTTACATAGCACCTATTCTTGGCTAGACGCCAAGCTCTGAGCACTTTACAATCAACACTCTTTTACACAACGGGCTGCCTACCTGGGTAGTGCCGACTGAAGAGCTGCCAGCTGGCGCTTCATTCAGTTGTTTCCCGTGTCATCCAGTCAGTATCGTTCAATATCGATCACTCATTTTCCTTACTTCCCTCATTCTTTCCATTTCTCACTCAGGGTGCATTCTATTTGTAACGTGTCATCCATACCAAGGCCAAACTGGCCTACTCTTCCGAATGTTGGTGATGGGATTTTACATGTGTGCAAGATGTTATGCGTGCCTTCACACACGGAACCTCGGTTTATAGTCTCATTCGAAGGACTGTATGGGAAATGGAGTCAGAACCAATGTTAACTCCGAGGGAAAAATCCCCCTGTACCGAAACGCCCCGGCGGAGGTTCGAACCCGCAACCCCAGGATCACCAAGATTGCGAGTCAGGTGCTCTACCAACTGAGCTATTCCAGCTCCTCATAATTTATTTTGATTGCAGGTGTAACCAACGGAGACCCCTCTTTGAAAACTGATCCCCAAACACTGAAGGTGTCGGATTATGTGCAGGGCACTAACATCCATCAAGGTTGGTGCCATGTGTAAGACAACTTGTGTTGGTGTCAGTGTGTAAGACAACTGTGTAAGACAACTTGTGTTGGTGTCAGTGTGTAAGACAACTTGTTGGGTGTCAGTGTGTAAGACAACTTGTGTTGCTGTCAGTGTGTAAGACAACTTGTGTTGCTGTCAGTGTGTAAGACAACTGTGTTGCTGTCAGTGTGTAAGACAACTTGTGTCACTGTCAGTGTGTAAGATAACTTGTGTTGGTGTCAGTGTGTATGACAACTTGTGTTGCTGTCAGTGTGTAAGACAACTTGTGTTGCTGTCAGTGTGTATGACAACTTATGTTGCTGTCAGTGTGTAAGACAACTTGTGTGTGCTGTCAGTGTGTAAGATAACTTGTGTGTTGCTGTCAGTGTGTAAGACAACTTGTGTTGCTGTCAGTGTGTATGACAACTTGTGTTGCTGTCAGTGTGTAAGATAACTTGTGTTGCTGTCATGTGTGTAAGATAACTTGTGTTGCTGTCAGTGTGTATGACAACTTGTGTTGCTGTCAGTGTGTATGACAACTTGTGTTGCTGTCAGTGTGTAAGACAACTTGTGTTGCTGTCAGTGTGTAAGATAACTTGTGTTGCTGTCAGTGTGTATGACAACTTGTGTTGCTGTCAGTGTGTAAGATAACTTGTGTTGCTGTCAGTGTGTATGACAACTTGTGTTGCTGTCAGTGTGTAAGACAACTTGTGTTGCTGTCAGTGTGTATGACAACTTGTGTTGCTGTCAGTGTGTATGACAACTTATGTTGCTGTCAGTGTGTAAGACAACTTGTGTTGCTGTCAGTGTGTAAGACAACTTGTGTTGCTGTCAGTGTGTATGACAACTTGTGTTGCTGTCAGTGTAGTAAGATAACTTGTGTTGCTGTCAGTGTGTAAGATAACTTGTGTTGCTGTCAGTGTGTATGACAACTTGTGTTGCTGTCAGTGTGTATGACAACTTGTGTTGTTGTCAGTGTGTAAGACAACTTGTGTTGCTGTCAGTGTGTAAGATAACTTGTGTTGCTGTCAGTGTGTATGACAATTTGTGTTGCTGTCAGTGTGTAAGATAACTTGTGTTGCTGTCAGTGTGTATGACAACTTGTGTTGCTGTCAGTGTGTAAGACAACTTGTGTTGCTGTTAGTGTGTATGACACAACTTATGTTGCTGTCGGTGTGTGTGTAAGACAACTTGTGTTGCTGTCGGTGTGTATGACAACTTGTGTTGCTGTCGGTGTGTATGACAACTTGTGTTGCTGTCAGTGTGTATGACAACTTGTGTTGCTGTCGGTGTGTATGACAACTTGTGTTGCTGTCGGTGTGTATGACACTTGTGTCGCTGTCGGTGTGTATGACAACGTGTGTATGACAACTTGCATAGCTGTCAGTGTGTATGACAAC
Organism: Conus betulinus; assembly: GCA_016801955.1. NCBI lineage: Eukaryota > Metazoa > Mollusca > Gastropoda > Neogastropoda > Conidae > Conus > Conus betulinus. The sequence continues at coordinate 15,009 of JADBJO010001485.1, read as the reverse complement.
TTGTGTCGCTGTCAATGTATATGGCAACTTGTATAGCTGTCAGTGTGTATGACAACATGTATAGCTGTCAGTGTGTATGACAACTTGTATAGCTGTCAGTGTGTATGACAACTTGTGTAGGTGTCAATGTGTATGACAACTTGTATAGCTGTCAGTATGTATGACAACTTGTATAGCTGTCAATGTGTATGACAACTTGTATAGCTGTCAGTGTGTATGACAACTTGTATAGCTGTCAGTGTGTATGACCAACTTGTAAAGCTGCCAATGTGTATGACCAACTGTATAGCTGTCAGTGTGTATGACCACTTGTATTGCTGTCAGTGTGTATGACCACTTGTATAGCTGTCAGTGTATGACCACTTGTATTGCTGTCAGTGTGTATGACCACTTGTATAGCTGTCGGTGTGTATGACCACTTGTATTGCTGTCAGTGTGTATGACCACTTGTATAGCTGTCAGTGTGTATGACCACTTGTATTGCTGTCAGTGTGTATGACAACTTGTATTGCTGTCAGTGTGTGTATGACCACTTGTATTGCTGTCAATGTGTATGACAACTTGTATTGCTGTCTGTGTATACCTTTTCGTTGTTTTGCTTCTTTTAATGAATACATTGAGATGCATAATAACTCCCCCCCAAATCTAGAACTCTCATTCCAAAATGATCGATCACCAAAATAGTTTAGCAATTGGTGACCAGCAAGGTGTTTACTTTTTCCTGGGGAGCATGGAGATTCTGTAGTTTGATAACACCAAAATGAAAAATGGTCATGTCATTGTAGAAAGACTCATCAGTGCATGTGTCTGTCCAGGGAAATTGTCATGGTATTGCTTAAGTGAACTAAGTTGATGCATTTCTCAGCTTGATACACTAAGGTTATCTCTGCACTCATACACACATATGTGCACTCATGCACCCACCAAACATTCCACTCTCTGTGGGAATGGGGTGTCATGCATTCGTTTCTCTTCTGACACCACAGAGAACTAGAATCACAGTTGGATGTATTTGCAAGGTAAGGTGACTGCAGGCAGAAGTCTAAACAAATTTGAAAAGTTATTGATAACGCACCGCAAAAAAAAACAAAAAATGTAAACAAACCAATCACAAGACAAAACATGACGCGTTTTGACCTCTTAAGTCTTCTTCAGGCAAGATAAACAACACTCGAGACAGTGAAAATGAACAAGCAGTCACTTATTTTCATCCAATTCAGCACAAGATCTAAGAGGTTGAAAAGCATTGTGTTTTGTCGTATGATTCGTTTGGCTATGATTTTTTTGGTGGTGCGTTATCAATAACATTTCAAATTTGTTAAGAACAAGATATTGAGTCTCTACTCTACTTATGATTACACATGAAAAAGCCAAATACACAAAAAAATATAATCAAAACATAACAGATCAATACCTCCTAATCCAGGATTATTTACTACTATGGCTTCTTAACAGCTAGGTTTTCTCACACTTTCACTTGCACGCTATACCACAGTTCTATAACAAGTCACTGCACATTGCTGCAGCACTGGTGATGGTGATGTCTTGAGTTGTCTGGTGCCAGGTTCCAGGACTGGATCACCATGGTCATCTCTGGGGGCTCTTTTTGTGAAGTAGAAATCTTCTTCTCTTTCTTTTTCACCCACATCTGGGTTTTGAACTCAGTCTTACTTTCTCAGCATGTCTTTGTCGCCTAAGCCCTGCCTTAAAGACTTTGCATCCTTCCACTTCTGTCGCTCAGACCAGGTTTCTTTCAACCCTGTTTTGTCCTGCTAACTCTTGTCTATCTCTTGTTCTTCCTATGTCTCATTCTCTGTTCAGTTTATATAGGGAAGGAAACAAAGAATATCCCTTGGGCCATGCCTTTGCCCGTGTTGCCACTGCCACCTTGTTTACATCCACGATGAACTTCCCTCTAGCTGCATTTTTCCACACATCAGCATTTGTACACATTCCTACGTAACAGCTTAGCAAACAACCACTTCTCACTAAGTGGACATTGAAAATTCTCAACGACTTAGGGGCCACTTTCACTCAGTAATTATCCTCTAGAAAGCTACAACAGTGTTGTCCACATGCATACCAACCAGCCTGACAAAGCATCAGCACAGTGCCTTACAGCAATACCAGCTGAACAAGCACAAGACTCCTGATTTTCAAGGCAGTGGACTTGGTCTGGTTACTAAGTAACTTCAGCTGACTGAGCCTTGCGCATTCATTTGATACTCCGAGGTCCTAGTGAATAGATTTGTCTCCCTTTCACTATCAGGAAGGTTCAAACTCAGGAAGGTCCTCATTGTCTTGGATGCCAACTATCACCAGATTATTTGTTACCTGATAACTTCAGCCTTCTTCACACAGTTCAAACATCTGTGCTAGGTGAGCATGCTACTGCTAATTGGACGATTACCTATTTCTCCGTCATGCTCAAAATTCTTATTTAAAGCGCTTAGTGCCCTTTGTGAGAGAATTCACTCCCATTGGCAGTGTCATACCCTAGGCATGCTAGATCTCCACTTTTTGGTAGATTTTGGTGGGATAGGATGGGGAGTGGTGAGTGGTTTTGTCTGTTGATACATTTCTGCTGAAAAGGGAATTGTGGCTGATATTTTGAAACTGTTGTGTTCTCATCTGGAATGAATGGTAGGAAGTGAAAGTAATTGTTTTAGTATTTTAGTTACAAACTCAGCTGCAGAGAAGGTAATGGGTGTAGAAAGAAATGGGAATATGATCAGTAATGTACAGTTGGCAAGTCTGAGTCTGTCATCATTCCATGTTCAAGTTGCAAGCAGAGGGTAGATCAAAAGAAAAGAGGTGGTTGCAAGGGGATCCTCCCACGTCCCAGTTCAACCCCCATCTCCACCTCCACCTCCATTTGCTGAAAACAACACACAAAGAACATCCATCTCCCACACCTTCTCTTCCATTTGCTAAAAAACAACACATAAAGAGCATCATCATGCTGGTGGTTAAATAGAGTGAAGTGCTAGCTTGGCATTTGCATTACAATGCTGGTTTATAGTTCTCTGTGTTTCATTCATCATTTGCATTTTAACACAGAAGATGTGTTCTGATAGCCTACACATTCAATTCAAATTCAATTCAAATTCAAACAACTTTATTATCACAAAATGTGAAATTCAGTGTGACATTCCTTCATGTCCTCTCTTCTCTTGTCCCACAGTTCTTACCCTCACTCTTACCCCACCCTGATCGTCAGTTTTAACTTGCCCCTTTGCCCCAGATATGGCCCCCATCTTCCTCCCTCATCCTACCCACCCGCACTCTAGTGTTTCCTCCCTTTGCCCTTGGTTGAACTTACCACCCATGTGGAGTAGGTAGGAGTGAACCAGAAAAGGAGGGATGGATGAGGACTGAAGTAGTCGTTGATGGACAGCATGAGGTTCTGGCCTGAATGCAGCATCTCTATACTGTTTTGCATGACTGTGAACAGAGACACAGCTCAGTGTGTCTCTGTCAGAGCATTGTGTCACTGCACTCTTGACAACGTACAGTCACAGGATACTGAAAGGATGAATAAATGAATGAGTGAATGAATGAATGAAGGGAGGAACATAACATGTGGATCCTGAGTGTTGTGTGTCTTGCCTGAAGAAGATGTAAGAAGTCAAAACACGTTGTATTTTGTCTTGTGATTCGTTTGTCTATGTTTTTTGACAGTGCTTTATCAATAACTTTTCAAGTATATAAGTTGCAGAGTGTCAGTCGTGAGTCACTTTTGTTTCATTTTGTATATGCGTGTGATCTTCTGGTCAACATTTGAAAGGGTATGTGCGCATGAAATGCAGATGAGTGTTTATTGTTGCAGATGTATGCAGTGTGTATAAAAACTTGGAAAGACTTTCACGCACAGTGAAAAGATTTGATCTGTCAGCGCTTGATGTCCCAGCTTTCTGAAGGTTTGTGTGTGTGTGTGTCTGTGTGTGTGTGTGTGTGTGTGCATGTGAACAGATGATTTGTGTGTGTGTGTGTGTGTGTTTATTGTGGGTGTGCCTGTGTGTGTGTGTGTGTGTGTGTGTGTGTGTGTGTGTGTGTGTGTGAACAGATGATTTGTGTGTGTGTGTTTATTGTGGGTGTGCCTGCGTGTGTGTGTGTGTGTGTGTGTGTGTGTGTGTGTGTGTGTGTGTGTGTGTGTGTGTGTGCGCGCGCGCACAGAAATAAAGAAATCTGTGCTTGTTTGCTTATGTACTACGACCATTTTGCAGTCAGTCACTTCCAACTGCGAACCATGTCACATCACAAGCACTCCACCTGAAGATTGTCTGAGACCAAACCTTAATACAACACACAAGAGCATAGAACAGTACAGCATGATGAGTATGATACAGCAATAACAACAGCACAACACAGGCTGCACAACATTAATATATATCAGCAGAGCACAACAGGGTATGATAAAGCATACCTCAGAATCAGCATAGCACACTTCACAACCATACTTTTTTTAAAAATATGTGTTTGTTTTATTACTAGGTTGATTATGTGTAAGTCATTATGCTTTTCCTCACATGTCTTACAAGTATGAATGTTTTTATTCCAGAGTGTGGCTTTCCAGTGTCGGTAGGACTCCTCTCCCTGTCATATGAGGTTAAGGTACTGACTGGAGGTTCTGTTGTCTTTGTATGTACTGTCATTGTCATTGGAATCTCTTACCTCTTATTATCTACACCTGCAAAACACAGGGTGTATGCTCATAGACTTGCAACTCATGTGCACTTCTTTAGAAAAAGGAAGAAAATGGATAACCTGACTAACTAAAAAGACACTGTCATACAAGAAATACAAACGCTCTGATAGTATATGCACATGCTGCATGCGTGCACACGCACACGCACACATGCACGCACAGGCATGGTCTGTGCATACACATACATACGCACACAAAAGCATGCAGCATGCAGGTAAATACTTGCTAAAGTCGACTTGAAATATATACTTCAAATTCTAAATGATAAATGAAATGAAGACATTTACTGTTATTTTCATTTTGGCCTGTCAAATCGAAAGTTTCTGATAATGGATTTTGGTGTTTTTGATATTATGCTGTTGTTATGTTATGATTGTATTAGTTGGTTGTGTTTTGTGTGTTGATAATAGGAATAAACAACTGATTGTGTTAATAGATATATTCAATGCTGATCTACAATCATTTCATTTGTTTTGATTTTTCCCCCTGATTTGGGGAAGTGAGTGTGGAGTCTACTGTGCTACAATATGAATTTAATATGACTGTGATTTATCATTCACAGTTAGGATATTGTCATATCTAAAATGCAGATATTCTGGGAGGAGCCCGAATGAGAAAACTATTCAGTGCAAAAAAATTTCCAGAATTGACCAGATCTAGAAGAATACTGAAATCAATTACTAGAAATACTTCTGACAGTGATTTTGTGGTTCACAAGATTGTTATACCATTTGATTTTTTTTTTTTAATTGCTTGAACTTTTTAAAAACTAAACTAAGTAGAACTGAACACAGCAATAGGATTGTTGATAGATGACAATGTCTGTTTTTAGTGATATGTGTCTTATTTCATCATTTCTGTTGAGGAAAACTTCTGCCTGTCATAGCAGGTCATGTCTGTGTGGCACGAGTTGGGGGTGGGTCAGTGGGTCCTCTAGGTGAAGGACTTAGAATATTTTTCTCTAATAGCGTTAAGTTAAAATTTCACCTCACCCTCTCTCTTACTAGTGATGGAAGGAGCAACTAGTACTAGTCATCGAAAAAAAGTTTCAACCTACATTTCTGGGTGATCAATGAAGCTAAGGCAAGTAGATTTAGATTTGTTTTTACCCCTGTTGTCTGTGCGGCAACACCGTATTGTTCTGTATACAGCTGGTCTAAGGAACAGTGAGTTTTCCCCAGGGGTATCCCTTTTTATAGGTTAAACTAGATATTGCGGTGCCTTTTCCAGTTGATTTTGTGTCACTCAAGCCAAAGAAGGGGGGGGGGGGGGGGGGGGGTTGGGTTGGTCCTCCCCCCACCCACAGGGTGGAACATTTTCCAACATTTGGAAATACACATGCTAACTGACCAAGCGCTCTTTAACACAGTTGCATCATCTTCAGGCTGCATGCACGACTGTCTGCGTGTGGATGGTGTATATGTGGGGGTGGTGGTGGGGGGGAGGGGGGGTGGGATGAGGAGAGCGGTGAGGTGCCCGTTTGTCTCTGATCTAGTGAAGAGAGAAAATACACATTGGCTACGGGAGAGGGGGGGTGGTGTGCGTGACTGATTCTGAAATTGATGTAATTTTTTTCTGCCCTTGTTGTCATAGCCAGGCTGTCAACTGGTTTCAAAGAGAGTTTCTGACAGATGGCTTGGAGAGTGAGGTGATGAGGGGTTGGAATTGGGAAGGAAGGGGGGAGGGGGCGTTTGAGAAGGGAGAGATGGGCGACGTAGTTATAAAAATGATGTAAACTTTTCCTCGTGACACTTGCATGTTACAGCAGGGGGGGGGGGGGGGGGGGGGGGGGGGGTGCTGAGAGGGGAGAGTTGGCATTTATTTGAAATCTATACTGCCGTTGTGTGAGACAGACAGGAGAGAGAAAAGGGGGTGGGGGTGGGACGGGATGGCATCTATGTTTATACAGTGTGTATAAGAGGGTGAGTGTTTGGGACTGGTCAGGTGGGGTTGTCAAGTGACTCGTCGTAGTCTGCTGTACTGCCAGTCTGAGAGCTTGCTTTTGTGCAGTAGCTTCAGAATGCATGTGGTTTGGGAAACATTTTGCCATGGCAGCAGTGTTTCTGATTTCTTACAGTTCTCAGAAATGACCCTCACAAACCCTAAAGAAACTGAGGGAAGAAGACTGTTGAAAGTCAGATCAGATGTAAAAAAAACAAAACAAGAACTTGACAAAAAGTTTTAATAGAGAGGATGATTTTTTTAAGTCTTTTTTTTTTAGCTTTCATTTAAAGATAGACTATCAGATTTATGATAATCTTATATGTTGGTGAGCTGATTATGTGTGTAATGTGTGTTTAGTGGTAATGAGAGGATGATGATAGATTTTGATTTGTGTATCCATGTGTGTGTTATGAGACTTAGTGGTGTAGTGAATTCACATGCCATGGTATTTGGGTAATATGCTGGATGTATCAATATGTGTCTTTGTTCCTTGATGTGAGCAGTCATGTTGGACTTAACATGTACACCTTAGCTAGGATGTCTTTGTGTGCGTAATGAGGTTGGAGGAGATGAATGTAAAAAATTAGGAATGGTAGGTTTCGTTCACTTTCATTTTGTCACATAAAATGATGTTTCAGTATTGCTGAAGTCTAGCATGAAAAAGGTTGAGTGTGTGGGTGTGTGTGTTCACCGTCAGTTAAAGGTGCTTAGTTACCTGTCGGCTGGCAGTCTGACGAAGGTGGGCCAGGTGTGCCGGGATTTGACCGTCACCTACAAAGACCCCTGTCTGTGGAGACGCCTCTACTTGCGGGAGTTTGGGCGTAAGAAAGACAGGGTTCCCCTCTCTCTGTGTTGTTCCACTGATTGTGAAACTCTGTGCGAATTTTATTTGTTTCTCTGCTATAAATAAAGTGAACTTCAAACGACATGTTAACATTAAATAATGAACATGATGAATTCCAATTTTGAATCCAACTGCTGGTTCAATACTTTATCCTGGATGCGAAATGCGAGAACGTCTGGGTAAATTTTGTGATCGCATTTTCAGTTGATAATGATTAAGTGTGTTGACTGTACTTTTGTAAAAAATGGGAAAAAAGCAAAAAAAAAACTGTATGCAATTTATCACAAAACCATGATGATGATAAATATATCAAACACACAAAAAAAAGATATGCTCTAAGAACTACATATTAAGTTTTGTTCAGAGAGAAAGGAATTACAGAAGATGTGTGTGTGTGTGTGTGTGTGTGTGTGTGTGTGTGTGCGCATGTGTGTGTGTGTGTGCAGAAAATGGAGACAACAGCCTTAACAAGAACTGGTATCAGGTGAGCGCAGTGTGCAGCTGTCTCTTTTTCACTAGATCTTGTGTTGGCTCTTTCTGTGTTATGTATGACTGTGAAAACTCCTAGTCAGCCTTGGGTGACTGCACATTATTGGGATGGGGCTAATGTGTCACCCTTGTAACAAGGCTTTTGAAATACTGCAGAAAATATGATGTCAGTCAGAGAAATAATGACAGTGCTGGCAAACAAAAGGAGATGTTTTCAGGAAGACACTATCTAATATCGTTTGAGCGAGTGCTTGCAAATGATTTTTATGTTCTGAAACAACAACCAACATGGCCCCAAACAATAGAAAAATGCCAAAGCGACACAAAGAATATGCCAGTGTGGACAGTGTAAGGCTGTTGTTACATGATTGTAAGGCTTGAACTTTGCTTTTAGTTATCTTTCTGAATTGTTTTGAGTTTTGAGTGTTAACGATAGTTTACTACAGATTGAACCAGTTGATTTAAATGGACATGTGCATGTTGCCATCTTTTCTTGTGCCTGAAAGACTGTTTTGTCCTCAACTTTGTGATGGTCTGTTAATGTTCTTACCAGCAGAATGGGCACCTGTTATTGAAAGTGGAGTGAGTTCACAGATTTTGCCATTTAAAACAAAGCACTGCACACCACGTGTGTAGTGTAGATGAAAATAACCCAGCTCAAAGAGAAGCATTATGTTTTCACGACATATGCCAGTTAAACCTAGTTCGCAAGTTGACTGCAAATCAACATGTGTGTCAATATTGCCCATCAGCAGAGCTGATCATGGAAAATGCCCCCATGAGCACATCCTTGCATGGTCATTCACAAATGATCAAACCTTTAAAGCAAGTCAAGTCATTCACCAATGATTGACCTTTAAGACAAGTCAACTCATTCACAGATGATTGATCTTTAAGGCAAGTCAACTTGTATTGTCAAATTAAATGTGGCACTTTATCATAGTTTACATTTTTGCTGTAAATAATCAAAAGGGAGATAATAGACTGTAAATTAACAGTTCAATTAACCTTTATTTCAGATCGCTGGAGGGGATTGTGAACAGACAATGTTCTATACATGTTTTAATGTTTAGGTAAAACAGAACCTTTTGTTGAAATAGAAACATGTACAGAACCTTGATTTGCCCAGCTTCCTTCAGAATAAAAAAAGATTGCTGCAGCAGTGACATTGCTGGGCATGTATTTGTTCTAGTTGGTGGATTTGACACATTTTTGTAGAGTGCATTTTATTAAATCCTCTTGTTGAAAAAACAGTAATGTTGAGGCACACATTTCATTTCTGTTTTATGAAAAATCACACTTTGTGTTTATGTAGTGGCTAGTTAATTTTTTTTTGCATTTGTTAAAATATATTACTCCTGATCATGCAGTTGGGTACAGGTTGCATAAGACGAATATTTGACCTCATGGAATTAGTGCTGTTGTCTATAAACAGAGACTTTCTGTCATTTTGTTTTGGTGGGGGGGGATGGGAGGAAGGTAGGACATATCTACACAGAAACAACAACTTCAGTATAATTTACTACAGATTTATTACTTGGCTGTATTTATGGGACCATTACATCCACACTATGTTTATTGCACATAAGGCAATAACAACATTGATATGGGTGTGAATATGTGTGTATTTCTGAGTGGACGCTGGGCAATATAGCAGCAGACAGATCAGCCTGATTACTTGCTTCTTATTGAAATAGCATCTAGTTAATGAAATGTTGATGTATGTTGAAAACTTCATCATGGAAATGGTTTTTTTAATCTGCCATGCTGCCATGTTTGAAGCATATAACTACGAGTCTGGGTGCAGTTAATGCTACACTTCACTTTTGTCTGACATTAAATTCAAGTTGACAGTTCTGCCTGTGCTTCACCGTAGGTAACCAGGCTCAGTGAGGATGGTGGGTAACATGTTACCTTTCACATAAGCTTTCAGATATCAAGCTGAATGTACCAGCAACATACACAATCAAGAGCTACATTTAAAACTTGCCTTGTGTTCTCTTTGTGGCCCAGTGTGGTGACAGACCAGAAACGGCTGTTTTGGGTTGGCCAGACAATAGTCATAAAACTGAACCACACTGTCTATCACCCAGTCAAATGCTGCGCTCCAGAGTCTGAAGGTGTGTGGACATCAGCTGCCCATTAAGTGTGAAGATAGCTAGGTGCTCATGAAGAACAGCAATTATGCCATGTGTTTGTACCTGGCTTTTTTCAACGTAAGTTATGGGCTTGTTCGTTTTGTTGTCTTCTGAAAGCTAAGGTGCTGAGGTAGCTTGAAAAATATCTTATGTTTCAAAGATTGTATGACTCACTGTTATGATGTAACATTGTGCTGAGAATAATAATAAACAAATTCCATCTCTTTTTCTCAGCTGTACAAAGATGCCTACCAAGCACGAAAAGAGCGGCGCCGGCTGTCACGGAGTCGTCAGCAGCTGTTGACAAACATGCCTCCGTGGCTTCATCCACCGCCAAGTCACTTCCCACCCATTGTGCCCCCTCTCTACCCAGGGGGCATAGTTGGGGGTGATTATGACCTGAACCCAGACTTTGCTTCCAGTGAGTGACAGTACTTTTGTACAGTTTATGTCTGGCAGAATTTTTTGTGTTTTATTTGTGTAAGCTGAAGCAAAAGAGAAAATTCAGAATTCATCTTGGGGTTAGAGTTTGGGCTCATATTACATGCATAATTTCTGTCTCTGTTTGTCAAGCTGTCTCTGTTTTTATCACTTCCTTTTAGTCTGACCATCTTGATCTCTGTCCCACACACCTGCACACACACACACACACACACACACACACACACACACACACACACACACACATGTACACACACACACACACACACACACACACACACACACACACAAAACCACACACACACACACGCATACACACACACACACACACACACACACACACACACACACACACACACACACACACTCTTTGGAACAAACAGACTCCCATGCGTGCACTTGTTGTACTAGACAAATGATATGCAATGCACACAAATTGCGTATGCATGGATGCTGCACACATATAACATCTACACAGATAAACAATTGTTTGGTATCTTTCTTTCTTTGAAGCCGTCCCACACCCTCAGTTGTTTGGTGTCTTTTTTTTTAAGCCATCCCACACCCGCTTGGTGGACGTCCTGGTGCTCCAAACCCTTTCCTTCCTCCAGGACCAGGCCTGCCTGGGGGACCCTTTCTGCCACGCCCACGTTTTGACGACCCGTTTGGTCCTGGTGCCCATGGGTCCCCATTCCTGTCTCTTGGGGATGCCACGTCCCGCAGGTCCCGGGCGTCGCCCTTCTCTTCCATGGGGGGCCATCGCTTTTTTTGAAACTGGTCAGAGAAGACCTTGTGTTGGGAGGATCTGCCATTGGATGCTTTCTGTCTGTGGTGTAGAGAGTTGTGCAGCAGGTGCTTGTGTCAGGGCATTGGGTTTAGGCTTTTTTTTCTATTTCTTTTCATTCATGAATTTTGATTATTTTCTTTTTTTTTTTGTTGCTTTATTTCATTTTGATGTATTTACTAAGGTTGGTCAGATCAGAATACTATTTGAGTCATAATCATATAAAATCAAGACTGGCTTTTCTTTTTTATATATCCAGTTTTCCTGGACAATACAACATCAACCTTTGTATGTATTTGTCTCAGTCTAGCTTAATTGAAAAGAAAAAAAAAAGAAAAACAACCTTGCAGATAGATTAGATCTTAATTCTCATGTGTGATCTTTATGAAACTTGGTGCATGGATCGGCCATGATGGGAGCACAGGCTGATACAAAATTGAAGGTCAGTGATTAGATACGTAGTTATAGACTCAGAATCAAAAACTTACTTGGAGAATATTTCGACAGGGTCGCCCTGTCTTCTTCAGCTCACTGTTGCTGTTGTGGCAGCGAGGCCTGGTGGGACGACTGTTGTGTGGGTGTGAACGGTTGTCAGGATCTGATTGTAGATGGGGGGAAGTTCAAAGCCTTGATCTCTGTTCAGGCTGGGGCGTCTGGTCTTAACCTGTTGACTGCCCTTGCACGAACGGCGTTCATGGTGGTTTCGGGAAAGCTGTGTGCCCTTGCACGAACGGTGTTCGAGGTAATTTCATCATCAAAATTCGGCGATTTAAAGAAGGGAGGCAAGGAGAAAAAATGTTTTTTTAAACGGTTGTAGGGATCCTAAAGGACGGTTTCTTCCCTTTCACGGGTCGCTGACTGACTGCAGGCGGAAATCTAAACAAATCTTAAATAAATGTCAGCGAACCGCCCAGAGAAACGTGGACAAACGAGTCACAAGACAAACCACAACGCGTTTCGACCTCTTAGGTCTTCTTCAGGTGCAACAAACATGAAACAAATAACGAAAATGCACTTAGCTTTGATCGCTTCTGTGTTCAGCACAAGAAAGAAGGCGTTCTTTCTTGCGCTGAACACAGAAGCGATCAAAGCTAAGTGCATTTTCGTTATTTGTTTCATGTTTGTTGCACCTGAAGAAGACCTAAGAGGTCGAAACGCATTGTGGTTTGTCTTGTGACTCGTTTGTCCACGTTTCTCTGGGCAGTTCGCTGACATTTATTTAAAACTTTGGCAAAAGTTCGGCTGAGTCATTCTCGGTTCAAGATGGCGAGTCGAGCAGGCAGTTTGATCAGGCGCGTGCCGTTTTCAAACGATCTAATGGCTCTTGAAGTGCTTCAAGAAGTTACCCGAGAGACCGTGAAAGCGATGACGAAGACTTCAGAGAAGTGGAATGAAGCGATTCAGAGGAGGAATAAAGCGATCACAATCAACACCACCCTTTGCTATCAGAGATTCGTATTGATGACAAAGCTGATCCCCGACTTCAAAGCGAGCGATACCGGCGCAAGTGGGCCCGAATCGGAGAGAGAAACAAGTCAATTCCATCTACGTTGACTGCCTTCCTCCCTCCTTTCGTGAGAGGTCAGGAGGAGAGTCGAGGAAGGGGAGGGGGTTCAGGACAACGGCGAGGGTCCAGTGTGAGGGGGCGTGGCAGAGGAAGAGGGTGTGGGCACTCGTCGGTCTAAACTTGTTTCAGAATGGACAGAGGCCAGTGCTGATTGCCCAAATCTCAACCTTTTTTTCATGGGTGATCCAGGTATCAAGGTGAACATTGACAATTTCAATGGAGTTTGTGTGTGTGTGTGTGTGTGTGTGTGTGTGTGTGCTTGTGTGTGTGGTGTGTGTGTGTGTGTGTGTGTGGTGTGTGTGTGTGTGTGTGTGTGTGTGCTTTTGAATATGGTGCTTGTGCACAGTATGTGTGTGTGTGTGTGTATGTGTGTGTGTGTGTGTGTGTGAGAGAGAGAGAGAGAGAGAGAGAGAGAGAGAGAGAGCAGTGCTTGTGCATGGTGTGGGTATACATTGTGTGTGTGTGTGTGTGTGTGTGTGTGTGTGTGTGTAGTGTTTGTGCATGGTGTGTGTGTGTGTGTGTGTGTGTGGTACTTTCGCATGTGGTGCTGTGTGTGTGTGTGTGTCTGTGTGTGTGTGTGTGTTGCTTTTGAATATGGTGCTTGTGCACAGTATGTGTGTGTGTGTGTGTGTGTGTGTGTGTGTGTGTGTGTGTGTGTACCCAAATGTATGTCAGTCAACTGTAACTGGCATTTATTGGCAGTAGTGTGGGATCCTGATCCTTCTGTCCGTAGGTTCTGTGGTGTGGTGTATTCTCTGCGACATCGGTGTATTTTTTCAGTTGGTAGTGTGCTTTCATCATCTGTGGTGTGGCCTTTTATAGCTCTGTTCTATCTTTAGCAGTCACTTTTTTTTTTTTTTTTTTGGTGTGGTTGGTTTTGCAATGTTTACTTATTACCTTCTGTGGTGATGACTTTTCATCGATCGCACTTAGTTCATGAGTGAACCAAACCACATGTGTATGAAAGAAAACTGACAGAATAATTGGAAGTTACACTTAGTGTTGTTATTGTTAGTTTATTTCTGCTAAACAAGACCAATTCCCAAGAGGCTTGCAAGATGTGCAGACTGATGCTGTGGATAATGTGCAGTTCCATCTTCTTTCCCGCGTTACCTGGGCTGTTGTGCCCCCTATGATATGGGTTGCTAAACATTTTATGCATTGTCAAGCTTTATTGTGAATATAGATGTTTGTCCTGAAGTTCAAAGGATACTAACAACAGTTTTGTGGTATTTCATTGTGATTTTAGTGCTATAGTTTTGTTTATGTTCTGAAAGTGTCTGTTTTTCAAACAAAACATTCATCATTATGTATATTTTTGGTTCTACTCATTACAAACAAAATCAAAAAACTATTGTGATGTCAGGCTGTAGCCAAGGATATAAACAAGAAAATTTCCCAAGTATCTAAGATATATGTCAAGAATTGAAAGAGCAGTGGGAATATCAGTGAACTTACCTAAGAAAACAACAATTTGTGCCCCTTGATACCTGGATTGTACTGTACCCCAGAAATGCATAAATATATCGTATAAAACAACAATTGTGGGTTGTAAATCACTACCAAATATTTACACAGGTGTTCAGTAAACACTGAAACCACTTTTTACTGGGTTTGTATGTTTTTGTTTTGCTGCTGTGGGGTTTTGTATGCTTGCAAAATAGGATTTTTTTAAAAAGTGAATTATAAGATTATTTTTATACTCATAATGAACAAAATTAAATATTATTTGCAGATATTATAGCCCTGGGTATACAAAAAAAAAAAACCATGCCAAAAATCTATCTAAGAGATATCTGTACAAATAAATGAGCACTGATATTAGTGAACCTACCACAAAAAGTCAAATTTTGCTCCGGCACACGGAAAAGTACAAAAAACTGATACAAAATAGCGGCAGTCAAGGGGTTAATTTCGATGACTTCTTTAACTTTTCTTTTTGTGAAGAAGGGCTTTGTAGATAAGATCTTGGTTTCTTGGGGGTTGAAAACCTGTCGAAATATTCTCCAAGTAAGTTTTTGATTCTGAGTCTATAACTATGTTTCAAATGTCGAATCCATAATCCAGAAACCTATATTCTTATTTGAAGGTCAG
>JADBJO010001484.1:360000-421673 GCA_016801955.1 Conus betulinus | reverse complement strand
GGCTTTTTGAGTTTGAAACTGGCTGATGGATGTAAGCCAGTGGAGTGCTTGTGTCACTGCTTCTACCTCCATTGTTAGACTTTTAAGTTGTTAAACTGTGCGCACCATTGCATTGTCTTCCTGAATAGTTCGGCGGCCATTTTGCTTCACTGTGTATCCCCAGCCTGACTTACCTTTGGTGACAGAACCGTCAGTGTATATCAAAATATCATCTTTTGTGCACATGTCTTCTACCAGCATCTGAATTTCTGCGTTGGTTTTGCCTTCTGGCCAGTCTCGACAATGTCTCCCAAGTTCTGGAGCGATGGCAATTTGGTAGAGGTGCTTCAAGTGGTCTGGATATTTCTCCCCATTCCTTGGTTTCTTTGACTTCTGCTAACTGGCACACAAGCTGTATACTGTCTTCTGCCTGTCCCATCCATGATTTTCCACGTCCTAGCCGAGTGCCTTTTGTTTCCTTGACCGCCGCATGAAGTGGGTTTTGGGGATTTTCAAGGGCTCTGAAATATGCCTTCACCTGTTCCAGCTTGTGTCTTGTCTGCATTGAAGGAAGGTCGAGCAGAGGTTTCGCATAGTTTCGAACTGGCGTGTCCTTTGTGGTTCCCAGGATCAATCTCATTGCTTCATTGTGAATTCTTTCTAATTGAAAAGGTTGCTGTTGGACAGTGTTGTAAGCCCTAATCCATAATCCATCACACTGAGTACAAGTGCGTGATACAGTCGGTAGAGATGGCGCTGTTCAACATCTTTAGCTGCCATTGCTTTCATGGCAGATAAGCCTTTTTTTGCATTTAAGAACAATATTCTCAACATGCTTTCTAAAGGTTAGCATTCTGTCAAAGCCTACACCCAATTCTAAAATAGACACACCGAGCTTACGAATGATGTGCAACACGCCAAGGGTTCTGCAAGGGATGTGCACTCGATTATCTGCTAAAAATGAGTAACTGTTTGCAATCGGTGCTGCTTAAAATCGATGGCACGCAGTGAAAAAATTCATTTAATCACATTTCTTGCTTAATTTTAGTAAAATCAGTGAAACATAATATGCTTTAATGGTTTCCCTATATGTTGGTGCAAGAATCTCATTTTACCCCAAAATGATCGTCACCAATCTTCCTTGCCAGCAGCGGCGATCAGCCCTGCGCGACTTATCTTTCATTTCGTGGGAGGCCGTCACATTTGACAAAGTTAACACAGGCAGAGGATGATTCCACCTCGTCGTTTCAGTCTGTTTTTCACTCCACCTCTTGATCCCCGTTTTCTTCTGTTTTTATTCTGTGTGGTGAACTTTCTTTCTTCATGCAGTTCACTGAACAATTCTGTGTCAATAAAAACTGGATGTGTTTCATGTCGTAACGAAAAAAGTACTAACGGGAATATGACAAAAATGGCGGAACAGTCTTGTAGGTGCTCACTAACACAAAACACGGAAGAAATCGTCAAAACCACCATAAACAACGCCACACACATCACTCTCCACTTTCCACACATTTTCGGCCAACTGATCGTACAACAGTATTCTCCTAAAATAACAGCAGCTACAGACTTTGGCAAAAAAAAATAAATAAATAAATAAATAGATGACGAGACGACGTGGAGCATGGGTCAGCCAACAGAGTAGCGCCCCTTCTCTTTCAATTTTCATTACTTCGCTGTAAAACCTGCGTTCAGGTTTTACTTTTTCACAGATCTGATGTATCATATACAAAATCAACCCCGCAAGCTGTGGCACTTTCTTGATTAAACCTTATTTTATCAGACCCCTCTGTTTATTTTCCGTTCATTTCCTGTTTTAGCATACCATGTACCCTACCAAACCTTGTTCGTGGCTATTTTCATGCATTTCAAAATACCAACAAAATGACACATAGCTTCCTTCTGTCATACATTACGGCGGACCAGTTTAAGGAAAGATTTCCTTTCCTACCCCCCTCCCAGACAAACGCTACCATCTATCACACAACCAGGCTTTTCGGATGCAGAAAATAAGAACACTCTAGCATTTGCAAGGATCATTACAAGGAAACATAAAACGTCTATGGATTTCAGCAAATCAGTTTCACTATTTTGATGGAAAGAAGCTCTAATACAGGAGGAAGGGAGAGAGAGAGGCTGGGACGGGCATCAGCAGAGGATGAAGAAAAAGACTACGAAAGGAAATCTTTCCCTGGTTTGAACAAAGCACACCTGTTGACTTACTACGGGAAAGACTGGTTTCTGTGATATTTTTTTTTATTCATAATTAGGGGAGACCCCCCCCCCCCCCCCCCCCCCCCCCCCCCCCCCCCCCGACTCGTCGTAAAATGTTGACGGGAAACGGGACACGAAAGGAAATCTTTACCTTCTTTGCACAGGGAACATCCACTGGCTTCAGCTGAGGACGGATTAGTTTCTTTCAGGATGCTTATAATCAGGGGAAAAACACTGAATCGCCACAAAATAGTGACGGAAAAGGTTGCAGGTCTGATGAAAGATAGAAATGATGGAGAGAGAGAGAGAGAGAGAGAGGAGACAGGACAGGGAGACAGAGACAGAGAGTCAAAGAGAGAGAGAGAGAGAGTACCTCAGAATAGAAAGCTACAATAGTTCGTTCTGCAATATCAGCAGTTGAGTTTTGGCTCTCCATAAAACGAAATTATAAAAACGAGAACGGTCGTCGGAAGAAACACTAAAACAAAAACTGTATCCACCCACCTTCTTGTGCGCGTGCATGTGTTAACATGATTTGGATTCAGTCACAGTGCCTGACTGTTTTCTTGAATTTGTTTCTGAACGAATAGGACATGTACACAAGAATGAGACCACATATCCGTTGTAGCATCAGGCCGAACGGTAAGACGTCATCGGACTGAAAGCGTTACAAACTAATTTGCTGACATCGTGACCTCATCATGACAAGAATGGCGCAAGCTGCACAAGACCCTCCTCCCTCCCCCCCCCCCCCCCCCCCCCCCCCCCCTCATCCCCTCACCACACCCCCATAACCCCTTAACCGCACCTTAAAGAGGATTTCCACCACTGTGGCCGTAAATGGTTTCTCATGTGGAAACAGTATCCTATCTAACAATCTCATGACTTTTTCTACTTAGCTGTTCGCTTCTTTCGTGGTCCATTTTTTTATTTGTTTAGTTTATTTCAGTTTGTTTTGTTTTTAAGATGACTTTGTGGCTCCTTTTAATACAGCCATGAAATGTAAGAATGCACGATAAATACCTTCTCTTCCTCTCTCCCTACCCGTGAAAGTAAGTTTTGATATGTAGCCTACCCCAAAACTTCAATTCGCTTGAGGGGATAGGTGGACAGGAGGGAATAGGGAGGAGGATGGTCACTGTGTCAATTTACACTCATTGTTTCATGAGAGAAAGGTGTCATGATCAGACACATCTGATCATTAAAAAGAAGAGAAAGAAACAGAGAGGGGGGATGGAGTGGAACAGAAAGAAAAAGAATCCATTTCTGCCCAGCAAGAAATCGCCGCTGTTCATTCAACTTCTCGTTTCTGCTGCTAACAGCTATCTGGGAAAGTGTCGTGTTGTGCATTGTCAATACAAATTTGTTAAACATCCAGGTTCAGGAAATTGGAAATGAAATGAGGCAGGGAACAGTAAACAATAAACAGTAAACAAGTGGGGTAGTTTTGCTCCCATAAGGAAACCTAACACAGAGCAACTTTTATTCAAGACTGGCGCAGCCTTTCAAACTTGAATAAAGTCAGACAAATACAAAGACAAACAATCTAAATAGTGGGGGATGGGGGGGGGGGGGGGGGGGGGGGGGGGGCGCAAGCGCCAAACAACTTAATTGTCTTCAAAGTAATAACTTGGCAAAACTTTGGACTTAAGGAAGGGGGAGGGGTGGGAAGGTTGAAGATGGAGAAACTGGGAACATGAATTTAAGAAAATATATTGTAGATATGAAAACTCTTCACTAGCTGCATAAGGGAACCATCGCAATCCCTTTTGAGGACAGATATATTTGTATTGCCTGCTCCGAGGCCTTTCGTCTGCTGGGTCGGAACTCATCAGGGAGACACGGCTGGTTGTATCTGCCCCAGGTTCAGGTTCAGGTTTAGGGGCAATGATTTATTTCATCATAGCCTCGTGGCTTTAAATGCCCGTTCTTAGTGTACTCGTTTATTGGTCAGGTCTGTAGCGAGCCAATTTTTATTTTCGACCATTAAAGTCGAACATGATATCAGTAATTTGTTTTATGCTTGTCGATAAGATAAAAGAGTTAGTATTTGGCGCACGTTTGATGTTAGGAGTTTGTTTATTCCAAATGAATGATATCCTCTGGCTGAAGGAATATTTCCTTGTATTAGTATTAAATTGCTGTATTTGTACTTTGTCACAACTGTTACCGGCTATATTGGTTAGTGCAGGTTAAAAAAAAAAATGCTTGATCAATATCATCTAGGTTATTGAAATTTTTTTTTTAATTTGCATTAGATCTCCTCTTATCTGGTGTCATATTATGTATAACATAAAAAGTTACTTTTCACTTTTTGTGTGTGTTACTTTGTTCAACTTATCACATCGAACAACTGCATCTTATACTGTTGGGAGGCAGTTGTTTCAGCAAGTTTGGATCGAAATCAGCAAGTCTCGGTAGATCTCGGTTACTCTCGTTGAAACGGAGACCTTCATTTTTTTTTTTCACGACCAACAATGTCATTCCCATCAGCCCGCACGAAGATAACGTCATAATCAAGAAGCCATTTTGCCTTGCGCTTGGTTGACAGTTTCCACTGTGGTCTGCGAATTTTTTTTTCAGTTTTTTTGACTGTTTTTCTATCGTTTTTGTCGTGAGATTTTGGTGATATTCGTTCCTTAATCTGTGCGTTTTGTTGGTGTGTGTGCAGTTTGACGAAGATCTGAGGAATTTTACATGTGAGGCAGACTTTGTAGAGGATCCTAGCTCTCTGCAAACTTCGTTCTGTTGTGCCTGTTTGTTGTGCTTTTGGGGGGGCAGTGGTTGTCCAGCTGTCTGGTGGGTTACTGTGTCTGTCTTTTTTGTGCTGTTGTGTTGTATGCTCTGGGTTTCACATCAGTAGATACTTGGTGTTGTGCTGTTACTGTTTGTGTGGCGCTGTGTCTCATATCTTATTTTCATCATGTCTGATTTCATTTTGCTTCAGATCCAGCAGATACGCCAGGAGCTGGAGGAGAGGGAGAAGCAGCAGAGGGTTGACTTCAGTGTGGAAGATCAGTCTTGTGTTTTGTTGCAGGAGGAGGCCAGGGTTGGGCAGCAGCTGCAGCAGTCAGGGGAGCCAGCCCAGGACAGTCAGGAGAGCATGGAAGAGGGGGAAGAACAGTGGGGTACCCAGGTCAGTTTTTCTGTTTCCTCTGTTCCTTTTCAGGGTCCAGTCTGCCAGCTAGCCCATGTGCCAAAGAGGGACACACGACTGATCCTGGACCTGTCAGACACCCCCGCAGACCCTGATGACCTGCTGGACTATGAGAAGGAGATGGCTCTGGAGGCTCGTAACGAGCAGCCCATGGTCGACGACTGGTCGCGAGAGTTCAGCGACTGCATCGCCAAGGTATCCCGTTTAGGTTTAGAATCTCAGTATAGGGCATTGTAGTTTAGACTTGAAAACACTTTGAGGAGCTCCATGCCTTTCAGACTTTAGTATTCTTGTGTGGTGATTAGGCTGAGATTAATGACTATTGTAATGTAATGTAGTATTCTTGTGGGTTATAGACTAAGGTTAGATCATGTTATGTAGTATTCTGGTGGTGGTAGCCTATGGCTACTTGCTGCTATGATATAGTATTCTTCTGTGGTGATAGTCTAAGTTTAATTTAATGTAGTATTTCTACAAGGTGATTTGTCTAAGGTTAACTGCCTCTATATATAGTATTCTTGGATAGTAATAAGTCTAAAATATATATTATGTAGTATTCTTGGATAGAAATAAGTCTAAGATTTTTTGTTCTCATAGATAAGATCAGCTAAGGTACTATCGGACACGGACCTTATTCCGAGTGTCACACTAACTTTCATTTTGCTGATAGATAAAAAGATAAATGTACACTGTTAATAAACAAGACTGACAGATAACCCAAACCTTTATTTGGGGTAAAATTGTTACCATGACCTTTATGCTGGTGATGATAAATCTGATAAACTCACAACTGTTTACTGATAGGAATTATGAAGAATAGATTTGTCATTCAGACCTTTCACATGGGTTATTTTGTCGCAGATATTCTGAAATATTTTTAGCAACAGAAATGTTAATTGGAGAGATAAGATTCAGATTTTTACTCTAGTTATCAATATCAACATGACCTTTGCCATGGGTGACTATGATAAAGGTAAACTTGGGAAACATGTTGAACATTATCGTAATACAGACTACTAATGTAAAGTAACTATGAGACCCAGACCTTTATTCTCGGTCACTATTTCACCTGGCCCATTCAATCTTGTAGTGATAAATAAATAATAAAGGTAAGCTGATCACCATAAGACCTGACAGAGGTGAAAAGTAGACACAGGAATAGCCAGGTCAGATGAATCATCAGACCTAGACCTTAATTCTCGGCCACCATGACCATGACCTTCATTCTGGTCACAATGTCACCCTGACCTTCTTTCCAGTGACAGGAAATCTGACACAAGTCAAACAAATGGAGAGTAGCTAGATTACATTACCATCAGACCCAGACGTTCACTTTGAGACGCAGTGACCTCGACCTTTATTTCAGGTTACAGTGTCACTTTGACTTTGATTCAGGTGACACTGATGGTTCCCCTGCAGAAGTCGGAAGTTCTCTGCCTCACCGTGGCGCAGGGGTGAACATCAATCATGATCAGCACTCGCCAATCATGACTGATGGCCAAACGAGAACTACGCAATCTACTATGCTCTAAAAGTGCACAGGACTAAAACACAACTGATCAAGATTCTACAATTCACACTGCTGCTCCTGTTCCATCAAGGAACGTTGTAGTATGTAGACCAGTGCAAATGCACAACAGCACATATTCACACATTTTACAGCTAGATCATAACTTGATAAAGGAACAGCAGCATAATAAAGGTAAAGGAAAGACGTAAGAACTGGGTCTCATGTGCAAGACTTGTATTGTTGTAAGGTGCCTGACCTGTGCATCAACACATACTGGTTAGGCCTTGGAATAGGTCTAATCATAACAAACTTGCATACCATCTACCATTCAAAAAAAGAGACAGGGAGGGGGGGGGGGGGGGGGAAGCCTGGGCTCTCTCAAGCACTAGCCTAAACTGATCTAATCAAACCACAAATTAAAATACATGCCAGCCATGTTACCACTGTTGAAGGGAGTGAAAAAGTATTTCCAATATATAGCTGGCTTTTGTAGTACCTTGACCTGCTGATATAATGAACAGAGGCCACTAAAGAGAGAGGGAGGAAGCGGTAGACAGATAGATAGACAGATGCGTGTTACAATTAAAACAGTGAAAATATTGAAAATTAAAAAAAAAAAAAATCAGTTAGACAGACAGACAGACTGCGAAGACGAACGAGGATGCGGAGACAACCGAGTCAGGTGCGGGGAGAGGGGTGTGTGTGTGTGTGTGTGTGTGTGTGTGTGTGTGTGTGTGTGTGTGTGTGTTGTCAAAGTCAAAGTCAAAATTTTATTTTCAGATGGAACATTGAATAAGCAGTGACTCTGCTTTTTTTACATCAAGCCATCCATTAAAAAAAAAAAAAAAAATCGGTGAAACGACGAATAATCACAGAAATTTATGAAAGTCAGAGATAACAACAAATAGAAACCAGAGAAGAAATGGATGGGGGGTGGGAGGGGGGGAGATAGGGAGTGTACAAATGAGAAGGTGAAATTACAGAAGTAAGTAGAGAGAGAGAGAGAGAGAGAGAGAGAGAGAGAGAGAGAGAGAGAGAGAGAGAGAAGTTTATATACAATATGTACATTGTCTTCACAAATGTGCACGGTATGTATACTCCAAAAATACTATCGACACTGACATACCCTTCCTTTGAGGCACACACACTTATGCACGAGCATGTACATAGATATACATATACATATGCATACATATGAAAAAAACCATAAAACCTTATTTCAAAGGGTTGGGGAAAATATAAGTTATGAACCATTCATGAGATACCTTTTCAGATTATTTTTAAACTGGATTTTATTGTTTATACTTTTAAAGCGTGTTGGTAACTTGTTCCATACATTTCCACCAGAGTATAAAAAACTAGATTTATAAAGATTATTTCTTGGTCTAGGAATAGATAAAAAATGATTGTGTCTATGGATGTTAGTTTTAAACGTGTCGCTTATCTTTTTAGGAGCATTGCCGTATATAACATTATGCATACAAACTGCCTTATTGAACAAAAGTCTGTTGTGGAAAGTTAATATATTAAGTTTTTTATAATCTTCTGTAGTCAGAGTGCTTGATTTTAACAACACTAATTTTAGTGCTCTTTTGTACATTCGATGAATCATTTTTAAGTTGGTTTCACTGCAGCTGTCCCATAATGTCGATGCATAATCAATTATTGATAAAACGTGAGCACAGAAGAAAAGCTTACGAGAATGGGTATCAAGGAAATTCTTAATCTTGGCTAGCTGAAGCAATTTTGTTGAAAGAAAGACGTTTCCCAGTGACTTCGTATGGTCAGTCCACGATAGATCCTTATCAATTATTACACCTAGCATTTTATGTGACTCTACTTCTTCAATTTGTTTATCAGATATAAACAATGGTTAAATTTTGACTTCATTCTTTGCCTTTTTTGTCGAGCACATACATACATACATACATTTGGTCTTGTTTGCATTTAAGGACATATGATTCAGTTGGGTCCATTCAGTAAGTCCATGAATATTATCTTGTAGTTTGTTTGCTAGTCTATGGGTGTCTGAATCACTGGAATAGAGTGATGTATCATCGGCAAACATTTCACACTTACATTTAACATAAAAAGGTAAATCATTGATATAGATAGAAAACAGAAGAGGACCTAATACAGAGCCTTGAGGTACTCCGTATTTGACAGGCAAAAAGTTTGACATTTTGTTGTTAACTGTTACTGCTTGTTTTCTGTTACATAGAAAAGAAGACAAGAGATTAATGAATTCTGGATTTAATTTATACAGTTCTAATTTGCGCAGTAGGAGTGGATGATTTATAACATCAAACGCTTTTTCAAAAGTCTATAAAAAGAACCAGTAAATTTATTTTCATTTATACTGCATAGAAGCTATCAACAAGCTGTATGAGGGCTGTATGGCAGGAATGATTTTCACGGAAACCAGACTGATCTTCATTGAGTAAATTATTTTTAGCAAGGTAAGAATAGAGGGGACTTTTGCATGTGTTTTTTCAATAGGTTTAGATAAAGCAGATAAAATAGAAACAGGTCGATCATTTGATGGATTTGATGTTTCATCACCAGAGATTTATGGAGAGGTATGACTTTAGCTTCCTTAAATTTTAAAGGAAAGGTTTGTTTTTTAAATGAAAATTTTGATTAGTTGCATGAAACGATGCAGGCGGAAAACTAAACAATCTTGTATAACAAGAAACGTTACAAACGAGTGTGCGTTTCAACCTCTTAGGTCTTCTTCAGGTGCAACAAAACATTGAAAATGCACTTAGCTTTGATCGCTTTATTTGTTTCATGTTTGTTTGCACCTGAAGAAGACCTAAGAGGTTGAAACGCATTTGGTTTGTCTTGTGACTCGTTTGTCCACGTTTCTCTGGGCTAAATCGCGTTTTTAAGAGATGCACAAATTGTATAAATAAGTTAGCGTGTCGGAGAATTGGGCATGAACTTTCATTGACATCCAACCGTCTAAATCGCGTGCACCAGATTGTTTTAAAGATGAGAAACTTTCACTGACATCCAATACTGTCATTGGCTGGAGAGTAAAAGGAAAGTAAATATTCTTTGAATCAAGGTAATGTTTTAAGTGGCTAAGATCATTTTCACTGGACCTGTCATGTAATATGATTTTATCTTTGATGTTTGCAAAATAGTTGTTTTTAAACTGATCTGCAGATACGTCTGTAAGAATTTGCTGACTTCTTGATACCTGTTTATTATTCAACATGTTGATAGCTTTCCAGATCTGACGTGAATCCTTTGTAGAAATTAACATCTTTTGGAAGTAATTGCGTTTTAGATTTTCGTTTCATTTCATTGAGTTTACTATATATTTCTTTGTTTTCGAAATTCTTTACTTGTTCCGAAACTGCTTAAATGATTTCTTTTATTAATTTCTATATCAATTCTTTTTTTATTATCCACGGTGGTTTTGTTTCTTGTTTGACTCTTTTCTTTATGAATGGAGCATGCTTGTTATATACAGAAGTAAATGTACTGATCCAATATTCAGCTGCTTCATCATCAGGATCTCTTATTTGATATATATAATCCATCTGTGCCGTGGCAAGGTCTGAAAGGAAATCTTCTTCTTCTTTAAGTTTTCTAAAGCTTCTATAATATATATAATCTTATGCCCTACCTTTGGAACTTTAATACGGGTTTTGTACCAAGTAAGACAAACAGGATTATGGTCACTACATCCACATGGTGGAGCACATACTTCAATAATAGGTTGTCTTGTGTTTGTGTAAATGTGATCAATTAAGGTACTTGAATGTTCAGTTACACGGGTTGGTTTGTCAATAAGTTGTTGTAGGCCGTGTAAAGTGTAGTTTTGATGCCACTTGGGTTTGGGTTTCATTAAATCTATATTAAAATCTCCCAAAATTACAGTTTCAAAACTTAGCATCGTTACTTCATCCATAAGGACACACTAAATTTTTCTTGCCAGTCTGTAGTTTCTGATGGATTTCTGTACATAAATCCTATGATTAGTGGTTTGCTGTTTTTTTTCCTGCTGATGATTTCAATCCATACAGATTCAATGTCATAATTTTCTAAATTATTCAGTTTTTTGTAGTTTAACGAAGATGCAACATACAATATGCCTGTGGTTTTTTGGGTTTATGTGGATCTAGTCGAATTATATGATATCCTGGCATTTTCATATCGGCATCAGTTATTTGCGAGGACAAACGGGATTCTGCGAAACAAAATACATGAAAATTGTTACCACTGTTGTGAAGAATATAGTTGCAATATCGTCTTTCTTATTTGTTGCATTGTTAATGTTCAAGTAGCCTACTCGAAGTCCTTGTTTTAATGGCCACGTATCTAATGTTAAAGACATCTTGCAAATCGTTTGGGAATAAGTTCAATAAATCTAGAAAAAAGTTTTCTCAGATTTTTAGAATGTATATATACAACAAGTAATGCAATGTATATCTGAGTTATAGAAAAGCTCAAAGAGTTTAAAAAAAAAAAAAAAAAAAAAAAAAAAAAAAGAAAAAAAAAGGATAAATAGTTCGGATAAGTGAACACCGACTTCAGCGTTACTAGACACACTGCACACACTATATCTTCTATACTACAACAGCAATTGAGTTCAATGACAAAAATGAAAAAAAGAAAAAGGTTCTTACAAAAAAATCTATTACATTCATACACGCATTCACTCAGATAGGAAAAAATATATCTATATATTGATGTACCAACAGAATAGCAGACAATACAACAAATCTTCAAACCAGAAAAAAAATGCAGTAAGAAAAGCATATAAAGTACAACAGAAATTATCGCAGTCCGCCAACTTCAAGATTCAAGGATCCAAAATTAGTCACCAGGCACAAGTCACTTCAAGTTCCCAGATCCGATATCAAAAACCACACATTCACCATACTAACGTTCACACTTGATATATCGATGTCGATTGTCATGGGAAAACGATTTTTACTCAAATAAAAAAAGGCGTTATAGGTGCGCACATCCGTGTACGCACACACGTATGTACACACGCACTCCCCCCCCCCCCCCCCCCCACACACACACACACACACACTACACACACAAACGCGCGCACGAGAGCGCACCATGTGAATGCAACCCACTCTGTTACTGAGGTCTTTGTTGGTGAAAAAGCTGTGATGCCATGTTCATCAGCTGAAGGGCGTATTGTCCGGGTTGTGTCGGTAAACCCTTCAGGGTACCAGGTATTGGGGGGTGGCACAGCTACACGCGGGTCATGGAGTAATTGCAGATGGTTTGGGATAGCTGTACGAGTTTGGTTCACCCATGACTGAAGGTGAATACAGGGAAGAGGGGTATGGGTGTGACGTAAAGGGGTACCAGGGTCCTTGGAATGGGTATATAATGGGGTGAGTTGGAGCACAAAGGAAAAGGGACACCATGCGCGTTTCCTGGACAGACAGATTGCCTCTGTCCTGGGGAAGTCTGTGAAAGGAAGGCTGAACGGTCTGGTCCATGGCGTCCAATTGCTGCAGTGCAGGAGCAGGACGTACAGGAACAGGACCCTCAGGATGAACTGGATACAGCCTGTCGTTGAATGGTCCACCATCTCTCCGGGATGGCAGCAGGGGATAGTGGGCCATGGAAGTGATGGATGGGACGCCAGGAACGTTGCTGCTATGACCAGAGGGTCGACTCGGTTCAGCACGAGAGTCCATCCTGCCACTATGTAGTGTGTTGTGGAAGGCATCTGAAAGCTCTTCTACTTGCTGATTACTTCTGGGTTGTCTTCGAGGTGGAAAAGCCCCTACAGGGTGTTGGCCAAAGTTGTAACGGAAGAAACGTGGCAAGTACTTCATAAAGTTAACAGCGAGCTTTGCGGTTCCCTTTAGACTAAGATGGACAAAGTCTTTGTATAAGTGAGTCTTGGAGCACCATTTTTTGTAATAAAAGTGTCATGATTATCAATCAAATTAATTTTTAGATGTATTACAGGCTGAGTGCAAGGTTCTGTTGGAGGGGAGATCGCATTATTCAGAACATGGCGTCCTCGTGCTGGAATGATAGAACTGAACGTGATACAGGCTGACGGAAAAGATTTTTTTGCACAGAGTAATCAGTTCTGTCCACTGTTTAGCAGACACTGGGCCAGCCGGACAATCGTTGACCCCAACATGAACAATCATGTGTTGGACATGGGTGAGCTTATCGGGCAATGAATGAAGCCACTGGATCATGTTCTGTACTGTCATTCCCGGAATGCACACTTTAAACACCCGATCTTCTTCAGTTCCCAACCGTCTTGGATCAATAAATCTTAAAACAGAATCTCCGATGAGGACTGAAGAAATGTTGTCAGGAATCTTAATTTCGTTAAACACTTGCGAAGGTGATCTCTGTCGTGTGGGTGTTTGATTTCTTAAACTGTGTTGGGAAGCATTGTTATCTCCAGGATCAGCACTGCTTTCACTGCATTCACCACTTTCTTGTTTTTCACAGGTACAGTTTTCTTCCTCTAAAATTTCAAAACGATTTTGAGTTGACACAGGAGTTGTTAGTGATATGTGTGTTTCTAGACTGTTTTGTTTTAGAGATACACTATCTTCAGATATTTTCTTGAATAAATTACAGCGCTACTTGGTGCTTCACTTTCGAGTGTGTTTTTTGTCACTCGTTTGATTTGGAGAATCTTCAATAACAGGAGTAAATTCTCTCTCTTGTTTCCACTGGGTGGAGTGCTGCACTTCATATTGAGTTGAAGTTTGTTGAGGTAGGACCTTTCTCCATCATAAGTTTAAAGTTTTGACTGAAGAGTTCCTATTTGTGTTTTCAAGGAATGGTTTTCTTTGCCCAAAGTTATTATCTGGTTTTCTAATTTGGAAATATGTTCCTTTACAACCTCTATTTTTTGATGAAGATTTTCAGTTTTTTGAGTGATATGATGCTTAATTTCATTTTTAATAGATGTTTTGATGTCTTCTAGATGGGAGATCAATGTATTTTGAAAATGACTTAACTCAGCTGCCATAAGGTCTTGATTGTCTTCTAGTCTTTGGAGCTTTTGGTGGGTGGTTTTGTCATACAATCGTTTAGGGAAAAGTGCTCGCCTTCTGTCATATTTGCTTGACGTCCAGTGTCTGGCCCCTTTTTTTTTTTTTACTTGAAGTAACATGTTGTGTATTTGATTCACTTCCTTGGTGGAAAAAGTCACTGTGAGGAATTGTTGGAGTTGACTGCTCGGTTTCCGAGTGATCCAAAGGACTACTTGTTTTGACTTCTGTTTGTTCTATCTCTGAGTTTTCACTTCTTTTTATATAAACATCAGTAGAATTAAGGTCTGTTTTCGTTTCATTTCTGCTCTCAGTTTCAGGACATGACCCAGGGGTGAGTGGAATAATTATATCTGCAGGTGCTGAAACGGGCGAAGAGAGATGAATAATGTCAAACACCTCATGTAAGAAGGAAATAGGGTGTCGAATCAGTCCACACTGTAAAGATGGTAAGTCTTCAGACCGACAATAATCTGACACCAAGTCTTTGAGTATCTCGCATTCTTCTTGACTCCACTGCCAACAATCAGCTCCCTGACAGAGAAAAGTGCCTGAACCATTTCTGGTAAAAGTACAAAGTCTGTGTTATCCTCTTGGAATCATGGACGAATAATCGAACCACTGATTTACTGAGACATGTGGGGATGGGGTCACAAATCCATGTGGGAAGAGAGAGTATTTTGTCTTCATTATCAAAGTCTGTTCTTTCAATTCTTACATCATCGCGTTCTCTACAATTGCAGAATATCGATAAAATAAAGAGTTTCTCCAAACTGTCGATTCTTTTTCTGAGCAAGTAAACGTTTTTTGTCGGGAATCTAATGTCGTGTGTGTGTGTGTGTGTGTGTGTGTGTGTGTGTGTGTGTGTGTATGGGGGGAGGGGGGGGGTGAGGGGGAGGGGGAAAGAAAGTATGTAACGGGAAGGAAGATGAGAGTACTGAATATTATGAGCTATCAGCTACGTCAAACTCTTCTTTTTTTTATGGTTTGCTTTAACTTGGATTAAGGATTTTGTCACAGCTGTACAAGAATTTCTAAGTGACTATGTCGTGTTGCCTGTAGGCCTGTGTGTCAATGCAAATTCTGTGTGCATCTCTGGTAGCAGTTGTGTGAGGTGGTAGGTAATCTTGCAGATATGTGCGTGTACGCGAGTGTGTACTGTTACGGATGATGTGCGGTGCGTGTTTTGCTGTCTGACTGACTCCCGTTCTCAAAAGTTTGGATGCGTGTAATAATTAGCCCCTACACACACCCACACCATACGCACATGGATAGCCAGGCAACACACGAGTTAAATTTTTTTCTTTATAATTATGCTGCCTGAACCATCAAAATATCCATTCATGTGAACTGGTACAAATCAACATATGTCACTACATAGCATATAGATCAAGCTATCAATACATAGGAACTTCAATTATCTGATATCAGCGTTCATATTACATATCTTGATATCACTCACAGATCTCGCCGGCGCCGTCCACAGTGTCTCACATATACAGTCAACACACTCGGTTCCACAGTACTCAAGCCACAGTCTACAACACTAAAAGAACGCAAAGAAGGATAACCAAGGTCCCACACAATAAGCACGGCTGTTCATAAACACAAGCGATGAAGAAGAAGAAACAGTTTCTCCACACAGCAAGCACAATAAATTACGTCGAACTATCAGAAGAAGAACCGCAGATTCACATTCACAAAGCACATTAAATCCATAGCAGAAGAACCGCAGATCCACAATGCAAAGCAATCCATAGAAGAAGAACTGCAGATTCACAAGGCACAGTAAACCATTGAATCCCCGGCGAACACGATTTCAGCAAAGTTCCACAGAACACATAAAACTTCGATTCGACGAACTGTTGATCTAAAAACAAAATTTAATCAGCTTCTCCGTGTATTGATATTACAATTTAACACATCAATAAACTCAGCCCACCGACACACGTGAGGTGGTACAATTAGAGCACATAAATATTCTTGCAGGAGTTTTAAGTCACTCTCGGCGACACAGCATTCACAACAATTTTATAACAAATACATTTCCTGGTACATATTTCGCTGGTACCATCATCAGAAATGTCGCACATACACAGTGAACATCGATGCACCACTGACTTGAAGTCAGCCTCTCCACATAGTATCACTACGGAGAAAACACGACGATTAAAACAAAATAAAATAAGCTGGACACCAAAGCTTCGGCCGGTAGTTCTTGCTCTCTCTCTCTCGTCAATATTATTTTCGTCATGTAGTTACCTATGTCATTTTAAGCTGACGTCATAATTTACGTTGACGCAGTACACGTTTGTGAGAGTGTTTCTATGCACGCCCTTTTATGCTCACTTGTGTGCATGTCTGTGCGTGAGAGAGAGAGAGAGAGAGAGAGAGAGGTGTACATATACACATGTCTGCATCGGGGCCGGACCTAAGGGGGATCTTTGGGGGCTGCAGTCCACCCCCCCCCCCCCCCCAAAAAAAAAAAAAAAAAAATCCCAAGTGGTAACCCACTTCACGACACATCTAGCCGGCCTCTCTAGCCTACCCATTGAAAGACAACACATTTCATGAATAATTCTCCCCCCCCCCCCCCCCCCCCCCCCCCCCCCCCAAATTTTGACTGTGTTGGTTTGTTTATTTCACTATCCTACATTTTATTGGATCTTTCCTTCCTATTGCGTAAAAAGTCACTGACAAGTGACGTCATCGATCTTCCTGTCCACGCGCTCACATTTCAAAAGGCCGAAAAGAAAACGAGGCCATATTCATGAACAGACTTAACTGGAGGTTAAACCCGACTTCCGCTGGTTAACTCTCTAACCGGAGGTTAACTCCCAAACCGCGACATTCATGGCCATCGGTTACGGCTAACCGGTGGTCTTGACCGGCGGTTAGTTTAACGGAGGGGGCCCCTCGCCGTTAAACTGCCTAACCGGAGGTTGAATATGGCGGCGTTCGTGTACGTGCGAAATTTCCGACGGCGTGTTTTTGTGACGGGAGCGAGTGTTTCGCGATAGAAATAATCCAATTGACTCGTTTGACGACGTGGAACTGTTCACTAAGTTCAGATTTCGTCGTGCGCACATTTTGAGTCTCACAGACGCAATAAACGAGGAAACTGAACCCCCGAATCGAAGGGGAGCACTGTTGCCAGGTACAGCAAGTGTGCTTAGCCCTTCGTGTCTATGAATAGTATGATACTGGCACATTTCAAGACGCAGTTGGAGAATCGCATGAATGTCCACTCCATCAACGTGCAGGTGAAGCTGTGTTTCATGTATTTGTGTCTGTGCATATGTCTGTGTGCCAACATGCTTGAGTCGGACAGAGAGAGGGAGAGAGAGAGTGTGTGTGTGTGTGCGTGCGTGTGTGTGTGTGCGTGTGCGTGTGTGTGCTGCTGGTAAAGCAGAGACACTGCAGTTGATCAACATACTTCTAAGGTACTGTATCTGTTTGCCAGTTTGTTCATTTATTTTCTAGGTCTAAAGTATTTGATTCTTGCCATGTCAGTTTATGCACATTGTATTATTGTTTGTTGTATTTATTATGTATGTGTCCATTTTGGATTCTGCAATATAATATTTTATGAACAAGGTGGTCAATAATGTAATGTAGAGTGCAAACAAGAAGTTATCTGTAAAATAGATAAGTTCATGTTGTCATGTATTCAAATGTAAAAACCTGAACATTGCTTTGAGTAAACAGTAAACAACCGAAGACAAAGAGAATGTTTCAGTGAAAGCACATGAATAATACACACAAACATGTTCACACAGTTGAATGTTTATTAGACAAATGGTGTTCTTTTTTTATATATATATATATATATATATATATATATATATATATATATATATATATATATATATATATAATGAACAATAAATCCAAGGATAAGTACCGAGCACCATTCCAGCAACTTACAGAGCAGCTAGGTGTTGCAATGAGTGCGAGAAATATTGAATTATAAACAAAGCTTGCTCTTATGTCTCAGATTATAGAAATAGGGGGGTGATAAGCCTTCATATCTGCAGTGGTAGATGATTCTGCCTAACTGACGGTATGTGCTTGAGTGGGTGAATGGGGAATAAATAAATGCTTCTCAAAATGAACCTTCAGCAAGCTTATAGTCTCCAAAGCAGGAGACCATCTCCAATGGGGAGAAAGCTCACTAACATATAACTCCTGGTCAGATACCGGTATTTCGAAACCTGATTGTTTCTCCTCACCACTCACCCACTCAAGCACATACTGTCAGTTAGGCAGAATCATCTACCACTGCAGATATGAAGGCTTATTACCCCTCTATTTCTAAAACCGTTTCCAAAAAATCTTCCACTACAAAGGACTTACTGCCCACGCTGAGACAAACCTTGTCGTCAATGGATACAGAAGTTGATGCAATTGTTATTCATTGTGGTCTCAATGATATTCAACAAAAAGATGTTGCGTCCTCTAGCAAACTCTTTGCGGACACCATTAAAACCATCGCTAAAGAGCATTCACGTGCCAGCATTGTGATCAGTAAAGTGGCTCCTGTTTCTAACCCCGAAATAAACATAAACCGCGAAATGTTCAACGCGGTTATAAACTCAGAAACTATTCTATTCAAAGTTCCCAAAGTGTCTGTCATCAGCCATGAGAATCTCCTTGCCAGCCCCAGAACACTGAAAGACGGAGTCCACCCGAAACCAGAAAGGAGCCAGTGTACTTGCTGGTAACTTAGGGCGACACGTTCACCAGCTTTTCTGGAAAAAACCCTCTGGCAGCAAGTCCAGGAATCCCGGTCTACATCGATCTTCATGGAGAACACGATACCTCCCTCCAGTCTTCTCGTCACACAGATATCATGATCTACCCTTTTTCCTCCTGTACCAGGGCCCTGGCGGAACTTCTATGATGTTCTACAAGACTGGTGAATGATCTTCATAAAAGTTAACAACACCCTCCCCCCCCCCAAAAAAAAGTCAGTGGTTGTGCTATAATGTCTAGCGACTGAAATGATAACCTGATCGTTTTTGTGATACATATTTGCCTGGTTGCCATTTTGATTTTTTTTTCTAGCCTGCTACATCGCATAGTTTCCTCAATTTCCCTTTTTTTTTTTTTTTTGCGTTACATATTACCTTCTTATTCCTCTTCTAGGCCTTGCCTTTTGTAAAAGTGTTCTCTATTGCGTTACTGTTTACTGACTAGTTCATTGTTGGGGAATCGTCTTTTTATCTTTCATTTGAATAATCATTTTTTGCAATTGTGCCTCCCTTGAATGTCCATTGTAAAATTTTGATGGCAAAGAGACTGACATTAATATACTACAATGGAACTGCCGGTCGATTAACAAGAATTTGGTAAATCTTCAACAACATCTTGAAGCCAGCTCCTACATGGTCCTTATTCTTCAATCACTAAATGTGTCTAAAAACGACTTGCCACGGCTGGATCGTTTCTTTTACCCTGTGGTACAAGAAACTGGTGACAATGAGAAAGTCTCTGCAGCCATTTATATAAATGACCAGTTATTTTACCATCCCCTTCAGTCACCTATACCTGCTGGCACCTCAGACTTGTATTCTTGTGCAGCTTCTGTTCACTTTGACAATTCTCTAGTCTTAAACATTGTCTCTGTGTACTTCCCAAAAGAGTCATTGATAGCAATTCAGACTGGCTACATAATTTAAACTTTCAAAGTAGTAAATGGTTAATTGCAGGGGACTTTAATGAACATGCTCCTTTCTGGGATAGAACTTGCACGAAAGTCAGCTCAAACCGTTTTAGTGGAGAACATATCAGACTCTCCACTCGTCCTGTTAAATGATGGAAGTATCACGAGACTGTCTGATATACCTAGTCACAGATCATCTGCAATCGACTTGTCTTTAATCTCCCCATCAATGGTCCCGAGCTGTACATGGCAAATTTATGATAACACTTTAGGGAGTGATCATATTCCCATAGTTATTTCTCTGAGAGGATTTGTAGTGAGTCAAGACGACAGTAAGGATAAAATCCCCAAAGTTTGATTACAAGCGAGCTGACTGGGCCAAATTTCAATCTGTGCTATCTTCATATGACGTCAATTCGTTTGATAAATCTGACATAGAATCTATGTACAGTCATTTTACTATCTCACTACTGCACGCACGCCGTGTGAGGCAATTCCGATTCTTAGTCATCAAAATCTCTCAAACACACGGGTAAAGTGTGGTGGACAGAATCTTGCAGAAACGCTGTTGATAAAAATAAAAGCACGTTTAAACAGTACGCAAAAGTAAAAAAGGTAAAAGGGAGCATACCAGTTAAAACTGCCAAGAATCATAGGAATAAAGTAATTGAAAATGCTAAACGCGAGTACTGGTCATCATTTTGTTTTTTATGAAATAAGTGAACATAAAGATATCAACAAAATTTTGGAAAAAGATCCATGAAATGAAAAACGGAATCCATTTACCTGCATATCCAATCATAATAGGAGCTGAAAAATTTCCTTCGGCATATCAAAAAGCAGAATCATTTGCTGACATGTTTTCCAAAAACAGCTCCTTCTGTAGTTTATCAGACAAATGCAGAGCTATGAGGGAAAACCAATCTAACGAAGAAATGTACGCTGATCCTGACGAAAATAATGATCATTATCTAAATGCTGATATTACTTTTTTTCAGAATTACACTCTGCTATTTCTTCATTGTCTAATAAGAAAACGTCTGTTGGTTTAGATGCATTTCTAATGAAATGTTAAAACATATACCACAAAATTTTGTTTTACTTTTACATGAATTATCAATAAATGTTGGATTGAAGGGGACATACCTTCCATATGGAGAGACTCAATTATTGTTCCCATTTTAAAGAATGGAAAATCAATGACAAACACAAATAGCTATCGACCTATAGCTCTTTACATCTCATGTCTGTAAACTAATGGAGATAATTGTTCTAAACAGATTGACATACTATTGTGAAAAAAATGGCATTATCCCTGCAAACCAGGCTGGTTTTAGAAAGGCAGGTCTACTATTGATCATCTTGTAAAGCTAACTACGCAAATTAAACACCAGTTTGCTAGAAGACAAAACGTTTCTCGCCACATTTTTCGATATCAGCAAGGCATTTGATCAAGTTTGGCATGATAGGCTTTTATATAAATTAAAAACTATAGGTCTCTCTGGTCATATTTATAAATTTGTTAAAACATTCCTGACCAACAGAAGTATTCAGACAAGAATTGGTAATACTTATTCATCCAAAAGATTACTAGATATGGGTATCCCCCAAGGCTCAGATCGCCCCTCTTCTCTTTAATATTTTAACTAATGATTTACCTAAATGCATTTAAAAAAAAAACTTTAGCTTAATTCAATATGCGGACGACATCTGCCTATGGTTGAATGCCACATTAAAAAAGAACACATCAAAAAGATCTGTTAATTACATAAGAAGAATATATCAAAGAGAGTTAGACAACATTGCGAACTTCATGTCTGATAATGGCTTATGCCTGTCGGCTGAAAAATCCCGTATGATATTATTTGATGCAGGAGGGTCTGCTCACAATACTCCTAACTTCAAAGTACATAATACTACATTGAGCTACACTTCTGAGATTAAATTCCTTGGTGTGCATCTTATGTCAAATCTTTCTTGGAATTTTCACTTGGAACATATAATAAATCAAGCGAAAAAATCTTAATCTGCTCAAAGTTATAAGCAAACAAAGTTGGGGCAGGAAACAAAAAGTTTATACATCTTTCTTCTGCTTTAGTTAGATCCAAATTGTCATATGCACAAGAGAGGTCTTTTTTAGTGCTCCTAAGTACTTATTAAAAAAAGCTTCAGTGTATAGACTCTAAGGCATTCAGATTAGCCCTTAGTGTTCCATTTCATGCTTCAGCTTTAGGAACATACCATGAAGCTGGTGTCTTACCTCTTGATGACCATCGCGAACTAGCCTGCGCTAAGTACATTCTTCGCTGCTCAACTATTCAAAGTGCTAACCAAACGGAACTGGATGAGGTCTGATGATGTAGACTTTCCTAAACGTGCGAAAAAAACATTCGAGCCACTAAAACGATACTCACATATTCTTCTCACTTGTTGACAAATTCAGGTATCAATCATAAAAAGCTTGCTGTGCGTTTTTCCCGTAAGTCCCGTACCAAACTGGGAGCTCTTCAAACCAAAATTTTATAACTATACTACTATATAAAAACTGAACATTAATATTCTAGCTTGCGAAGCAAAATCACATATCAATGATTGTTATCGTCACTTCGTAAAAGTCTATACTGATGGGTCTCTCTATTAAACAATAATGCTGGTTGTGGCTTTGTCATTCCATTTTTAAAAATTGAAAAGTCCTTTCATCTTGGGGCAAATCTGTCTATCTTTACAGCCGAACTAATAGCAATATTAATGGCCGTAAAGTACATAAATGATTTATCATTTGACTTTTATGGTATTCTCTTCTGTGTAGATTCCAAGTCAGTTCTTCAAGCTTTAGAATCTACAAATTCAAAAAAATCGTGCTGAAATCATATCTGAAATTAAAGTACTTTATTCACAACCTCATGTCAAGAGGTATAACAGTTAATTTTTTGTGGGTTCCTTCCCATTGCTCCATATCCGGAAATGAATGGGCTGACAGGATTGCTCGAGCAGGTGCAAACAATTCTGACAATACAGCTACTATATCATATTCCCTTGAGCTTACACGAAGGATATTCTCTTTTTTACAAAGAGCCTCTTTTGAAAAATTTGAGGAATACTACAAAGAAAGTGTTCTTCCCCCCGAATACACAAACCCGACTCTTCTTACTTTTGTTGTACGAACTCTCGAGCAAGTAATCTTTTAAAAAGGGCTTCCTCAGTAAATCCAGTAAACCGTAATACAAAATAGGATTATATCCAAGACACAGTAAACAACTCCTGTCCTTATTATTTCGGTTGAAAATAAATGCATTCAGAACAAAATATGTCAAGAATATTCGATGTGCTTGCGGCGCCCTTGATAATTGTACAACAACACACGTTCTATACTTTTGCCCCTACTTTGATTCCGATTTGTCAGAATTTAGAAAGGATGCTTCAAAGTGCATATTCCAGGATACCATGTCTCTTTTAAATTTTGTACGAATTCTTATGTTAAGCCCAGTTGGCACAATCCTGTAATTGCTGTTTCATGATCTGCGCGCGCGCGCGCGCGCGCGCGCACGCGCGCGCACGCACGCAGCACGATACACTCAAACACACACAAAGGCACACACACACACGCACACACACACGCACCCACCCACACACACACACACACACACACACACACACACACACACACACACACACACCTTGTCTTATATCACATTAAGTGAAAAGACGTTAAATTGAAGAACAACAACAACAATAGACGATGCGACAAAGGAGAGCATAGATTTATTCTTGGAGCCATTGGCCGTCATGACATAGACAAAGAGGGATCAACATTTTCGTGTGTGTATGATGTGGTGTGTGGAGAGAGAGAGAGAGAGAGAGAGAGAGAGAGAGAGAGAGAGAGAGAGAGAGAGAGAGAGAGAGAGATTTAGAACGCAACGGTAAATAGTTAAAGTGAACATAATCGTAAGGAATTTCCCTATATTAACAAATGTACCTATAAATAAATGAATCACTTATTCTCGGGCGAGTCCTCAGTCAAAAGGTGTTTTAAACATAAACCATACCACACACCAAAGGCGCCACTGACGTCATCGTCTTTTGCGACGGACATCCATGATGGTGTGTGTGTGTGTGTGTGTGTGTGTGTGCGCGCGCGCGCGCGCTTACAAATATGCAAGTACATGTATATATTCTTAATTTTAACAAGAATGCATATAAATATGTTACCATATGTTGTATCTGGGGATTGCATCAGAGACAATACTATATCACACACTACAAAAAAGATTTATTTCAAGCCTTGTGTAGAAATCGTCTTGAAATGCAGGTAGGAACTGTTTTATAATTTGTCATCGGAACAGAACATGAAAGTTTTGAAAGACAGAGAGAGAGAGAGAGAGAGAGAGAGAGAGAGAGTGTGTGTGTGTGTGTGTGTGTGTGTGTGCGCGCGCGCGCGCATCCACACAAGTATTTACTAGCAGTATTTACAGCGCTCAGTGGTGGTCTGAATTGGAGTTAACAGGTACTCATA
This sequence comes from Conus betulinus, assembly GCA_016801955.1. Classification (NCBI taxonomy): domain Eukaryota; kingdom Metazoa; phylum Mollusca; class Gastropoda; order Neogastropoda; family Conidae; genus Conus; species Conus betulinus. The sequence goes on along the minus strand of JADBJO010001484.1, from coordinate 397,622 downwards.
AGTTGTAGGCTATAACATATTGATGCTCGTCAAATGTGAAATGAACGAATGAATACGAACGCAGAAGTTGATTGTCAATGTCCTCATGTTTCGCCTTCCTATTCTTTTGCTGTAGCTGCGGGTCAGTTGTACTGCCCAAGAACTGATTTTTGTATTTGTCCCTTTGTTTTACAATGTTGCACAGAGTAGCAAGAGGAATCTGAAATTCTTCAGCAATCAACGTCTTTTTCTTTTTCGGGTTTCTCTCCACAGCATCCAAAATTTCGATTTTTCGTTTCAGCGAAATTGCTTGTCTTTTGTGTTTGTCAGCCATCTTCACTTTACATTGTACAAAGCCTTGCCTTGCATTGAACATGCACTGGCGTGACACCCATTTTGAGGATGCAGTCATGCTGCATTAATGATGAAATCAATGAACATGTCACTGATTGCCTTCTGGAAGACTTGCCTTTACCAAATTGGCCAGAACATAGTTTTCTATGATGATGATTTGGCAGTGTGTCACAGATCCACTCTCCTGAGAAAGTAGACAATTTTCTGAGGAAATTTTGCTCTTGCAAACAACACGCTTGTGTGGCCAATCAAGACAGGCACAGATTTAGTGCAAAGCATATTTTTGTTTGCCAGTGACTTCAACATAGTCTCAAAAACAACCACTGGCCATGCCTGGTCTGTTCCAATTAACAATGAACTCTGCCTGAAGTATGCTGCATACAAAAAGAACCATGTATGTAGTCAACCCTATCTGCCTATCTGCAACAGTGCACTTCCCACCCTTATCGTAAGTGACCTTTTGATTGGTGGCTGCCAGCACTTATCAGAAACAGCAAAAATAACATGATTTTATAAATAACAATACAGACAACATCATACCAAATTTTTGTTGAAATCTGTCAGTAAGTTTTGAAAAACTGTCGGTTTTAATGCGGACATCATCATCATTCCGCCCCTGTTGGCCACTATTCTAGTACAGGAAATAAAATGTTAGGTACAAAAATAACAAAAATATACACTTTGATTTACAGGAAATACTGTATAGAAACTGTATACAAAAATTTGGAAACAGTTCATGAAGTAGTTTAGAAGTTATAACAATTTTAAGTGTGGCAGGCGATTCTATCCCCATTTTTTTCTGCCCGTCCAAATTGCAATATTTCCTGTTTTTAGCACAGAAGTTTTCACAAATGTTTTATAGCAGATCCTCAGAAAAAAAATGACTTTGCTTAGTACAACTTAGAGAGTTTGTCCAAACCACTGGAAACTCTGAAATGGCTATTCCTACTGTGCTGCAGTGCTTCAAAGTAGCCACATCATGCAAATTCGAAAAGCGCTGAATTGCAATTTATTACAAGTTTAACACTTTATCACACAAAAACCATGTAAACTAACCCAGGGAACTTACTTGTTCTAAGAGTACAAGTTGTATAGAATGAGAACACTAATTTATAACCAGATGTATCAATCATGTATGATACTATTGGCTTTGAAACTTGGAAGATATCTCATTTTGTCAGGTGCATAAAAACGTCGCAACTTTAAACTGCAATATCTCGGAAACGACTGAAGATAGAGACTTCATTCTTGTTGTGTTTTGTATGTTTTTCCATTTACTTTGCAGTGATACAGATCTGAAGTATTAAAAACAATATGCTAATTTTGGCTGCCGGTACCTAATTTATCATCTGGAGAATATGTCTGAAAATACGTCAACCATTTAATACAATATCAGGCTACCATCACACTTATCATTGGAACGTCTTTGCACATGTGTTCAACAAAAGAGGCGCCCACTAAATCAGTTAAATGCGTCAACTTTTTCTGTGTGTAGTCAATACTCTCGATTTACCATAACTGTATTTGGGGGGGATGCTGAAAGCGTAGTTTAAAATACCAACCTGCAAGGTTTCAAGATGGGAAGTTAGCATGGACGGAATTTTGTTATTGATTTTATCTAAGTCACACGTGCACAGGTGTGTATGTTTGTGTGACTGTGTGTGTGTTTACATGCGTGTGTGTACAGTTCATACATGTGTGCATTGCACATGTGTATGCAAGATGTGTTTGTATTGTGCGTTTGTGTGTGTGTGTGCGTGAGCGCACGTATGTGTGTGGGTGTGTGTGTACGCATGCAAACGGTTGTGTATGCGTGTATGTTGGGGATGGGTTGGGGGGGGGGGGGGGCGCACATGTGCATACGTGCCTGTGTGTGTGAGTGCGTGCGTGCATGCGTTAGGATAGAATGGGGGTAAAAATATTTTGCGTAATGTTTGTCCCAGTGGATTCAGTATTTATTTCATGTTTAAAGTTTTTTCTTTGAATCATACATAAAATACAGCAAACTTTTTATTTCTTTATTGCGTTTTATTTTTTAAACATGAAAACATACAGAATAAAACACCATTAAGTCCATACAGTAATCTGTGAACAAGTACATAATTGTCTGCCATTGAATTACATACATTGGAAATGAAAGACATAATAAAAAAAAAACAACAACCAACAACACATAAGCAAACAAAATAAACACACCACACATGCACACATACACACACACACACACACAAAAGAGAGAGAGAGAGAGAGAGTGGGAGAGAGAGAGAGAGAGGGTAACAAGTAAAGGTAACATGAATATGTTATCTGTTACACCTAACGCCAAACCACAGCAGCTTTGACAGAAATGTGGCTTTCTATTTTAGCATGCACAACAGAAACTATAGGGTAGAAGAAGAAGAATACAGCGACCTTTTTGTCAAAACTCGCCATCTTTAGACTGGTGAAGATGCTGACAGTGTTGTGGTCATCACTATGTTTTTAACTTAAGTCTTGTGATAAAATTAAAAATAAAAAAAATAAATCGTTAAGTGTAAATAATTCAGAATAGTCCCATGTCACTGCTTTGTTGTGAGTCTGATGTTTCTCCGATATTGATAATGGGTGGTTGTGGTTTCTGTTTTTTTTTTTTTTTTGTTTTTTTAAGTCTTTCTTCTCGTTTGTGTTCCGTGTCTTTTTTTTTTTTTTTTTTTTTTTTGCCTGATCATTGCATTATTGTTTGAGTTTTCACAACTTTGCATGGTTTATCTTAATAAGTTTTGTTTGTTTGTTGTTTAGTTAGTGGGTTGATTTGGTTTGGTTTTCACTATGATGCGGGGACGGAAAGTGAGAAGGGGGGTGGGTGGGGTCTGAATCTCTCTACATCCTGACTCAATACAAACAATGCATAGAGATAATAGTTGTTGCTGCAGAGAAGTGCAGCACAGATACTCCAGCATTTGTCCGTGGATGAAACTCCCTTTTGCCCTCCCCCATCTCTTCTCTCTCTCTCTATGATATGAACCATTACAGTTATGTTAATCATCTATATTTATGATAGAGCTAATGTGTTAACATCCTTAGTCCTTGAAGAAACAAGGGCCAGATGAAAAAAAAAAAAGCATCTTTTACCCCTGGAAACAAAGATTCTCCCTGTGTCTGTCTCCTCCTTTTTTGTCTATTTTTTCACACACACACACACACACACACACACACACACACACACACACGCATACACACACAAACACACACACGCGCGCACACACACACACACTCATGCAAAGATAAAATGTGTGAGTAAGATGATAGTTTTTTATTATCATATCTCAGCAGACCGTAAAAGTGCCTTTTCAAGGCTGTCAAACTCGAGCAACAGAAAAAAAAAAAAAAGGATCACATCCTGAAAAAGATAGCTCCATCATGGAAAAACAACAAATAACACACAATTAATGATATGATAGCCAGTTACTGACATTTTAAAGTTTGACACAGAACTACACCATTCTGATGCCCGCAGTCATTTCAGTTGGTTTACTCATTCCAGACACAAAAAAGGTAATTTAAAAAAAAAGTTCATGTAAAGCATTAAAAAAAAATAAAAATTTTTTTTTAACCTGAGTGGTCAAAAACACTACATAATGGGTAAGCTAGTGTTCATGCTGGACAGTGTATAACTGTCACTGCAATGTCGCCAAATTTGCCATATAAAATATGTCCAGATAAAAAAAAAAAGTGAGAAAAAGTTTCCACAATGAACACTGGAGAATTGCTCTCCAATGCATAAAAACGTTTGATGATATGAAAGAAATGCAACATAAGATCACATTTTAATTTTCTTTTTTTTTTAATTACAATGAATCCGCCAGACAAAAGGGATTCAAACAATTTACAAGACAAAACATGACAACAAAAAAAGTTTTTAAAAAGGGGGCAGAGTCAAAGACAGCGATAGAAAAGAGGAAATTACTGGCACCAGACTTTCAGGTGGGGGAGCTGTTTGTACCGAAAGAGTACCTGGCATCCCCCTCACATTTGCATACGTACATGCGCTTTACATTTACACCTCTATACATGTGTGTGTAGTATGTGTGCCAGAGACATGTCAGAGTTATGAAAGAAAGATATACTTCAAATTTGGTGAGAGAAAAACACTGAACATGCAGACATGGTATATACTTGAGGATGATAACTGAGAAATCTGAAAGCATTTACGCAAGATATACTTGACCGTAAAAAGTAAGACCATGAAACAAAGTTCTTTAAAAGTGGTCAAACCTGTCATTTTAACCTAGATTCCCTGTTATTATTATATAAACCTGTTTTATTCATCAGAATACAGAACAAAGACAAAAAAAAAAAAAAAAAAGAAGAAATAAAACGACATATAATGTCAATGTTGATGTGAAAAATGGGACCCAAAGATTCAGATTCCATTTAAAGCATACACTTCAATCTCATCAAAATACTTGGCTGGCTTTTTTTCTGTCTTTCCTTCATTTCCTCACTTTTTCTCCCAATACAAACAACACCAGTATTTGTTCTTTTTTTCTTTTCAATTTTAAAGAAAAGCACCAGTCAAATTGTTAATGAGAGAAACATATTGAATGTATCAATTAACACAAAAACACCACTGATTTATGTTTATGTCAGTGTCAGTGTTACCATACCCCTAGACAATCACACATGCTACTTGCATGGTGATAAGGTATGGTAATGTTACGTAAAACCCAGCCAACTGCAACAGGCCATTTCAGGGCTGTCACCGCGCGTTCTGCATGGTGATTATCAGACAGCAAAAACTAACAAACAAAAAAAAATACACTAAAAACATCTTGTATGGAGGTTATGAGACATAGCAAAAAAAACAACAAAAAAAAACCCCACCAAAATAACTAAAAAAAAATCTTGTGTAAACAAGAGGAGGGGAACTGAAAGTGGCATGGAAGGCAAGACAACAGACAGCAAAAGAAAAAAAAAAAAAAAAAAAAAAAGACATCATCACATCCTGAACAGGTCACTACCATCAAAAAGATGGTATCATCCTGTCAAAGAGACCAACAACCAAAGTCACAAATAACATGGTAGCAAAAGTATCGACATCTGGTGCCTATGACAAGGCATCCCCCTTGATTTCTCACTCAAACGTAATATAAAAAAGAAAATCATATAAAAATAACACTGAAAAAAAAAAACGCCATTCAAATGTCACTACACACATCAAACACACACAAAAAAATGTATGGGCGAATAGACATGGCTGGATGGACAGTTAGTGTCGACTGCACGCAGTGTGCTCAGTGTTCACAGCTTAGATTAAAACAAAAAAAGGTGTTTTTCTCAACCTACCATAATAAAATGAAGGTGAAAGAGTTTCCAGACCAAAGACAGGAGAATGGGCTATAAAGGCAGCAAAACAGTAGGCCACAGACGCACCACACACACACACACACACACACACACACACACACACACACACAAAACACACACACACACACACACACACACACACACACACACACACACACACCAAATTGTTTTCAACTATTCAAGTCAAGCAGAGTGACAGAAAAGAAGTAACTAGCACATGACTTCCAAAAGATGAGACATCTGGTCATACTTTGACAGACCACTAAACATCAACATGGGGGGGGACCTGAACTAAAAAAAAAAAAGAAAACAAACATAACAGATCTACCTACAAACCATGAACAATACTGTAATATAACAGTTAAAACCACCGACATATTTAAAGCAGATAAAACTAGGTCATGGTGATGGCGTCAGTCTTTTCATTTGAGTTTTCACCTCAAGAGGTCGAAACATGTCATGTTTTGTGACTTGTAATTTGTTTGCCCCTTTTGTCTGGTGGAATAACTATAATTTCTCTTCTGAATTTGTTCCAATTTCCGCCTGCAGTCACCTCACTCTGAAACCAGCTCAAGGTTTTCAAGTATAAACCTTACCCAAAACCAGTGAAATATAACTTCCAAAACATAAAATAACATGAAATAGAAGCCATATGCAGATGGGCAAGCAGACACCTCAGAATCGGAACCTTGTGTCCACTTTGGACAGTGTGTACAATTGTCACAGCATCACAACACAGTCGACTGGCCCAAAAAGTAACCAAGTTCTCTTGAACATTCACCCGCAAACACCGGTCATAGACCAGTAAAACATGCCTGTCATTCTGTGTGTTTTTCATCTTATGCTGGTTTGGAAGTCTTTGCATGAAAAACAAAAACATTTTAAAGAAAATTGGTGTATGCGTATGGAAAGATTACTGGCAAAAAACAAGGATATTTAGATAAATTGTATGAATGTCATGTCACACAAAAAGTTGTGAACATGGCTGCCATCAGTTCCCATGTTTCAAAAAAACTAAAATGTTCTCCCCTCTGGACAAAGATTCCAAACAAATAGAACTAAAAACAGTTTTGTTGCCAATTCCATCAAACTCTCCTGAATCAAAACCGAACTTTTCATAAGATTTTTCAGAAAGCTTGTTTGTATATATACATGTGTGTGTGTGTGTGTGTGTGTGTGTGTGTGTGTTACTATTCTATGTGTGTGAGTGGTGGGTGGATGGGTGGGTGTGATTCATGATTTGTTTTTATGGCCACTCTTCATTTCTCTTTGGAGATAATAAAGTGTTCTGGACTTGACTTTCTTAACAAATCTCACAAAAATCTAAGAATATACCCACCAACTTCTTAAGTGCAAAAAAAAAAAAAAATCTCACAATGTTCAAAAAAAAAAAAAAAAAGGGGGGGGGGGGGGGGGGGGGAGGAGGGGGGAGGCTTTCTGGACAAATAAGATCATATAAGGGAAAACTCATGCCCATGCTCACGATGTCCTGTAGCTTACAGTTTCATTCCCTGATTCACTGCTTCTCAAGAAAACTTGGGATTTCCAATGACAGATTCGTGGGAGAGACCAAAACACAAAGTGAAAGGCTGGCCAATGCACAGGCCATCAATAAGAAAATGAGGAAGAAAAAAAAACAACAGAAATACCAAAAGACGAAGTTCTGAATGTTCAGGTTGGGGTACTGTGAAAACACTGAAAGCACTGTCCGGCATAGGCACAGAAGCAAGCAAAACAGAGAAAGACCACGGCAGTCCTGAATTTTTGTACCCCGAGAGGTTGCCTACTTCTCATCCTTCTGAAATAAGAAAAATTCAGGACGCGTAGTATAATGTGTGAGGAAGTCTGGCTTTTGATTGACGATACAGAACCTGTCCTATGAAAAATCATGTTCTTCTTTGAAGAGACTGTGGCTCATGACATGCGAGTCTCACTATTCACGTTTTAGTTACCACCTTTTTTTGTCTTGTCACCACCCTCTCCCTCCCTCCTCTCTTCCAGATCCTCCCAGCCCTTCTGGCCTTGTCAACACCAGGTGACCCACTGTGGCGACTAATTTTTCTCAACACCCAGGTGACATGATGACCCCACTGTGGACGACTAATTTTTTCTCCTTACTATCCCTGTCAACGCCAGGTGACATGATGACCCCACTGTGGACGACTAATTTTTCTCCTTACTCCCCCTGTCAACACCAGGTGACATGATGACCCCACTGTGGACGACTAATTTTTCTCCTTACTCCCCCCCTGTCAACACCAGGTAACATGATGACCCCACTGTGGACGACTAATTTTTCTCCTCCTTACTCCCCCTGTCAACGCCAGGTGACATGATGACCCCACTGTGGACGACTAATTTTTCTCCTTACTCAACACCAGGTAAACATGATGACCCCACAGTGGACGACTAATTTTTCCCCCCCCCTGTCAACGCCAGGTAACATGATGACCCCACTGTGGATGACTAATTTTTCTCCTTACTCCCCCTGTCAACAGCTATCAACAAGGAGGCTTCTTAGTCAACAACATTTAACCCTTCGCCTCCCTCGACTTGACTGTGATTTTCAAAAACTTTTCAGTTTGACATTTTGTCTATTTATAATGTGCAGTACTTAAAAGTTTTGATTTGGGTTTACTGAATTCTCTGTTCAATTCTCAAAAAAAAAGGAAAAATATTTCATACATTAAAAAAAATCATTACCGACATGCATGTGTTTCCTGTTTCGCATCTTTCCCCATGATCCTTGTACAGCGAATATATCTGTAACTGGGAATGGCATGATTAATTGGCTTCCCCTGTCAACACTCGTTGACATGAAGTCTGTATTGTCAACTACTTTTAAACACCTCTAAACCCCACCCCCCACCCCTGTCAACATCTGGTTCTGTTGAGCACTGATGACGTGTGTATACTATTCAATTAAAACGTCACACTTTGGACAAGCTTATCCAAGCACACACTAGCAGCAATCATGAGACATAATTGAACAAGGTAACAAATACAATTCAAATCATAACCAGGCATACATGAAAGATCTTGCAAATACAATTCAAATCATCACTACACAAAAATGAAAGATATTGCAAATACAATTCAGATCAAAACTACACATAACTGAGAGATTTTGCTAACACAATTCAAATCATTACTAATTTGGCGTAAAGCATTCAAACACATCGATATATGGAGAGGAAATCGGAAGTGAGGTCACCACAAAACAAGGAGTCGAAGGTCACAGCACCCTCGACCTTTTTTCAGGGCTAATCAATGACAACGAGGATGATGCTATGGTGTTCTCTTCTGGTCTACGACCTATCTAAAAATTGTGGTGCTCTTCATGGAAATGGAAAGCCACAACACTGGTAGGATGCTACTGTAGCAGAGATCATTCAGCACAAAAATCATCTCGGGAGCTCACAAGTAGTGTCCTATAAACAGCACTCAAATTGCACAATGATATGAATACTACAAAATACAACAAACCTACCCACGATCCAAATTATGAAATAACACATGTACATAAATATAAACAAACAAAACCTCACTCTGGCACACATAAATATAGATAGATAGATAGAGATATAGATAGATATATCTATATTTTTCTCTGCCTATCTACCTATCTATCTATATATGTGTACAGGAGAGGAAGACAGACTTTGGAATGTGCTCATCTTGGCAGACATGCTTACCATAAAAGTGCTATTGGTGTACAGTACTACAGAAAACAAAAATGAAACAGTTTCAACAGAGGGTATTCAAATCTTCAAAATTTTTATAAAAGTGGCGTGGGCAGAGGAGAGAAAATGGGGGGAGAGGAAAGAGAAAAAAGGGGGGGGGGGGGGGGGAAGGGGGGGGGGGGGGGGGGGGAGGGTTTCAAAGGGGGGGGGGAAGAAGAAGGGGGGAGAGGGAGGCGTTTCATGGACAAATGTGTGGTAAAAAAAAAAAAAAAAGGGGGCAAAATCATAAGGGTGAACAGGTGCGTTTTGGGCGTAAGCATCCTTGAAGACGATACCCACTGAAACAGCTTCTAAGGTGACAACCGCTTCAACCCCCCCCCCCCCCCCCCCCCCCCCCCCCCCCCCCCCCCCCCCCCCCCCCCCCCCCCCTTTTTTTTTTTCCCCCAAAACACAATATTAACGGCCCTGAGGAAAAAGCTTAAATGCTGACGGCACATGACACTGATGCTGACACTAACACCCATCGACAGATAAACTGATCACCAGATGAGAAGAAGATGAGAAGGGAAGTCCCGCCAAGACCTACATCCAACAATCCAAAGACTTCCTGCTCGTCCACTTTCTTTTGTTCCTAAAAAGGGGGTAATAACTCTCTTCTTTCTTTCTTCTTTGGTGAAGGAAAAAGGCTAAGAGAATTTCAACAGAAGCAGCTGGAAAGGTTGTCTGGTATGCTTTTTGTTTTGGAAAAAGTTTGTTAGTTAGAGGAAGGTCTTTTTAAATAAATCAACTGTTAATACCTCAAGAGCAAAAAAAAAAATCACATATGAATTTTAACATTTATTAAATGAAACAAAAATAAAGCAATATAAAATGTCGAATATAACAAAGCAACTAGGTGAATACAAATAGCAATATGCATACACACACTCACGCAAAAATCAAACAACAGAGCAGAATAAAACGCATATAAGTAGAGTGAAAACAAAAGCTGAAAAGGAGTAAACAGGATCTTAAAATATAACTTGGCAAAAGTACTGCTTCCAGTTTGTTTCATGTTATTTTTCCTTTTAAAGCATTAAATAATGCATTTCTTTCAGAGAAATTTCTAGGAAAAAAAAAAATCAAAGAAATAAGTTCATAGCCTGATCTGACTGTCCACATGGCAGAAAGGATATGCATAGAATTACAGGGCCAATAACTCTCAGCGATTTGCTGAGGGCTCTCCCTGGCAACCGGCGTCATGGTAGTTCTTTACCCTATGGAAGCAGTATTTGTGTGTCTTGCCTTTCCTCATGCTGCTGGGTTGTTACTGGGAAAATCATGCCGCAATCATAATAAATATTTGTCATGTATTTTCCCTCTCACTTGGAGGTGTCAAAACATTTCAATTTACATACACAGACACATACACATGTACACACTCGTGTGCGCACATATGCACATGCGTGCATGCACACACACACACACACACACACACACACACACACACACATTAAAAGAGACACGCTTACATATTTAATCATCATTTTCCTACCATGATCTGTTTCAATTCCCTTGTACAATGTCATCCAGCATTCTTAAGCTTTTACTTCCAATATCATCTAATTCATCACAAGAAAATGATGGCTGACCATACACTCTACTGCTTGATTAGCATCCGAGTTCTACATAATTTTCAGACCTTGGTGACTACGGGTACCAGGGCTGACTATACACGTTACTTTCTGCCAGTCTTTCCAAACTTTGAAAACTTGCCGACCATAGGTCTCAAGGCTGAACAGACGTTAGGCGCTGTCGATGTCTTTCATGACTCGCAGAACCAGTCCTCCTGGAAGGGAAGCGCAACGCACTGAACGGACACAGGAAGCCCCACAGAGCCGTCGGAGTCCTGCAACAGGAGGCACCAAGTAAGTACACACTATCATGTTAGACACCAAGTATGCACACACACACACTATCATGTTAGGCACCAAGTATGTACACACACACTATCATGTCGGGCACCAAGTAAGTACATACTATCCCTCCGAGTCCTGCAACAGAAGGCACCAACTATACACACACACTATCCCTCTGAGTCCTGCGACAGAAAGTACTAAGTACGTACACACACACTATCCCTCTGAGTCCTGCGACACAAGGTACCAAGTATGTACACATACACTATCATGTTAGGTACCAAGTATGTACACACACACAATCCCTCTTAGTCCTGTGACACAAGGTACCAAGTATGTACACATACACTATCCCTCTGAGTCCTTCGACAGAAGATAAGATAATGTTGCTTATAGCCCAGCCGACCGCAAAGGGCCATATCAGGGCTGTCACCAGAAGGCACCAAGTATGTACACACACATATCATCTTAGGCACCAAGTATGTACACACACATTATCATCTTAGGCACCAAGTATGTACACACACATTATCATCTTAGGCACCAAGTATGACATACTATCCCTCTGAGTCCTGTGACACAAAGCACTAAGTATGTACACGCACACTATTATTATGTTAGGCACCAAGTATGTACACACACACACTCTTGTTAGGCACCAAGTATGTACACACACACAATCCCTCTGAGTCCTGCGACACAAGGCACCAAGTATGTTCACATACACTATCCCTCTGAGTCCTTCGACAGAAGTACACACACACTATCATCTTAGGCATCAAGTATGTACAAACACATTATCATGTTAGGCACCAAGTATGTACATACACACTATCCCTCCGAGTCCTGTGACACAAGGCACTAAGTATGTACACACACACACTATTTTGTTAGGCACCAAGTATGTACACACACACACTATCTTGTTAGGCACCAAGTATGTACACGCACACAATCCCTCTGAGTCCTGCGACACAAGGCACAAGTACGTACACACACACACTATCATGTTAGGCACCAAGTACACACACACACACACACACACACACACACACACACACTATCCCTCCGAGTGCTGCGACGCAAGGCACCAAGTATGTATATACACACACTATCATGTTCATGCTACATTGATGCAGTAACAATATAAAGCACACTTAGTCAGGAACAAAACAACATGCCATAACAGCTGACACGTCACACAGCATATGCTGTCCTTGCCAAACTTGCACTTTGCTGTTCGTAGTTTCTTTGCAAAATACAGAACTTGCTGAAAATTCAGTTGCTTTTTTTTTTTTTTTTAAAGATGTTTGTTGTTTTTTTTTTTTTCTTTTTTTTCTTTTTCAGATTTCTGACCATTTTAGAAGTTTAGTATCTACTCTCCTGTTCATAGGAATCTGCATATTATTACGAATATGTTTAAAAAAATAAATAAATAAAACAATAAAGCATCTTGCTTGATGGTATTTGACCGACACTTTTCAAAATCATAATTCCAGCATCACTTGCATCTTTTTGACAACATTATTTCAAAAAATGTGTAAGTCAAATTCAAATGATTCAGAACCCCCTGCTTCATTCCAGCAATAATTCACACAATGTACATTAGTGTTAGAGTAAGAATTCTTTTTCCAAACATCCTTGAACTTTACCCCATAGACCTCCAAACGTCCCAATGATTTTCACTGAGTAATCAATTTGAAATAAACAATACTAGGATTCATTACAATTCTGTACACTGTGCCAGCAGTAATCCTCTTTCTTTAACCCTTTCACTGCCAGACATTCCGTTTTGCATGAATCCCCATCGCCAGCCATTTTTTGAGAAAAACTATCATTTCAAACCAGCATGTTTGAAACGCAGATATCTCGGGGGAAGTAATGATGAATTTTCTTTTTTTTTTTTTTTTTTTTTAAAGTGGAGGAGAAAAACTATTTTTATAATATTATAATATATAAGTAATGATTTGTCAAGAACAATTTCACTTTTTTTTTTTTTAGTAATTTGAAGTAAAAAAAAAATGCAAAACAAAATTTTGAATGTTATCTTTCATCTCAGCATAAAAAAGAAGTAAGCATGCCAACAAACTCTGAAAAAGGAAGGAAAAATGCTCCACTCAACAAATGAAGACCATAAAGTATGTAATATCATCAGAAGAATGAAAAATACAGCCTCACAACTTCATACTCCAAATCACATCATCACCAGCTATTTTTTGAGAAAAACTATAATTTCATACCAGCATGTTTGAAATGCAAATATCTCAGAAACTAACTGATGAATTTTCATTCTGTTCTTTTTTTTTTTTTTTTTTTTTTTTTTTTAAGTGGAGGAGAAAAACTATTTTTGTAATATTATAATATAAAAGTAACGATTGTCGAGAACAATTTCTTTTTTTTTTTTTAGTAGTTTGAAGTAAAACAAAATGCAAAATAAAATTTTAAATGTTATCTTTCATCTTAACATAAAAAAGAAGCTTTTTGCCAAAAAACTCTAAACAAGAAGGGAAAAATACTCCACTCGCCAAATGAAGGCCAGACAGTATGTAATAGCCAATATGTAATATGTAATATCGGGAGTGTGGGTCCAACTCGCTGATCCCACTCAGGAGCTGCTCTGCATACAGGTTGGACTGTGTAATCATCAGCTGGAACATAGCATCAGGGAAGAAGAGCTGGAAATAGTCCACAGGTTGAAAGCCATCTGTGTTCACCAGCACACCTGAAACAACAATCAGAGGAATAATTACTGATATGACCTATGAAATGATGCAGAAAAGCAATCACACACACACACACACACACACACACACACACACACATACACACACACACATCAAACACACACACACACACACACACACATGCACACACACACATACACACACACACACACACACACACACACACACACACACACACACACACACACACACACACACACACACACACACACACAACTTTTTACACGAAAAGGGAATAGCACACACACAAACACACAACTTATACCCCACTGGTACTCACATGAAAGAAAAAGGGAACACACACACACACACACACACACACACACACACACACAAGTATTGAATGTAAGGCATTGAAATTAGCCCTTGGACTTCCTGTGCACGCATCATCGTCACGTACATATTATGAAGCTCAGGTACTTCCTCTAGATGTTTATACGGATTTAACGTGTTGTAAATTTGTCATTAAAAGTACAGCTAGAAAACACACATTAAATCAGAAATCAAAATAACATCGGATTTTGATTTTCCAAAAAGAGCAAAGTCTATAACTTCTCAAATAACTATAGCAACTTATACATCAAAAATAATTTCAGATTCTGCAGTTTCTTTAGAAAAAGAAACTTTCTCTCCCAGACCATCTTTTTGTCCTATTCCACCCTGGGAACTTAAAAAAAAAGCCCAATTTGATACTGATCACACCAACATCAAAAAAGATGAAAATATCAATATGCTAGCAAGTTATACTAAGTGTCATATTGACGAAAAATACACTAACCACTAAAAAAACACACAGATGGTTTATGTATTGGTAAGCAAACAGGTTGTGCATTCTTAATCCCGGACTTCAGGGTGGAGAATCTTTTTTACACTGGATGTAACATATCCATATTTACAGCTGAATTAACAGCAATACTCATGGCTTTGAATTACCTTTTAAATTTCCCCAAACAATATTTCAAGTTCTGTTTTGTGTAGATTCAAAATCAGTCCTTCAGGCGATAAAAGATTTTCATTTGCATACTAGGCCTGAAATGAAATGATTATTGAGATAAGCTGTTTGATTCACATGCTTATTGAAGGAGGCACCCAATTATCCTTTTGCTGGATTCCTTCACACTGTTCCTTTTATTACAATGATAAAGTAGATAGGGCACTAAGCGTGGAGCAAAACATGTCTGTGGTTCTGAAGATCTTAAACTACCCTTATCGGTACATGAGCTGTGCAATTTAGTTAAAACATATATTTCGAAAACTTGCAAAGATAGAATGATAGAACATGACAATCAAAATCAGTTTGATATTTTTGATATTAAAATCATCCAACATAATTTTAGTTTAAAAAAAAATATACTTTCATTATGTATAGGTGGAAACTTGATGCTTTTAAAACAAAATATGTTAAAAACATAGTGTGTTTATGTACAAAGAAAATAACACATGATCATATTGTTACATGTCAAGACATGAAAAAAATAATTCCAGTGTTGAGGCAAAATAGTGCACGGGCCATCTTTGAGTCACCAGCTCTAACGTATGAAATAAAAATAAAGTTTATAAAAACCTTTTGGTGGTAGTTGAACCCCTTGGAAAATAGGTTACTGACGTTTCAAGCCATAGGCCCGTTGTCAAAGTGAAGAGAAGAGAAGAGGACAGTGTAGACAGGAAAGCCCATGTGAAAATTGGGTGAGAACATCTAATCATCCAGTTGGGGAAAAAAAAAAAAAAAAAAAAAAAAAAAAAATCACTGACCACTGTTCAGGTGTATTGAGCACACACACACACACACACACACACACACACCACACACACAGTCACACAAAAACACCAACACACACATGCGCGCACACCCTGCCCCCCCCCCCCCCCCACCCACCACACACCCACCACACCCCCTCACCCCACGCCACCACACACACACACACACACACACCTGGCTGGGGGGGCACCCCACACACACACACACACACACACACACACACACACACACAAAAAAAAAAAAAAAAAAAAAAAAGGGGGGGGGGGGGGGGGGGAGGAGGAGGGGAATAAATGGAAATATTGACTATTTTGCCTACTGAAAGAACAAGGAACAGGGGCTAAAGAGGGACAGACAGAGAGATTAAGGCAGAAGGGCCCTGGCTCAGCTAGACGTCAGTGACCCGGATGTTCATCCCAGCTAGCTGTGTGGTGCCCAAGCGGCTGATGACAAGGCTCTCCATGTACTTTCTGTATGCACGGTCTCTGGGGTTCTGCCACACTGCTAATATCTTTGCATGACTGAAGCTGTGATACGGACCAACAAAATGTTGGCCGACTGGGTTGTTGTGGCCCAGCTTCATCGACCTCAGGTGCTCTGAAAAGCGGTCGGCCAATGAGCGGTAGGTCTCCCCAATATACAGCTTGGAGCAGAGGGTGCAGGTCACGACATACCTACTAAGTCCCTAGACTGGCAGTTGCAAACTGGACTTGGAGAAGATGTTTTGCAGACTGCTGGAGGAGACTGAGGATTCTGCAGACTGGTATGGGATGAGGATGGGACATGACGCGTCTTCATCCTCCTCTCCGATTTCTTTTGGTCTCAGGGCTTCTGTGTGGCTGGTAGAGCGTGCACGCTCAAGTGCTTTCTGCACAATATCTTCTGGGTACTGGCGGGCTATGAAGAAGGTGGACATCCTTTGAGCCTCATTTTCAAAGTCTTGTTCCCTGCTGCAAATGCGTCTGAGCTTTTTGAACTGAGAGTGTGGTATGCTGTTTCTGGTGGAGGAGGGGGGCTGGAGTTGTACAGCATACCACACTCTCAGTTCCAAAGGCTCAGACGCATTTGCAGCAGGGAACAAGACTTTGAAAATGAGGCTCAAAGGATGTCCACCTTCTTCATAGCCGCCAGTACCCAGAAGATATTGTGCAGAAAGCACTTGAGCGTGCACGCTCTACCAGCCACACAGAAGCCCTGAGACCAAAAGAAATCGGAGAGGATGAAGACCGCGCTGTCATAGTCATCCCATACCATCCTCACAACCTACCAGTCTGCAGAATCCTGCGTGAAAACTTTAGTCTCCTCCAGCAAGATCCGGACCTCAAACAAATCTTCTCCAAGCCACCGCTGATTGCTTTTCAGAGGGACAAGAACCTGCGTGACATGCTTGTTAGGTCCAAGCTTAGACCACAGGCCACTCAGTCAACCTCACCAGGGTGCAGACCTTGTGGGGACAAAAAATGCAAGACGTGCCCATTCATAGACACTTCAGCTACAGTCGTGGGACCCACTGGCACATTCACGGTGAGGTCCAGTTTCAACTGCCAGTCTAGGGACTTAGTGTATGTCGTGACCTGCACCCTCTGCTCCAAGCTGTATATTGGTGAGACCTACCGCTCATTGGCCGACCGCTTTTCAGAGCACCTGAGGTCGATGAAGCTGGGCCACAACAACCCAGTCGGCCAACATTTGTTGGTCCGTATCACAGCTTCAGTCATGCAAAGATATTAGCAGTGTGGCAGAACCCCAGAGACCGTGCATACAGAAAGTACATGGAGAGCCTTGTCATCAGCCGCTTGGGCACCACACAGCCAGCTGGGATGAACATCAGGGTCACTGACGTCTAGCTGAGCCAGGGCCCTTCTGCCTTTAATCTCTCTGTCCTGTCCCTCTTTAACCCCTGTTCCTTGTTCTTTCAGTAGGCTAAACAGTCAATATTTCCATTTATTCCCCCTCCTCTCCCCCCCCCCCCCCCCCCCCCCCTTTTTTTTTGTTGTGTGTGTGTGTGTGTGTGTGTGTGTGTGTTGTGGTGTGTGTGGGGGGGGGTGCCCCAGCCAGGTGTGTGTGTGTGTGTGTGTGTGTGGGCGTGGGATGAGGGTGTCATGGGGGGGGGGGTGGGGGGGGGGGGGGGGGGGGGGGGGGGGGGGGGGGGGGGGGGTGTGCGCGCACGTGTGTGTTGGTGTTTTTGTGTGAACTGTGGTGTGTGTGTGTGTGTGTGTGTGTGTGTGCTCAATACACCTGAACAGTGGTCAGTGGAGTTTTTTTTTTTTTTTTTTTTTTTTTTTTTCCCCACTGGATGATTAGATGTTCTCACCCAATTTTCACATGGACTTTCCTGTCTACACTGTCCTCTTCTCTTCTCTTCACTTTGACAACGGGCCTATGGCTTGAAACGTCAGTAACCTATTTTCCAGGGGTTCAACAACCACCAAAAGGTTTTTATAAACTTTATTTTTATTTCATTTTCACCACGAACCTAACATATGAGTTTTTTTCGTATGCTTAGAGCGCACTCCATTGGGGAAGTATTTATAGGTTCCTTTTTTGTGTGGGGGGGGGGATGAGGGATATGTGTGGGGAGGGAAGATGGAATAATGTACATAGCTCAAAAGTGACAAGGACTGAGAAAGGTTAAGTTTCGGTGACTTGATGGTTGTTAATTTTGTTAAAATGTTAGCTTTTTTTTTCCTTTCAAATTTATTTGAAAATTTAAGTGTTTTGTAATTACCATTATTATTCATATAAGCACTCATATATGCACACACGTATGCACACAAACATACTCAAACACACTCGCATACACACACACAAGCACGCGCACATGCGTGTCGTGCGCAAGCATGAGCACATACGCTCTTTTTCCCCCCATCTCTCTCTTTTGGCACGATTTTTATTTCATTTTTTTTTCTTTCGTCTAATATCACGATTAGTGGAAAGACGTAAAATGAATGACACACACACACACACGCACACACACACACACGCAAAGACACACACACACACACAAACAAACATCGAACACACACTCACTCACACACACACACACACCACACAACACAACATGCTCACAAACACACACACACACACACAAAGGGAATAGCACACACACACACACACACACACACACACAACTTATGCCCCACTGGTAAACACATGAAAGAAAGAAAAAGGGAACACACACACACACACACACACACACACACACACACACACACACACACACACATCCATCTTTCATTCAAGTTATTCACTTGCCTACTGGGCTCTGGAACCTGGGAAGCCATTTTCCTGGGGTGTACGAGTCAAACTGGTCATATAACTCCCAGGCAAACTCGTCTCTGGCTGGCCTAGTTTGCCGTAGTTGCACACCTCTGCCACGTGTCATTCTGCCACGCCCCCTTCGACCCTGCCGCCTTTGTACACAGATATGCTCGCAGTCAGTTGCCTCTGAGCCCTCTGTGTTGTTTGACCCCCTGACCGTTACACTTTCAGTCGTCTCACTCACACTGCTATCGGTGTCAGTCTGCGTTGGCTCATCGCCAACCACATGCGAGCCCACTGTCTGCCTGCCTGCGCCTCTCCTTGCCATGCCTCCAACTGGGTCAGCCACGCTTTCTTCCGACTAGGTTGAGCTTTCATTGTCCGACAATATATCTCGGTCACCATCTGGGTGTTCTTCATCCGAATCAGGATCAACTGACTGTCTACTCAATATTCCCAGCACCTGATCAGTAGTAATGTACGACGAGGCTGAGTACCTGAAGAGCTTGGTTGTGAGGCCATAATGAATGAAAAACTTATCAACAGAAATGGAAAAACACTTGACTGAACACCGTTCTGACGAAGCTAATGGCTGTGAGGCATGCGTCAGTGAATACCGAAATTATGTCTGTTATCGGTGGCTTTTTATCTTGTTAAGTTCGAGAGTGAGAGTATCGGGAATTAGGTCACCCTACTTAGTCTCCAAATGGCGCCTTCGGCGCTCAGCCCTGTCATCACACCAAAGGCGACTTTGGCAGTGAAAGGGTTAAAAGAAAGCACTTGTGATACCAGCTCTTCTTTATTGAGCTTCCTGACAATTTGTTCTATAGATTTCCAAAATGTCCTCTTGATGTTCCTGGAGTTAGACATGTTTCTTAAGGTTTTGAATTTTGAGATGAAATACTGCAAGAAGTATGGAGAAAACATACACCTAAGAATATGACCAGAAAGCCTAAAAACAGAAACTTCATCATTTTTTTTTTTCTGACTGCTATTTCCTTTTCAGGAAAAACAAAATCCTGAAACCAACACATAACTGTGGTTCCTGAAACATTAAATTTTAAGTGTTAGTCATCTCTTTATAATCAATGTGAACAAAATCATTTCATGATGGGTAACCATTTTGGAAGCTGAATCCAGCAATTTATTCCAAATTCCATACTGCATGAGAACCACAAACATTCACTGACTGACCCAACTAGTCATTTCAACCTGTTAATACTAGGAGAAAAAAAACAAATGCAGGCAGGCTTTAGAGAGTTTGTCATGACATTTTCATTTGTGTGTGTGTGTGTGTGTGTGTGTGTGTGTGTGTGTATGTGTGTGTGTGTGTGCATCTGTATGTGTGTCTCTGTGTGTGTCTGTGTATGCTGGCCCTGATCACATGAACAATTTTTGAACACAAGTAGAGAAAAAAAAAATCACTGAATCCATCACTCATTTTATACTAATTTCAAAATATTCAAGTTTAGAAAATCCAAAGACGAAAATGCTTAGCTCAGTCTAGTGTACTGAGTGTCACACAATATCAGCTGAAGTCTGAATAATCATCAGTTTTGCACATGAAACTTACAACATGCCATCACCAATTTACACATACACACACATGCTTCCTACCCCCCACTTCTCCTCCATACCCTCTTCTCCAAAAAGCTTTTTCTTTCGCTTTTATACAATTTTGAGACTGTCAGTCAATCAATTTCTCTGTGTGTCCATTTTTGGATCACTGTCTTACAGAGTTGCCGGAATGGCAAACTTAGGGTAAAAAAAAAAAAAAAAAAATGAAATCTCCATTTTAAAAGAAAAGTCATAGATATGCATGTTTGATCAACCTTCTGTTTGCAACAGAGGAAGAAAGACCACGGCCTTTTCATGTTCAACTGTCTGCGCAGTCTACATCACTTAAAATTGGCTTAGGCTACATTCATACTGCCACTCACGACTGTTGTGTGGACTTGAAAAATCACACATGTGCGCGAGAAAAGGCGTTCATACTGATCCGCATGTTCTCCGTCTGAAAGGCTGCTTGGAGGCAAGACAATTTTTTTTTTCTGTGCATCCAATAAAATGATCACGAAAGGTGCTTGGAGATAATCATCATTTAAAGCATGAACTGCTGGCAGATGAAAAAAAAAAAAAGTTGTAGAGTATCTGAGAATGACACCTGAGATGTACAATCATTTGCTGAAGCTGTGTGCTGCAGACCTGGAGAAAAAAAAAAAACCCAGACCAACTTTTGATAACCGATTTCACCTAATGAACAACTGATTTTGAGGTATACCAACGAAATGAAAAATGTTTTGAGTACAGTTCCTTGATGCAAGCATACACAAAATCATGTCAGTATGAACACTCAGCGCTGCCAGTGATGAAAAGGAAGGGTTACCCTCATCCGCACGACTCTTTCCTGTGCGCATGCATGTTTGAATTGTGGCAAGCACGCACGACTTTTTTTGTGGGAATTGTTGTGTGTGCGTGTCTGTGGCAGTATGAACACCTTCTACTCTGTAAGTGAAAATGGAGAAGGGAGTGCTGTATCCGCACGATTTTTGTCTGTCTGCGTGACTGACGTGCATGCCAGTATAAACATACCTTTACAGTTTGTTCAACAGGAAACCCAAAATTTGCTACCAGTATTCATCAGTGACAACTTTTTCTTTTCATGCGAGGAGTTTTGTCAGCTGTGTGACATGTCAATCTTCAGATCAGCTTCATCTTTCCAGCGTCAATAGAGGTTACCTATACACTGGTTTCAGAATGCTTGTGTATGACTGATTTCACTAGAATTAGAGAGAGAGAGAGACTGACAGAAGAGGAGACAGACAGACAGAGAGAGAGAGACTGACAGACAGAAATAGAGATAGAGAAAGACGAAGAGAGGCAGAGACAGAAAGGGGAGGGACAGAGAAGGAAAACAAAATGTTCGTTCAACATGGGTAGTGCATTAAGCATAACCATTATGCTTTTTTTTTTTTTTCCTGTATCACACTGCCTTGGATTGGAAGAAAGGCGAAGACTGCCAAACAGAAACAGAGAGAGAGACAGAGTGACAGACAGACAGACAGTTAGAACATTGCTGAGAAACTGGGGACAGGGAAACAAAGAGACAGAGAGAAAGCAAGATGGGAGCTTTAGCCTCAAAGAAAGCCCTACCTTGATAAGAAATTTCTCAAAGGCCCGCGAGGGAGGATAGACAGCAGGGTCCCTCAGACGCTGGATGTCTTGCTCAGTGACTGTGCTCACTGGCATCATGCCAGCAGGGTAGTTCAGCAGAATTGTACAGAGTGGTGTACCCTGTCCCCGCTGTAGGACACACACACACACACACACACACACACACACACACATCACCATCATCACCCGATTCCTGGTGTAGAGAAAGCACAGAGAGCAGGGGACGGGGTGGGGAGGTGGGGAAGGGCTAGAGGCAGGAGAATGGGGGAAGCAAGCAGGCAGGAAAGAGGGGAGGGAGGGAGACAGCTGAGGAGGGGGAGAGAGAAGATGTCTGGATTTGGGTTGTACCGAGTTGTGCCAGGTGGTGTCTTGTGTATTGGTGAGACATCGTGTGGTGTTGGGTTGGCCGAGTTGTTGTGTCAAGCTGCAATTCACCAAACTGCTTTTTACAGTGTCATGTTTGAGTTGTATTTGTCTGAGCACTCTAATGATCTACTGGTAATGGGGACCAAAGTGAAAAAAGATAAGCTCGGAGCTTTTTGGTTTAGACCGATCAAAAGAATTCACTTCCATTCCAGAGTTCTTCCATAAACCTAACTGTGTTTCATACACATTCTGCACGTTATCCTAAATGAGAAGATTCCACGCTAACACAATGGCTGCTTTTAAGACATGAAATAGCCTGAAAGTCAAGATACATACGACCTCATCACAAATAGAGCAGGGCAGGAAACCAAGTTTCATTACTCCCATCCATTTTTTTTTTCTGCAATAGTTACCTGAACCTCTGTGAGTGGAATTCAAATTTTGCTTTTCTTTGCTGTACATTTCTGGCTCTGCACTTGTCCAGTCATGGGGAGGTTCTGTTGCGTTGCATCCAGCCGCCATCACATGATGACAACCGCCACAGAATAGTTAGGTCCCCTGATGTTTGGATGGAACGCCCTGTGCATGCCTGCACATTTTATCATCAACACGGCCTACTACAGAAATTGTCAGGGGCATGCATACCCCTTCTTATTCTGGCTCAGTCATCTAGAATGAACTCCCTTCTTTTGTCCGCCATATATGCAATCTGTCACAGCTGAAGGCTGCTCTTGAAACTGATCTTTTCCATGGCTACTGAAATCACTTTTCCAGCCCTAAGCACCTGATTACTTTCTTTCTCTTTGTGAGTGCCCCAGCATGTTTATGCGTACGTTTTCTACGTAGGTGGATACCTGTCCATGTGAGTGTATGCATTAGTGAATGTACTATCTTTTGCAACTGGCATGTATTTTTTTATGAATAACGGTCAAGTTTTTCACCTATCATTTAATACACTTATAACTGATCTGAGATGTTTGAAACAGACCGCTCTAGGTTCCCTAAATATTATCATCATTACTATTCATAATTCTATTACTAGTATCATGCGTACACAATCAAGTAGACTTGATTTGAAACTGGAAGGACTATTCTTTTTTTTTAGTTGCAAAGTGAGGTGACTGCAGGTGGAAATCTAAACAAATTAAAAATGTAATTAATAGCGAAACGCCAAGAAAACATGGACAAACGAACCACCAGACAAAACACCATGTGTTTCCACCTCTTAGGTTTTCTTCAGGCAAAATACATTAATCTCAGGACAACAAAATGAAAGGGCAATTACTTATCTTCATTCACTTCAGCATCCATCTTGTGTGAGTGTGTGTGTTTATATCTGACTGTCTGTCTGTCTGTGGGGGGGGTAGAGGGCGGAGGAATGGAGAAGAGGGGCTGTTCATGCACAAGATCCCTTACACAATGTATTATCTTCCAAGCCAGCAGTGACAGCAGGAAACGGTAACCCTGGACAGATCAATGCGTCCAGCTTCTGATTTTTCCATGCTTCCAAAAACTCCGCCTTGTACACCTGAGGAAAAAAAAAGTCACTACTAAAAATGTCTGTCAATGATTAAGATTACAACTGGATAGTAAAAACAACCAACACTGTGTTATTGCAAATTTTTCGGTTTATTGAAAACCTTCCTCAAGCTAGAACGCAGACGACCTGCCAATTGCAGTGAACAGCCTTTTACAGCTAAGATTACAATAACAGTAATGGTTCATATTCTGTATTTCACTGAAAAACTCAGTATACCCATGAAGTTATCCCCATCCATAAAGGGAGTTCACTGCCCTCGAGGTAAAGTCTAGAGGATAACTTGGATAGGCATATATTTTTGCCACTTGCTTTGACACTTTTGTTACTTCCAAAACCAAAAATTCTGCTTCATATATTAACAAAAAAAAATTACATCAGAGGGTTGAGAGACAGCAGCTATCATCAACGCACAGCAGAGGCGGTCTCACCTTAATCTCACATCCAAAAGTTATTCTCAGTTTTAAATGTTTCAAAAGCACCCATTGCACCTTCCAGACACAGATGATTTGTTTTCATCATATCATAGCACTCACATATAACAAAGCACATATTAGACACTCACCAGAACACACACATGCATGCTTGGGGACTTTACATTTGGAAGATGTATGTTCACACATGCACGTACACACACGCACACACACATACTCAAACACATACACACATGTGTGTGCGCATGCGTATGGCAAACATACTCTCTCTCTCTCTCTCTCTCTCTCTCACACATACACATACGCACGTGCACACACAGACACACACACCTTAGAAAATTTGGTCAAACCTAACCCTTACCCCACCCTTCTCAGTCCCTCCATCCAAAATGACCAACCTTAATCTTGTCTTCCAAATGCCACCAGTCTACAATCTTCCTGGTGACAGAGACATACAAATTAATTTACTTCAATACACACCAGTACATCATTATCATGACTATCAAAAGAAGATTTTATAGAACTGTGCTCCACATCACTGTTCAATAACAAAACAAACACACGCAGTTTTCTGAACATCACATGAAGTAAAACAGGGAAATATGTTGAACTCCAATGGCACTATTTTCAGAACAGCAAATGAGCCAGATTTAAACACAAGAAGTATTGTTAACAGATGCCCACACTGTCATGAACATATTTAGAAAAGCGACAAGTTTACATAGTGAAGAATTGACATAATCCTGTTCCTGACAAATGACATATCACAGATTACACGACAAAGTTCAGATTTGATATATCAGGTGTACTAGCTCATTGTTGACAGTGTTATATAGTTTCTGACAGATGTTTTAATATGTCTAGTCCACAAGAAAGCACACGACAATGAATTCACTTTTTATCCTTGTATGTAGTCAGTATATGAGTCAGAAAACTGTACATTTTGGATGAGTGTACCGTGTGTCTTTACCATACAATGTTCTTAATGTATGACATCCCCTCCCTGTCCCCTTCCTCGCTCCCCCCCCCCCCCCCCCCCCCCCCGATCTACCCACTCTCCCCTTCAGAACAGGCTGTGGCCTATCCTGAATAAATTTCATTTCAAATTCATCTCTCTCTCTCACTCTCTTTCCCTAATCTCTCTCTCTCATCTAATCCATCCCCTTTATCCCCCGTCCTCCTTTCTCATCCCTCTCTCGCTCTTCTGCATACACGTGGCTCTTATATTTACAAAGGATTTGCATTCCACTGATATATTTGCATTGCATTTTGTCTCACTTGTGGTTTCTCGTTTTCCCTGGAGGTGTAGATATCATGTGACATAATAGTAAAATAATCAAATTGTGTTGTACATCATGTTCATGATAAACTGAGATGATTGTTTCCTTTCTCTACACTGGAAAAGTGTGTGTGTGTGTGTGTGTGTGTGTGTGTGTGTGTGTGTGAGTGTGTGTGTGTGTGTGTGTGTGTGTGTGTGTGTGTGTGTGTGTGTGTGTGTGTGTGTGTGTGTGTGTGTGTGTGACCATGCATGCATGTGTGTGAGTGTGAGTGCGTGCATGTGTGTGTGTGTGTTAAGGGGGAGGGGGGAACAAACTAATTAAAAAGTGCTATACCAGCAAACAATACGTTTAATTTGTGGACTTCCATGCAAACAGTAGATATAGAGGGAGCTCTCGGTTGACATAGTACACTGTATTTATTAGTGGTTCATTGTTTGTGTACATTGACAGTTCACTGCACATCAGCTGTTTGTACAGAAGTACACGTGAAAAACAATGATTTGCTCGTATTCTGAGTTCACTTCTTTTTTAAAGGCTTGAACATCACTCTTTAATACACACACCAATAAACTGACAAAACTAAAAATTTTCAAGATATTTTTTGTTTGTTTTTTTTTTGCGGAAGTATAGGACCCACTCCAAAAAGGCTGTCAGAGATATGAAACTTTTGAACATGATTTTCACAACGCTCTCTCACGTTAAATACTGTTACCGAGATGCTCCTCAACATCACATTTTACTGCGCAGAGCATCTGAAGATAAATAAAAGAACATCAGAAGTCATGTAAAAGACGCTGTTTAGCACTGCACCCTCCATTAGTCCGACTTAATAATACAGAAGGTTTCGCCACACACCATCCCAATGAATCTAGCCATCAATGTAGTTTCAGCTGCATGCAAGAGTTGATGTCCTATTCCTGAGCCCTGTATGTACATGTACATCCATTTTCACCCTGGCACAAAACTATTTGGATGTATACTGAACGTCCCAAATGTACAATGTTTCACTTTCACACAGCATTACACCGAAGCAGTTTCTGAGCCAACAAAAAAGCGATTTTTGTTATTCCCCTACCAGCTGTCTTTTTTTTTTCTTTTTTTTTTTTTTTTTTTTTTTTTTAGTGAATCATATGGTTAATGATGTTGAACAAGATAATCTTCAGCTTTTCTACCAAGAAGGATCTGGAATTCTTCTTTTCTTCTCCTTCACTTTTTATGCCAGCGTTAAGAAAGGGAAAGACTGACAAAAAGCAGCCTCACTGAAAATAAAACTTTTAGGCAAAAGCGAACAAACAAAAAGTACAAGCTGATGAGATCTTACCTGGGTAACTGGCATAACACAAGCCCCATCCTGCCCAGAGGTGGATCCTGGGAAACCAGCACACCTGTTTCAGCGACTTGGATCACACAACTCATTCACAGCCGTAAAGTTCAGAGGTTCTAGACTCACACAAGCCTGTCCCACAGCTTCCAGGCACAATCTCACCAATCCCACCCTCCACCACACCCTGCCCTTTCTCCCCAACCTTTTTTTTTTTTTGGGCAAGTCTGGCCCTCATGTTCTTTTACACAATGTATTTGATGAACACAATACTGTTTAATATGTCTGTGTGTGTGCTTGTGTGTGTCCTGCATATATTTTTAGATGTTGAATGTTTTTAAAACTTGTAAAGCGCCCTGTAGCCTAAGTTGTTAGGATAGACGCTATAGAAACTGTCCTCATTAGTATCATTATTATTATTATTAATCAGACGCCAGGTGCTGAGAAACAAAACTGTTTAGCTGCTGAGCGATCATGACTGATCGTCCCCCTCTACTGATCTCCCTCACTGAAGATTTTGGCTCCAGTCCACCACTGTCATGGATATGGAGGGGAATCTAATTTCAGGATTCCTAGAAAGCACAGAACAAAGGGTCAGAAGGCAAGCAGCTGACACATTTTTTTTTTTTTTTTTTTTTTTTGCATAAGGAGATATATGGGACGATCATGATTATGTTATAGAATGACATCTTTGTCTAAAACTCCATGATACAGCTTTTTCATGATACTTCTTTTCCTATAACACGTGCTGGTATCAAAGGAGTCCTTCAGACACAGATGTCAACAGAGCTGGTCATGAAAGTCAAGCTACCCTCTCCCACATGAAAAATGGAACTCGACTATCTGGTCCCATTTTTTTGTTTGTTTTTGTTTAGCTTGAAGTGTAGTTCACGAAACAAGATCAGCAGCTGCATTCAGTTTAATGTCTAAATTCACCAAAAGAGGTACAAAACGCAAGGATAACCAGCCCAGACCAGTTGAGAAGAGGGCTTATCAAGCCTGAGAGGGGCAAAACCAGAACACATCACTGAAACAATAAACCTTATGCTGGATGATAGCAAGATGCGAACTCACAACATCTGACTATCAGTCAGTTCTCTATCACTGAGCCACGGAAAAGGAAACGGCTAGGTTTGACGAAGCACACAACAATAACGGTTCTGATGGGGAATAAGCCCACAACTCCACCACCATGCCACGGTAGCTGTCTCTGAAATATAACAACCAACCAGTACACTGTCCATTTCTGTATGTTCAACTCTAACACTGGATTTCTGTGGGAACAGAAAGACCTAACGCTGAACGAAACTCATAAAATATTCAAACAAAAGCAGAAAACAGAAGTGCATACACTTACCAGAAGTCCTATCAGTTTAGCCACGATGTACTTCATAAACAGTGGCAGCTTTCCCATGTAGTATGAAAAGGACACACAATCATCCAACACGTCATCCTTCCTGCAGATGTAAGAATTCATCAATGAAGTCTGCATCACATAATTTCATTCAATCGTCAACTTCAGTGCAGCTAAATTCAGCTCTGGGTCTACAATTACATCATGACAGATATAATTCTTAATGTCACGGTAATGCTGGCAAAGCTGAAAATTTATAGATGCAAGATTGAAAAACATGCATCAAAGGTAGCCTATATGTCTTCCAGAAACAGCTGAACAATAGCTACTTAGATAAATTATACAGCATCAAGATTAAAGCAACCAAAACAGCTACAATATTGATGGGAACTATTGTAAACCACATCTGTAATACACAGAGAGCAGAAATCTTTCAACTGTATCCATGAACGTCATGAATATATGCACTAGGCCCTAATTCCTGTATGAATCACAAGTTCTGATGCAACTTAGTTTTATCGGGCAACAAAATGGATGGAGTTGAAATTGTCCTATCTGCCAATCTCTGGCCCAAAGCTGTGCTGTGACTGCGAAGAATCTTCAGTGTGTGAGTCATGGCCCACCACAGACCAGTACAAGGAAAGTCTACAAAATCTCGTCATTGCAAGCCAAGGTTCGTGCCTGGTAGAACAGGTTCCAGCTTGCTGTCTCACACAGTTTGGCCTTCCACATGTTCCCAATGGGAGATGTGAAAGGAGCTGTTGAAGCACTTTCACACAACCCAGCACATTAAAGATATAAATAATCCAGTAGGCTGAAAAATGTCAATAACTTCATTACATGCACAATGCATAAAGACTTTAAATACAATAACAAAAATACAAATTCACACACAACCCAGCACATTAAAGATATAAATAAACCAGTATGCTGAAAAATGTCAACAACTTCATTACTTGCACAACGCAGACTTTAAATAAAATAACAAAAACTCAAATAGAAAACAAGGGCGAAATAGACTGACATTGATAAATGACTTTTTCAAACAACATTTATAAAGTCTGTGTGATGATAGAGAGAGAGAGAGAGAAAAGAGAGAAGAGTAGAAAGAGAGCGAGAAAAGAAGAAAAAAAGAGAGAGAGGGACATAAAGAGAGAGAGAGAGAGATTACATTTACATGTACTGATCGCTGTCCTCTCCATCATCTCCAAAGCAAGCCTGCATGAACAGATCGTAGACAGCATCATGGACTCTTGGTGGCTCAAAAGGCACAACCTGTCACAAAAACAGCAGAACACCCTGTTTTCTATAGGGAGCACAATGCTGAGTGATATACCCAAGTGTAACAGGCACCGCAGCTAAGTGTATCAGAATAGTGGCTTCTCAATTTAGTTTAGATCCCTGGCAGTGGCTAGAAGATGAAATCTACCCCTTTTTTTCAGACTTTCCAGGTCAACAGTTGTGCCGTCATTTTGCAGCCAGCCTCCCTTCATGAGTAAGCAGAACTTTCCCCACTACAACTCCCTCCCTAATGTGACCTGAATGAGAATAACCAACTTTTCACTTTTCAACATAAACTGCCTTTGTGTTACCAGTACCTTTCAAACTAACAACTGACCAGTCCTGGTCTAGTTCAAAGTTTTACACAAAATATCATCCCATGAACATCCAACAATGCAGCAAAACAGCGTTGCAATGATTGGCCATGTGCCTGAAGAATCACCTCCAAAGTACATACCACTTGAGAATTCATTTTCATTCGAACATGAAGACTGTTGCCAAACTGTTGTCATCATCACAGCCAACAAGAATGGAGCTGATCTTCAAGGAGAGAATAAAAAACAATAAAAGAAAATGCTAAAAGTGAAAGTGCAATACTTATCGCCAATTTGCTTGTGTAGTAAAGACACAGAATGAAAATATCACTAAAGATAAAAAAAAAATCGATTTTAGATTGATCAGATGGCAGAAAGAATGGGGGCAGTGAAGTTACCACCAGAACATACACACACACACGCACACACACACACACACACACACACACACACATACGCACACGCAGACACAGAGTTCTTAGAATTATTTGAAAGTGGTATGTGGAACCAATAACAATAGTTTTTGTTTTACTGTAACAACACAAACTTGATTGGAGAGTTTTATACTGCACATGTACAGCGCGTAAAAAAGAAAAAAACATTACATTTTTTTGACAGTTTGATCTGCTGCATAGATACTTTGGGACGACTGGAAATGAATGAAATGAAGTATTATCCAGTTGATAAGACCTGACTGTAGCTGATTTTTTTCGAAAGTCACATTAGAGTTTCCACTGAATCATTGTATCTGTAAACTGAGGACAGATGCACATTTCAACCTTCAAACTATCATCCCCCTCGTTCTGTCTGTCCACTTTGGCTCATCAGCCACAGACCTGATTTGATCCACCTGCCAAAGGTAAGTCTACTTTCCATTACAGTACTGGTCATTTGGTGAGAGTTTAACATTAACGCACAACATTTCAAGAGAAATAAGCCAGCTTTTCTGCAGCAACATTTTGCATTGCATTCAACATGTTTTTTTGTTACCTTTTTTCTTCACCTGGCTTTATTTGTGACGGACAAGAAGTGATAGTGATAATACATTTAACATGACTGTGATTAATTTAGAAGCCCAAGCATATGATTTTGATGACGACAACTCTAGCATTAATGTAGACTAAATGACTATGACCAACATCAGCTTGTATAATGTTGATGGCGACCATCGTTTCGGTGAACACAGTTGCGATGAGTTGTCATGTGTGAATGTAGCAAGGGGTTTTTTTATTTTAATTTCCAAACAGTACCCCATTCATCGATCCCTATGAAGAAAAAAAAATGTTAAAAAGCCTTCAAACGTTTACAGCCTTTGGCTGTGAGGCTGGCGTCACGGGTTCAAGCCACACATGGGGTCAGATTTTAACAACTTGAAAACCCTCTGTCCACCCAGCAGTAAATCGGCACCCAGTTTGGCTCAGGGTGGGTAAAGATGACAGTAGAACAGGAATGGGCTCTGCCTTCCATTAAGCCATGCCCCTAACACAAAAACAGCCACTAACAGCTCACTGCCCCTATGGCCGTTAGCCCATGGGTAGACAATCATTCTGATAGTGAAAGGAAACGTTTTGCTAAAACACTCAAATATCACATAACCCAATGCCAATATTCAGCATGCATCGGGAAACTTGGAGAGGACATGGGCTCTACAAGTCTTTCCACCTTGACCATGTGACAGCAACACACATCTACCTTGTTACCCATGACTTGGAACAGCATCTGTCCCCCAAACCAAAGACGAGCTAATCATGGAGAGATAAGACATCATACAACCTGAAGCTATCGATCTGTGCCAAGGGAATAAATACATAATTTTTATGTTGATCTGCTTGTTTTATACTTTGCACAGCGAAAGCACCCATCATGTTTTGTCCCTGAATACTACCTTTCTAAAACTAGGGGTCAACATGACAGCAAGCATGATGAGTCACACAGCATTCTTTCCTTCTTTCTTATAAATGATGGCAAATCTGACATGCAGGCCAATAGTTTAAAAATACCAGGGATGTTAATCTGAGTATTCAAATACCATTCTCTGACTTCTAGAATTACGAGACTTCAGTGTGTGAGCTCATATGCCAAACACGCTGTAAGGGAAGGGGGATATTTCTATTTCCTTTCCAGGAAGAAAAAAACTGAATAGCTAACAGCCAAGTCTAGTAGACCTAAGAGCTTACTGGTTTCGAAAATGCTTGGCACCATTTGATACAGGATGTAATCACTGTGTTAAATCAGAGAAGTCTGTCTGTGGTTTGAAAATTTCAGTTCCATTCAGTAATTTTGGTTGTTAACCCTTACGGTGCTCTGTATAACAATTATGCTTTTAAAGAAATGTAGTTAAAATCTAGGACGGGAAACTCGTCACACACCACACTTGAGAATTTGGCTTCTGCATACATATTATTTGCACTAGATATTTTTAGAAACTAGAGATGTTGTAGAATCTAGTGAAATAACTGAAATACTGTAGGTTGTACCTACTTGGAGACTGACCTCAAAATATAAGCAGGCAAAATTCTGAAAAAGTTATTTGAAAAGTAAGTCAAATGTTAGGAGAGACACAGTTTTTCTTCTGTACTACCTAAACACTTCAGACTTGAGATAAAATGAAGACAAATATGTGCTGGAAACATGGGAAAGATGATAATTCTCTTGACTTGAGCTATGTATAATGAATTGTGCCTCAAATGATGTACCTATAATTCAGCATCCGGACAATCGAATTTCACTATATAAGGAAATGGGGTTTGTGCAGGCTTGTCTTGAAGCTAGATAGGTAAAACTATGTTTTTTTTTAAACTAGAGATAATGAGGAATCTGAAAAAAAATAATTACAAGACAGTACCCTGATGGCAGCTGAAGATATTCTTCACAGTGTAATCCAGAACATTGGTGAAAGGTAATCCAAAACGTCAGCCACATTGTTTGAAACACCACAGTTTTCCTGCTTGAATCTCAAAACACTTGAAACTTGGGAGAAAACAAGAAGAATATGTCCTTGGAAGACACAGAACAAAGTTAGGGCCTTGGTCTTCTGTGGAAGGTTGAAAAGCACTTGGAGCAGAGTCCCACGTCACATCCAGAACATTCCCAGCCAGAGCGCACATGAGTAGGATGGCCAGCAGTACAGTTCCTCTTTCTTCAACTCCTTCACTCTCAGCATCATCTCTCTCTCTGCAGTAGTGCTTCCAGATTCTGGATCACACAAGAAAAACATATATCCTAAGTCTTCTGTTCATTTCATTGTTTCATAATGGTGCAAGAGATGTTACAGAGAGCTTGACTCAGTTTCCACTAATTAGTCTGATTTTCAGAAAGAAAAAAAAATGACCAGCATTACTTATTCATTCTATGAAAAATGAAGTCATGCATAAAATCATAAATAAGAATAAAATCTGAATCACTAGCATATAAGGAGGGGGCAGGGCTATAGCTTTCATTGAAGGCACGCCCACTCGTGACACGCCCACACTGTTTCCAAACTAAAAAATAAACAAAACAAAAGTTATAAATTGTTCTCTTCAAATCACCACTTTTATGATCTCTAAAGTGCTTTCAAAACACCTACAATCACCCAGAAACGATCTTCTAGTTGATCAGGCCAAAGCCTATCACTCCTGTAAGTAACCATGTACCCTGCCCCCCGTCCCCCCCCCCTTCCTTCATGTGGCGGACCAACAAATGTAAAATAACCAATGACAGCACGCAGCATGTGTTCCATCACTCGACAAACAAAATAATCAAAGTTCATCCACTCACCTGCTTCGCTTTCGTTACTACAGCCTTCGGCAACTGATTGTTCACTCGTGCCACTTCCACGCATCTCCTGCTCGACTCGGTCGCTGATTTACTCATTATTTCAGTCAAAACCGACGAAAAACTTCGAGATAACTGACAAGGCTTGCCGGTGCACAATGGATACTAGCAAGTCACGTGAACTGATCAACCCGGACGTTTTAGCAGTGGTGGTATAACGGTTCTCTCGTCTGAGCCACGATCGTGGCCCAACGCAGTCTTGTTCAGTTTATATCCAAATCCATTAAAGTAGCTAGGCCTGATTAACAAGAGGCAGAAATGGGAATTTCACTTTACTACACAGCATATCACCAATATCAGCTCAAGTGGTCTCCATACAAATGGAGCACTGTAAACCAGTCCAAAAAAAAAAGCTACCTAAACTAGTCTGCCTAAACAGAATAAAAACGCATAATGAGACTCTCAAACCGATGGAAGGAACAACTTGGGTGTTGGGTCTTCTACAGACAAGACCACCACAGTGACATACAAAACCATCACAAAAGAACAAAGATTTGGCTTAGCCAAGCTGCAGGCCTCCCTGTTCTCTTCTCTAGCTTCAGCTTCCACACACAGTCACTCTACTTTCAGCCTGGTCTATCTGCCAAAGAACCACTGGTACTACTCCAGAACAATTCGTTTACCAAAATTCTCAAGGCTGTAACGTTAGTCTATAGTCTCACTTCACTTTCAGCCTGGTCTATCTCCCAAAGAACCACTGGTACTACTCCAGAACAATTCGTTTACCCAAATTCTCAAGGCTGTAACGTTAGTCTATAGTCTCACTTCACTTTCAGCCTGGTCTATCTCCCAAAGAACCACTGGTACTACTCCAGAACAATTCATTTACCAAAATTCTCAAGGCTGTAACATTAGTCTATAGTCTCACTTCACTTTCAGCCTGGTCTATCTGCCAAAGAACCACTGGTACAACTCCAGAACAATTCATTTACCAAAATTCTCAAGGCTGTAACATTAGTCTATAGTCTCACTTCACTTTCAGCCTGGTCTATCTCCCAAAGAACCACTGGTACTACTCCAGAACAATTCATTTACCAAAATTCTCAAGGCTGTAACGTTAGTCTATAGTCTCACTCCACTTTCAGCCTGGTCTATGTCCAAAAGAACTACAGGTACAACTCCAGAACAATTCATTTACCCAAATTCTCAAGGCTGTAACTTTAGTCTATAGTCTCACTTCCACTTTCAGCCTGGTCTTTCCTCCAAAAGAACCACTGGTACAACTCCAGAACAATTCTTTTATCTAAGTTCTAAAGACTGTATAACAGTCTATTGTCTTCCAGAAAGCACACTAACCAGCCACAGCCCCACAAGAAACCAAGCAGCCAGATCTGATCATGACTCCGATTGACCATAGCGGCTGGTGTGGATCTAACTTTTTTTTCTCTCCTCTCTGGATGTAAACCTGAATTTTTTTTATCTGGTGTCCAGTCTTCTCAGCACTCTAAGATATTTGTAGCAAAAACGGTTTGGTAAAGTTTGCAGTGCGATCACTGGCAAAGATGTAGTGCAATCACTGGTTTACTATTTCAGGGTTCATACAGGAAATGCAACTCAAAATTCCAGACTTTTCCAGACTTTTTCCAGGCCAAGACCTGCATTTTCAATACCACTTTCAAGACTTTGTTCACAATGCAATGACTTAAAGTGATGTTATAAACACAAACGCGCAAGAGATGAAATATCATGTTAAAGGGCACGGAATAATAATTTGGGGGGGGGGGCATAATAATCGCTAAATGATGCTGAAAGTTAAAGCAGCCATGTATAATATCAAGCAATTGTGCTTGATTCTTCAATTTCCAGGCTATTCCAGGCCAAGTGCGATTTTCCAGTCTTTTTCAGGGCCTGGAAAATGGACTTTAAATTTCCCGACTTTTCCAGACTTTTTAAGACCTGTAAGAACCCTGTATTTGTTTATTGTGTCCAGACTGGTTCCCCCGTCATCCAAACCGTGGACCAGGATCAAAAGGAATATGTCCACACCATTCACTTTGCTTCACTTTTGTTTAATCAAGGAGTGTTGCATCACTATCTGCACATGGGATAAAGCGCACCCTGGCGTTCAAGGTATCTGTCACACCTGATGTTGTGTGTGTGGATGGGGTGGATTGGGAGGAGGTGTGTGTGTGTGTGTGTGTGTGTGTGTGTGAGTTTTGTGTGTGTGTGTGTGTGTGTGTGTGTGTGTGTGTGTGTTGTGTGTGTGTGTGCGTGCGCGTGTGCGCGCGTGCGTGTGTGTGCATGTGTGTGTGCGTGTGTGTGTGTGTGTGTGTGTGTTCTAAAAAACAGCTGGCCAGATCCCAACTGATCAAATTTGTTTTTCTTACCAGGCAGACGCTGAATGAGTCAAAAAAGAGCAACAAACATACATTCAACAATGATGCAGCTGCCCTTTGTCATGTGGAACTGTGTAGCACTCAAAAATTTATGGGCATCCAACGTTCATCAATATAATAAGCTGTCCCTAATGATGAGCTTCTTAAAGGGGGGTTCATGTGATCAGTACAACACACACATACACATACACACACACACACACACACACACACACACACACACACACACACACAGTCCAATGATGAAAATACAATGTCTGACAACACTGAAAATTTCTCATTTTCTTTTTTTTTTTTGTAACATGGAACACCAGACAATTCATACTAGAATCACATTTTCGGATGAATTTGAATCTGCATACTGTGCTAACTCTGATCTTATTCTGATGGTTAGAGTTTGAAGTTTTTTTTTTTTATTTTAAAGCAAGAAAGAAATGTAAGAAATCTGTACTTAACATTCTCTCAAAGAACATAGTTTCTTTTCTGAATGTCAAACACACACACACACACACACACACACACACACACACACACACACACACTTGCTCTGCTGGAGCTATACAGACTATTCCCTGTTTCTGTGCAGAAAGTTATTTGAAAGTGTGAGCTGTGATTTTGCAACAAGACAAGGGAGACAACTGACTTTCCAGTTTGTCATTCAGCGCAAGGCTCAAGAAGAACAGCTTCCTTTTCGATTCATTCATCCAACTTAGTCAGTTTGCTTATAATGCGTCACAACAGTGTCAAATGTTTCTTGATGACAACAATGAAACAGGCTTGCTACCAGTGATTTACCTTTGAGTTACCTGGAACAGCGATGAAAATGTGCCAGAGGGAAAAAAAAAAAAGTTTGCATACAAGTAAAATTGTTGATATGAAGCCAACACTGACCAACTAGTCAAGAAGGATAAACAGTTCAAATAGTAATCCATTTACAGCATGCATGTCTGGATCCCTGTTGGTTCAGTAACATATGAAGCATGTGCTACTAAAAAAACTATGAGCCTCAAGTCTGGCATCCCTTGGTACTCATTGGTTCCCATTTTATACTACATAACTAATTGCTTTATGCTAATAACCAGCTTTTTATTTTTTTTTTGGTTTTGCATTGGTTTGGGTTTGTTTGTTTGGTTAGTTTGGTTTAGATCAGTTTGATTCGTTCTGTTTTTTTTTTTTTTAAGCTGGGGAGGGTTAGGGTAGGGGAGGGGGAAGGGGAGGAGGGGGGGGGGGACTGGCTTCTTCTTTTTTATAACCTTGGTTAAAAACTGTCACCTGTCATTGAAAGATTGACCACTCTCTATGGCATATATGTCCACTGACATCAACAGTCTAACAAGGTTTTACAATTTATCTGTTAGTCTAGTGTACTCAATCAAATGACTTCAGTCAAC
>JADBJO010001484.1:352500-355000 GCA_016801955.1 Conus betulinus | reverse complement strand
ACCATCTTGCAAAGGCAGACTCACTGAATACTGACATAAAAACTTTGCCAGAAAACAAAAAAAAAACCTTACAAAAGACCTACATCTGCTTGCCATTAATTTTCAATCCAATTTCAAATGCACTTTGCATCCATTATACTGTAAAAAGTTTATTTTCCCCCAGCAGTTTTTGTTTGTCATTTTTTAAATTGGGTGTCAAAATAATGTTAGGTACATCTAAAAATAATAAAAAAACTGACTGCTGTGGCTGAATCCAGCAAAGAACGAGCCAGGATGTGGCTGAATACCAGAAAGCCGGAATAAAAGGCGTGAAGCAACAGAGAAAATGAAAAAACAAAACAGTGCAAAACAAAAAAAAAACAAAAAAAGCAAACATTGGCAGAAAAAACCGCTGAACAGCAGAAAACTGGCTCAGCTGAGCATAAACCACACAAACATTTCGACTCATTTCTTACCCAGGGTTTGTCCCATAGCTAGAGGCATCTGTCCATTGTTTCTGAAAGGACAGAGCAGTGTCATCTAATTCAGCACACACCACAGGACAGACAGAGACACTCCACTCTGCAGTCTGCTGCTGCTCTGTCAGGCACTGGCCCAACTGCCTGGCAATGTTTCAAGAGACGTTCTTGAAAGCACCAGCAGACACAGATGCAGGACACTTCACAAAGAAACCTTATGACACAGAAGATATTCTGATTATCATAGTGACCTTCATTCACCACCCTCTGACATACTTCTTTTCCTAGACTGGACTTCTTTCTTGTACTTGCGCAAACCATGACAAGCGAGAAATACAGGAGACTTACTGATACTGAAAAAAAGAAGGGAGGAAGTGATGGCACTGGGGACAGGGAAAGAGGAGGAAGGGGGGGGGGGGGGTCAGAGGGGAAGGGTTCCGGAGTAGAACAGGAGAAGGAGAAGAAGGACAGATGGGGATGGGCGGACAGAACAGGGGGGGGGGGGGGGGAGGGGAGTAGAAGGGGGGAGGGGAATGGTAAGATAGGGGGGTAGGGACGACTGAGATGGGAGATAGGGTGTGGAGGGGTGACTGAGGGGCTGAGGACTGGGGGAAAGGGGCACACAGAGGGGGGAGGGGAAGGCGAGTTCACATTAAATTAATGACATGATAACTAACATATTGATTTCCTTTAGGCTTAAAAACTTAAAAACTTAACTTTGCTGAGGCCACCAGGCATTCCCCTTACGTTATTGCCCCAGATTTTTGTTTTTTGAATGCTAGGATATTAGCAATAAGCAGTGCCCCCAAACAAAACATAAAAGGCCACATAGCCAAATAAACACTGAAAATAAAATTGACACCTAGCATCCACTCAGACTGTGCGAACAGTTTCATTAACCGTTCGCCCCATTACAGAGAAAAAGCTGGCATGTTACATATTCCTTAAGGAAAACTCTCTTAAATATCTTCTTGAACAAAGATAGTAGGAAGGACTACAAAGGCTGAAAGACAGTGAACAACGCTAAATCACGCACAAAACAAAAACAGAACAAACAAAAAAGAAGGGGAAAAAATGACAGAAAAGAGGAAATGACGAGCACAGAATTTCCAAAAAGCACGAATACAATTTATACTGTAAGATCCCCCATAGTCCCTAAGGGAGACAAACGCCAACCAGCACAGATGGTAGAGTTGGGGAGGTGGGGAACTCACAAGAGTTGCCAGATGAGGAGATGTTACAGTCATTCATTAACCAGCATACTCATCAATAGCAATGAAAGGGTTAAACAGAAGAAGAAACTTAATCATGAATTAAAACCAAGGCTGCCAATTTACTTCTGGATCTTCCAGGGATACTTTTCTTCAACACAGGCCCCCATACATATATGTAATATCAAATCGCAAAACCCAAAACAACAACGAAAAAAAAAGTGAAAGCTCGCCTTCATTTACACTATGTTCAACTCCTACAACGGTCCTGAGGTTAGATTAGATGTTTTGACCATATCAGTCATACAAGCTCTTCAAATCTTGCAGCTGGTAGTACCGATGCAAATTCATTTTTAACATCATGGCATGAATCACAAGCCAAACCTTCACTTTGCTTCGATCCCTTCTTGTCTCGCTCAAAACCTTTGACAATCTGTATATGTGCATGGTGGTTGATTCAGTAACATTCGGGTCCTTCCAACAATTTTGTTAGTCTCAGTCACTAGTGGCAGTCAACCCAATGTACATCTGCTTTCAGAGTTTTTCCCCTTTGCAAGAAATAGAAAAGTGGATTCGGGAACAGACTACCCTTTTCCACGCCTCTAAGGATAAAGATAGATGCCCAGCTCTACAAAAGGCCTGCATGTACAAATCTATGATACCAGCGCAATGCAGGCATCACTTACAGGATTCTGTCCACGGTGGGCTTCAAACCATACACCCCACACATCTGACAAGGGATGCGGATGCTGCCGCCGATGTCAGACCCAATGCCGATGATGGAGCCACCACCTCCGATCAATGCCCCCTCACCGCCAGATGACCCCCCTG
>JADBJO010001484.1:345000-347500 GCA_016801955.1 Conus betulinus | reverse complement strand
AGTAATCCACAAAACATCTAACAAATAACTCAATAAATGGATGAGTAATGTACATGTTAGTGAACATACCGTGAAAAGCATGATCATGCCCCCTTTTACCTAAAAAATAGTACCCCAATATGAGCAGATTATCAAGAACAACATTATTCCCTGGGATTTATATGACTGTCATATGTTAGTTCTGATACTGAATAATTAGTCACACCACTTTTTCAGTGTTTTGACTCATTTCATTTGGCACAATGGGTTTGTGTATACTCGAAAACTGTTATTTTTGGTAAAATTTTTATAATTATGTCACTTTCTGCTACACTAATAATCAACATAATCAAGTCATTTTGATTAGACATTATAGATCAATGCAATGACAACAAAACATGCCAAAAATCTGAAAGATCTGTCAAGAAATAAGTGAGCAGTAACCATTTCACTGAACCTACCCCCAAAAGCAAAATTTTACCTAGGCACACAGCTATTCAAATGCTATTATACTGTAGCAGTGAAGGGGTTAAATGGTAATGTTAAGGCTTTTAGGTACAAAGACAGATGAAGGGGCCACAAAGGAAAAAAAAACAAAAAAACACTGGACAACAGTTAGGCAAAAGAGATAGAGTAAACAGAAAATGACCAAAAAAATAAAACACTACCAGCACAGAATTTACTGGAAACAGGAACACAATACACACCCCCCCCAAACCATGGTATCCCTACTGGGAAACACACGAACACAGGCAAAAAACATCACACACTCATAAATGCTTGCTCAAGTTCACTCACTTATTCACGCACATTTTCACACAAAGCACCAACCTGTACAATGTCAGCGTCTTTGTCTGCTGGCTTGTCCACAAAGTGCGTGAATCCAGCATGACAGTCGTAGCCCTGAAAATGACACCTCACTTTCAACTTCCAAAACATGCAGCAATCCTTTCCTTGTGACAAACTCCCCCTCCACCCCTTGTCCAGTACTGAACTACCCTCCCTGTGCTTGCAAAAACAGTAAGCGACAATGACAGAGCACAGCCCATTTAACGTACTCTGAACTAGTCTGAGACCCAGGTGCTACTAAACTGAAAACTCGACTCAGGCATTGAAGTATACCTTGTGAGCAGTTTTGAAATCAATTCAAATTGAAGTGACTATGATTGAGATGACTAAGATGTAGTGGATCAGCACTGTCAATGTTTAAATCAATTTTCTGGTCTTCCAAGAGAAGGCAAGTGACTGATATTGGTCAATCATAATCTAACATGTCAAAAAATATATGCATATCAAGCTACATCCACTATTAGATTACCTTACAATCTTTGGTCGTGATTTTTCACTCATAGAGGTTTCATGTTTACAGGTGTTTTTTTTTTTTTAGACAATATCCCAGTTTTATCAATTTCTCGAACGTTCTAAAAAAACTTAAAAGTATGAGTTTTGGAGAAGCTTACCAAAAAAAAAAAGAAAAAGGAAGAAAAGAAACGTTTGTTAAAAACGTAACATTTTTGTCTTTGTCTATATAATGTAGTATCTCTGTCTTTATCTGTACAGTGAAAAAAATTTAAAAAAAAAAAAAAAAAGACTGTCAACAAAGACTCCCACCATTAAAGACTAACTTGTTCCGAGGCATTTCCTTTGTTGTCTATTCTAAAGTAAACTGCATCTCACCTCTAAAAACAGACTGTCCTTTATGCTGACTGGAACGCCATGCAGAGGTCCACGTTGATTTGGCTTCAGCAAATCCAGCTCTACAGCCATTGCCTGCAGTAAGACACACAAACAGTGACCTAAACAAATCCAGCCAGCTCTGCAGCCACTGCCTGCAGTAAGAGACAAAAACACTACCTAAACAAATCCAGCTCTGCAGCCACTGCCTGCAGTAAGAGACAAAACACTAACTTAAGTAAATCCAGCTCTGTTGCCATTGCCTGCAGTAAGAGACAAAACACT
The DNA here is from genome assembly GCA_016801955.1 of Conus betulinus. Classification (NCBI taxonomy): domain Eukaryota; kingdom Metazoa; phylum Mollusca; class Gastropoda; order Neogastropoda; family Conidae; genus Conus; species Conus betulinus. The sequence continues at coordinate 345,562 of JADBJO010001484.1, read as the reverse complement.
AACTTAAGTAAATCCAGCTCTGTTGCCATTGCCTGCAGTAAGAGACAAAACACTAACTTATAAATAAATCCAGCTCTGTTGCCATTGCCTGCAGTAAGAGACAAAACACTAACTTAAGTAAATCCAGCTCTGCAGCCATCGCCTGCAGTAAGAGACAAAACACTAACTTAAATCTAAGAGTAAATCCAGCTCTGTTGCCATTGCCTGCAGTAAGAGACAAAACACACTAACATAAGTAAATCCAGCTCTGTCGCCATTGCCTGCAGTAAGAGACACAAACACTCAAATGTAAAATCTACAGAGTGATACTCAATGCTGAATTTGGACACACAAAAGAAGAAGTCATGGCTATATTGACAAAATACCTTTGATCAAACTGTCACAGAGTTACAGCCTTGTCTACTGGCTGTTGTCACAGTGAGACGGCATATGTATATGCATTTACTTACAGGAAAGGTAATATTAAATTTAGCAATATAATTAATGACAACTTCAAAGGTAACTGTTGACGAAATTACAAGACACACATCAAACACACTCAAGAGCTACATGCATAGTGATG
>JADBJO010001484.1:267500-340000 GCA_016801955.1 Conus betulinus | reverse complement strand
CTTATCAAAGACCAGTAACATCCTCAAAATCCATTCTTACCAGTGCCGTGGGTGTGAAACCACCCATACACATGGTTTTTGCTCTGCAACTCAAGTAATTTTGATTCAACTTTCCTGAAATTTCATGACTTTGTCTATAATGTATCATACTACATATCACCAGAAAATTATTTTGTTTTGTGCATAAACAAAGAAATAATTAAACATAAATATACAGTACGTCGTGGGTGTGATCACACCCATACTCTCAAAGAACAAACCTTGCGTGCTGTACGTCGTGGGTGTGAGGCCACCCATACTTACAAAGAAGAAACCGTTCGCGCCATATGTTGTGGATATAAATAGACACTAAATATACAGTACGTCATGGGTGTGACTACACCCATACTCTCAAAGAACAAACTTTGCGCGCTGTACGTCGTGGGTGTGAGGCCACCCATACTTACAATGAAAAAAAACGTTCGCGCCATATGTTGTGGGTGTGACGTCATGCGTGCTTGCCGGCTAGAGACAGAGAGAGACGCGTGAATCACATCCCAGTTCAAGTCTGCGGTAAAGTTTTATAGCTATCAGTTATTACATTAGATTGATTTATCTACAACAATTCCGAGTGATTTGTTTTTCCTTAGAAAAGAGAATCACTGGGAGAACTGATTGATAATGCCTTTTTTTTTTTTTTTTTTTGATATTATTGTATGTCTGAAATCCATTGATCTAAAATCTATTTCTGCAGTACTGATTATAGTATAAATTAGGGCGCTAGCTGCGCAGCGATATGTTTTTTTTTTTTTTAACCCAAGTACATCGAAATGAAGAAAAGCCTGGAGTGGAATTGTACATGCAAGTTTGCTGAAGGAAAAGTCAAAGTTGCTTTACGAGCAGATGTGGGTTACTGTACACCCACGATGTACGGCAAGGGATTAGCTCTTACTCACAAACCATGGGTTACTGTACACCCACAACGTACGGCAAAGGATTAGTTTCTATACAGAAACCATGGGTTACTGTACACCCCCGCGGCGTACGGCAAGGGATTAGTTTCTATACAGAAACCATGGGTTACTGTACACCCACAGCGTATGGCGAGGATTTAGTTTCTATACTGAAACCATGGGTTACTGTATACCCACGGCGTACGGCAACAAAGAAGAGCAACAAAGCTTGTAAAGAATATACAAGATCTTCCCTATGAAGGTAGGTTAAAAGCTCTTAGACTGCCTACCCTAAAAACAAGGCAAGTGAGGGGCGATTTGATTCAAGTCGATAAAATATTTAATTGTGTTGACAATATTCCTATTTCAATTTTTTACTTTATCAAGAGTTGAGAATACCTGAAATAGTGTGGGCAAAATTTATCATGAATATTGTCGCACTAACCTAAGGATATTTTCTTTCAGTAACAGAGTAACAAATCTTTGGAATAAATTAACCCCTACATTAAACGTGCACAAAATACTAACCTTTTCAAAAGCTCTATCGATGATAGTGTATTATTGAAGACTATTTATTTTGACTATGATAAATAAAGACTTGAGCGAATAAAAGACCAGGCCGTATAAAGATGAGATAACTATGGAAGGGACATGTAAAGCCAGTTCTGGCTAAAATTGCATGAGCAATTGTCCCTTCGAATCTGAACCTGAACCTGCACCCACCCCATCTCACTTCAGCCGAACTTGGCTTTTCGACGTCATCAATCGGGAAACCCCCCTTTTATCGAAATCGAGGCTCTCGTTCCTGTTTCAGCCTCTCGCTTTCCCAATTCGCAGGAAATGCTGCTCTCACTTCAAAATGAGAGCACTGGCGGCTGATTCGGGGGTGGGTTTCGCAATACGACCACATACCAAAACTGTGTGTTTGGTCAAAATAGATTAGTAAAAATGGGTGAGAACCCCTCGTTTCGACGGAGGAATCTTATGGTGCATCCTGCCTTTGCCACTATGTTGTCTACGTGTTTGTCCCATTCCAGGTTTGCTTGGATGGTGATTCCTTGGTATTTTGCAGACTGCACAGTCGCTAGGGGGTGTGGCCATGGAGTGTATATTCGCTAAGAACATAACTCAGCCGTTTCCCACTGGCAGATAAAAATGATTATTATCAGCATAGCTATCATGCCGCGCTAACGTTACTTACGCTCTGTAGTCGTTGCAGACTTAGACGCTGACGTCTGTCAAGGTGAAGACACGCCTGCGCCAATGAAATGCAGTTAGCCTTATTTCCCTTTGCTTTCAAGCACCTAAAACCACTTAGGGTCCTATCCCAGCTACTTCTCACCACTTCTTCTTATTCTTACCTCTGACTCGTCATCCAAAGTTTGAGTTTGTTGATGGACCATTTATGTTGGAGACAGAAAAATCAACTTCCACCTTTGGTTCACCTCAATAAACTCTACTAGAACCTCTGAAGAGTTGCAATACGCCAAATAGCACATCTCGGTGTCCCAGCCAAAACTGTGCCCAGTTAAGGTTGTCCCACCAGACAGTCTGGCACATGGTTTATAATGTCCGGGGGAACAGTTTGAGTCATGCCAAAGCGCTCCCTAGATCTTTTACCCACACAGCGCCTTCAACATTCCCCCTCCTCACCCATCCTCACCCCCCCTCCCTCCTCTCTCTCTCTCTCTCTCTGTTAAATTTTTTTTTTTTTTTTTTTTGTTTTTTTTTACCTCTTCAAATTCATATATGCGTCATTGTTAGCACAGAAACATCTCGTCCACATTTTGTGTGTTTTTGAAGATAAGTATCTGTGTGAAAAAGTTTCGTAAGTTTTAGTCGCTAGTCTTGCTTAGTTGCTAGTCATGCTTAGTCCCTAAGCGCACACACACACACACACACAAAAAAAAAAGGGTTTGCTTTTCTGATACCCTGGGAAATAAAGATTATCAATCAATCAGTCAATCTCTCTCTCTCTCTCTCTCTCTCTCTCTCTCTCTCTCTCTCTCTCTCTCTCTCTCTCTCTCTCACACACACACACACAGAGAGAGAGAGAGAGAGAGAGAGAGAGAGAGAGAGAGAGAGAGAGAGAGAGAGAGAGAGAGAGAGAGCGGCTCAAGGTACAACGCTAGTTTAATATTTCTTTTCCTTCTTCGTACTCTCAGACAGGAACCTCTGAGGCACTGACGAAGGCTGCTGTACGACGGAGGCCCTCCAGAAATCCATAGAGCTTCTCCTTTGTTGATGTGTTGGCAGGCCAGGTCTCTGCTAAAAGTTTTTCATGTGTGGAACAGTCTGCAGGAAGTGTTCCACAGTCACTGGGGCTGTGCCGAATAATAGGCACCCTGAAAACTTGCCAATATGGAATTTGTGAAAATGTGGAGTTTTAAGTCTGGAGTGCCCTGTTCTCAATCTCACAATACTCACTTGCTCTGGTCTGGGCAGAAGGTAGTACGCATCCTTTTTTGTTGAAGTCTGGGTGCTGCTCAAATCATATTCTTTTCCTCTACTTCTCCTTGATAATGCTTTTGGCTTCATCAAAGGAGACGTCCAGCTCCTGCTGCAGATGACGGTGTTCTCAGTGGATGGCTGCAGAATGGCCAGAGCAGAGACAAGGGAGTTGTGTGTTCCTTCGTCTACAATACGAGGCTCGAAGTAAGAGTAGGGTAAAACAGCTGGATGTACAGCTGTGGTCTGAGAGCAAACACTGGGGTTTAGCATGTTCGTTCTACGTCACTTTTTTTTTTCCACTTGTGCATGCATGCGTGCGAGAGAGCGAGAGAGAGAGAGAGAGAGAGAGAGAGAGAGAGAGAGAGAGAGAGAGAGCGTGTGTGTGTGTGTGTGTGTGTGTGTGTGTGTGTGAAGCTCACTTGTCTGATCTCTCACTTTACAGGCGATACAGTTGTTGCGATCACTTCTTTATTTTATTTCTCTATGAAAATCGACATAAAAATAGTCTCAAAATACAACTACGTAACAAAAATTTTCTGTTCTTTGTGGTTCATTTCCAGTTGACTGGTTTACGAGGTATGGGAAACGGGTTGTTCAGATACGACTCGGAAACGGCATCCAGCTTACGCACGCATGCTTCTCTGTAATCCATGTCAAACGGGGATGGGTTTAATTAACAATACATGAAAATCATCTGCCCACACCCAGAGATACACAGTGAGGGCTCAATAGTGGAAGAAAAAGACAAACATTTATGACTGACTGACTGACTAACACAGTGATGATTAGACTTATATACCCAACAGTACGAACGCAAAAAATCAAAAGATTAAAACCAAGTAAGTAAACTGCTAAGGCTCGGGTTTACCCCTATATCGTATACACAGTCTGCTGGATAAGGGAGCATGCAATTTCAAAACACTCAGAACTTTAGTTGTAATCATAAGAGCAGTACACATCATCATGATCGGATCATTGTTGTCGTTCGTTGTTGTTGATGGATGAGGGGTTATTTCTGAATTGCATACAAAAAATACCAGTTAAATTTGAAACTGCGAGCGGGAGAAGGAATAGAGGGAGGGGATGGGGTGTGTGGGGTTTCAGAAAGTTGGGAGGATCGAATCGAATTTAGCGAGTGGGTTATAAGAGTCCTTGTTTGTTTGTTTTTTTTTTCGTGTGTGTGTGTGTGTGTGTGATCACGCTCGGAAAGAAGCTAAACTTTGTATGTACAATTTTAAGACTAAAGCCCTGAATTTAGGCACAGTCAAAAAGCTCTAGGACGATTTTTTGTTCGACCTTTCACTAGTTCATTAAAAAAAAAAAAAATTGAAAAAAATTAAAAAAAAAAAACGAGTTCCACTGGTGTTTTCACGTCTCCAGCTTGGTTTCTATGTTTACCTAGCCGTCCCACCCCTGCAGAACTTACTGAATTTTCAGATACCCTATTTCATTAGTGTGGGGGAACCCAGTGTCTGGTAGAAATCATGGTTGAGAAGGGGAGAGAACTGCTCCAAAGAAGGAGCACAGACTACCTCCCTTGGGAGCCTATGGGACTGTCACACGTTTCTTTTCTGCAGATGGGTGGTTCGGGGTATTTGGTGCACCACGATGAGGCTGAAGCCGAGTTTATACAAGATGGTCAGTGTGACCTTCTTTCTCATGTAGAATGGCTTCTTCAGTTCAGTTTGTAATATGTGCAGGCTCTCACTGTCGTTACCATCAGACTCATCACCAACACACACACACACACACACACACACACACACTGTGACACACACACTGCTACAATTTAGTAATCTTTATTTGTTCCATCATTTCAGTTTGACATCAACTACATCTGTCATAAAAAAAGAAAAAAAAAAAAAAAAAAAAAAAAAAAAAAAAACAGTATTACATTTCAAGCTAGATTTCATTTAGTATAAAAAAAAAATGTCAGAAATTAGCACAGAGCATCTACAATTCTGGAGTGTATGCGAACAATAAGCAAAAGGATCAGATCCTGTACACAACCGACAGGCAGGCCGACGCATCCACAACACCTCTTCTCTCCGGTCTGAAGTCCATGCAATTGGTTACCACATCACAAGGAGAGAAGGATATGCCAGGGGTTCCCTTTCCATCCCCGTTTTACAGTGATATGTTCTATGAGGGTCAAAATGAAATGCTACAGGCGATTTCTAAATCAATGACAGAAAGGGCAGCTGGCAATGTTTTGACAGCAAAGAACTGTCATGATTAAAAGGAGAAAAAAAATAGGCAGGGAGGAGGGTGGGAATGGAGAAAGACAAATGATACTTATATTATATATCGTCCATGACAATTCTAATGAAATGAAACGATAGCCTGTTCATGAGAGAGAGAGAGAGAGAGAGAGAGAGAGAGAGAGAGAGAAAAAAAATCCAATACAGATATAGTGTGGGAGCTTACAGTTCACAATCAGCCATCCCAAAAGTAACACCAGTTTGATCATTTAATGAAGAATAACATACTCTTGAATAAGTGTGTAAGTTCTTTCCTAGGGTATGGACGCTGTTCTCTTCCTTTTCTCTCTCTCTCTCTCTTAATCTTGTAAATCCTCTTTGACTGTTTCGTTGTCACTGAACAGCCTTAAAGTTCTTTTGGCTGACTTCTATTCTGACACCTTTCATGTTAGTAGCCCCCCCCCCCCCCCCCCCCCCCCCCTTCTGTTCTCTTCCTTTCACCACTTTCTACTCGCAGTGGTTTCCTTGTGTCCTCCTTCCACCTGCCTCCCCCCCCCCCCCCCCCCCTGCAGACACCATTTCCAGTTCTATGGCAATGTTTCTCAACACACCAAAACATTTCATGGAAAGCAGACTGACTGGACAGAGAATTAAAATTTCGCAAAACAACAAAATCTCTCAATTGTGACAAAAAAGTGGAGTACCTGTCATCTTTGTAGCCCCCCCCCCCCCCCCCCCCCCCCCCCCCCCCCCCCCCCCCCCCCCCCCCCCCCCCCCCCCCCCCAAAAAATGCAATTCATTGGCGTCAGTTATTCTGCACCTTTTTTTAGATGAGTTCTTTTTGTTGTAAAGTATTTAGCCATCATAATTGTTGTGAAGTATTTAACCCAACACACACGTATTCCAAAATTCTTGATGTTTCAATCATCAGACTGTAGGAGATCTTTCTTCTTCCAGTATTGCTGCTGCTATTACAGGGCACGAAGCAATCAGATACTGTACAACCAGTAATCCACAGAAATGAAAACCAAGCCTGAGGTTATCAATTTACAAGACACTAAGCTCAAGCACACAGGCAAAACAGCATTTACATCGTTCCTGGATCCAGACAGAGCATATGCGTGCGCCAGACAGAAAAAGACAACTCATGCATATATTTCTCTTAAAATTTACACATACACACTTTTGGATGCACGTACTAAACAGGATGTTGATGAAATAAGTTTGCGTTTATTCTCCTGGTAACTTCACATCTACGATTTGGATGTCTGTTTTAAAGCACATTACAGCTGAAGGTTCACTTTATGCAGACATGCATGTAAACTTCATCTGATGAACTAAATACAACTCAATGGTCTGGTACACTATACTCCGATCTTCCTAACACCTGATCGCATATAGGACACACAAACTCACTGTAGTTTGATCCATAAACTCTCCCATCATTTTGACACAACTCATTGCAAATACTGAACACACAAACTCATGGTAGCATTATCCATAAACTCATGAAAAATAAATGCGTAATAAAATAGAAATCTGGTAAAAGCAAGCAAACAAACACACACACACACACACACACACAAAAGCAACTCTGAAAAAAATATAATCTTTGACCTATAAATACAAAAATTACTGACAAGATTCTGTGCAACAATACATTCCTTTTCATCTGAATTACCTCATAGTCATACTGCAAGCATACTCTACAATTTCTTAACAATGTTTGACATGAAGAGGAAATGACAATCACCAAATTTCCTTTATCATCCTATTCCTGCAAATGAGCAAGAATCACAACCATGCCTAAACACAATAAATGTTGTTCCACTTCCATATTCTGCTATGTTCACTCATCACTAAGTCAAAAGGTTAACTTCCATTATAAAATGCATGACAATTCAACAACAACCTGTAACTTGACTTTACATACAGGTTAATCAATGAAAACACTTTATAAGAAAAACAAAGCTTTAAAAAATCAAACCAATACATAAACCACAACCCTCAAGAACTGCAAGTACCTGTACAAAGGTTCACAACAAACATGAGCAGTTAACTGTAGCATGTAGCACATATATCACAAAAGATGGAACTGATCAAAACTGATCAGATCCCACTGTTTCTGAAATGCTCTACACACAATGGGCTGTACAAACAAGTAGCACAGCATGTGAACAGGGCATGTCAGCCTGCATGTCACAGTTTGAAATGTAACGGACCAAGGCAATTGTTAGATTCGCACAAGAAAAGGACAGACAGTTGTTTTCTTATCACTAAACGTGAGAGACTGACCAATGATATACCTCTAGGCACAGAAAAGACTAACAATCTGAAAGATATATGTCTCTCATCATTACTAGCCTTAGGAGAGACTGTTTACGATCTGACAGAGATGTAGGCCATCCCTAGTCACGGAGGAGACTGTCTTTCATTTTAACAATCTGTCTTATGTATATCTCATCACCAGCTGCAGGAAACTCATTATCTCACTAGCCACAAGAAATACAGACACTCTGACAGATACTATCCTGTCACTAGCCGTTAGAGAAACTAACAATTTGACAGATGATGTATCCCATCACTAGCCATTGGAGAGACTGTCAACAAACTGACTGATGTTTCTGCAATCACTAGCTATATGAGACTATCAACCTGACTGATATTGTGGATAACGTCATGCAATAGGAGAAACCATATAACAAGCTGACAGATGTGCTTGCCATCACTAATTGTAGGACAGGCTGTCAAACTATAGGACAGTTATATATCTCATCACCAGCCTTATGGTGACTGTCTACAATCTGACCTGTATACGATATCACTTGCCAGAGAAGAAACCATTTAAATTACAGGGACTGTGGTAACTAGTACTTGCTGGTAAAAACACCATTTGCAAAAGTAGAATATTGACATTTTCATGAATTGCCAGTCCCAAGGTCTGGTTTATCATTGCCAGTCCCAAAAATGCTAGAACCTACAGCTAAATAGCAGCAGAGGCTGCTTCACAAAGAAAACATCTAATGATCTATGTATACCTTAATTTTTAAGGCACTGTATGAAGCATGATAAAATCAAACTAGTTCAGTTCCATTGCTTTGTTCGTAGTGGCATTTTGTGGTCAGTGCTTTACATAACACTGAGGCCTACGTCATGTTCTTTTGGTTCTGATACTAAATCAAAAATGCCTGCTCTTTCTTCTCTAAAAAGACTGCAGTGCAGTCAGCCATCATTGAATTTTTCGTGATCTGATCTGGATTGAACCCGCACTACAGAAGGGGAAACCAACAAAAACCAATACTTTCCTCAGCAACAAACAAGCAAAACCAGATTCTGATGGTGTAGAAAAAGTTTGAGTCTCCCATCACCTTTAACAGATTGTGGTAAAATGCAATCCTGTCCTGAATCCCTGCTTTGGCGTCATATGTTGTCACTGTTTTTTTGTTTCTCTGGGACCAGTTCTGATACTGGTTGTTAAGTGACAGAGCTGGGAAGTCAGTGCTGTGACCGTTTTTCAAAATTCCTACCATGATTGCTGCGTCCAACAATATGACAGATGTTAATACATCCCCAACTGCATGAAAGGGTGACTAACAATCTGACAGGTATGTATCCCACCATAAATTGTTGGTGAGATGAATAATCTGACAGATGTGTATCCCATCATAAATTGTAAGGGAGGCCGACCATTTGATACATGTACATCCTGTCATCAGCCTTAGGAGACTGTCTACCATCTCTGGCAGATGTGCATGCCATCACCAGCCACAAAAGAAACTGTCTATAATCTGACAGATGTGCATCTCCATCACTAGCGATAGTCCTGACAGACTGCCTAACAAGCTGACATTGTAGCCACAGCAGACTGTGACAACTAAACAACTGCTGATGAAGTCAGATCCCCCCATCAGAGAGCTGGATAGATGACTACGAGGATCCCCAGCAATCCTTGCTAAACACACACTCACTGCAGAAAGAGGCCACTGGCACTCTCTGTGTCTGACAGGCCAGAGGCATTACGAGGGTCTAAGACAGGTCGGTGGCACTGTCAGTGTGTGACAGAGACCAATGGCACTATCAGTGTTTGAGAGAGGCCAATGACACTGTCAGTGTGTGACAGAGACCAATGACACTGTCAGTGTGTGACAGAGACCAATGACACTGTCAGTGTTTGAGAGAGGCCAATGACACTGTCAGTGTTTGAGAGAGGCCAATGACACTGTCAGTGTTTGAGAGAGGCCAATAACACTGTCAGTCTCTGAGACAGGCCAATGACACTTTCAGTGTTTGAGACAGGCCAATGACACTGTCAGTGTTTGAGCGAGGCCAATGGCACTGTTAGTGTCTGAGACAGGCCAACGACACTGTCAGCGTTTGAGAGAGGTCAATGACACTGTCAGTGTTAGAGAGGGGCCACTACTAACTCTCACAGTCCCATCATGTACCAGTCCTGAATTTGTGATGGTTTGCCAAGAATTTGGAAGGTTCAGGTAACAGCTGTCTACCGTCAGTTTTTTTTTTTTTTTTTCATTATATCAGCATGAATTTTACACCATTACCTTAAACCACATCATTCCTATCATTCTCATGAACCGTCACTCCTTTTTTTTTCTGAACCATACACTTCAGTAAACCAGTAAAAAGTTAAGTACTTGCTGGCAAAAATCTTTGCTGATTTAAAAGAACTTGGAAGGCTATGAAAAGATACTGTCACGATTTTATGAACCAACTCAGTAGGTACATCTATGTGGCCATGTGAAAATTGTCTTAAGTCTTGTGTTAGTCACCAAGGCTGCAACAGACTGGAGGCAGGCTGAAAATTCCAGCAAGTATGCTAGTACATGCCAGGTCCAGATAACACATGGTCTTCTTTCCCCCGATCAAATCTGACAAGCATGATCCTATTCCTATCATGGTGCTATGCCCTGGAGAACAGAGTGGTAGAATACCGATTCATAATATATAAACATCACTCAGCTTATAACTGTAAGACCTGACAATAGTAAATATATGCACAACTGTATTATATCACCAAGCTGTTCAGTTCTTTCATGTGAAAAAAAAAAACTCCCTTGAACTGATCTTTAAAAGCGTAGTGAGGCTATGCTCATGTTACTAGTTAAAGAACTCACTTTCAAGTGCCTTACTACTACAATCAATCCTGCAAGCACAAACAGCATTCCCTCTGTACAAGAAGTTCCACATCACTTTGGCATAGAAAAGCATCCGCTATATGCTACTTGGAGTTTGGTGGAGAGAAACGAATATCAACAACAGTCGTCATCAGAAGAAAGATGCCGCAAGATACACAAACTCAACAGTTCCTGATCAGGTTCCTTCCTTGTGGAGGGGACAGAGAACACAGCAGAAGAGAAGGGTCGGAAAATCCTTGAGTGCATCCATTTCCTTGCTTTTTTTTTGGAGGGGTTCAACAATAACAAGATGCAGAGAACAGCACAAGAGGAAAGAACAGGCCCCACCACTGGCCAGCACAACCTTCTCTCCCCACTGACTGAACTGACAATGAAGCACATTTTAGCATGACAAAAAGGAGACACCCTGTACACACAATAAGAGCAAGCACGTCAGATTCATCTGTCACAAATCACCTCAGATTTCTGAGCACATTCGGCCACCATTCATCTGCTCCCTTTCTTGCAGAGCACACAGCATGCACGCTTCTTAAAGTACAGGGTACTCACACATCAGCAAGCTACTTCAGCACAGAATAAATAGGATCCTGTATATATAGTAATCACATCCTCCAGCCAGGAACCAGCTCACTGTACACATACAAACTAAGCAACAAACAATACCAACAAACATGATATTCTGAAAATTCAACAAAAAACACCCAGAACATTCCGCTTGCTGTGTGCAGACTCTAGCGTGGCTGGCAACGGTACCCACCTCCCATTTGTTTCTCATTTCTGGCTTTGCCAGCAAGCCTATCTTCACTGGCTCACACTAAATCAGCCAACACAAAGCTCTTCACCCAAACACCTCATCTGGTTCATGAAGTGGTCAGAGTGGATTCTTCACACCTGCTCCTCCCACACCCAGAGAACGGCACCCTCCACCATGTGGGCAACTGGTCAACACTTCTGCTGCTGCATGTACTTCACTCTCGGAACACTCTTTACACTTGCGGTTTTGTGAAAAGAAGTACTGCTTTTAAAATTCAGGTACTCATGACTGTGATCAGAAGAGATAAATAGAGAATATGTAAATGCTCTGCTGTTCACTTCTATCCCTCAAGTTTCCCTGTCAACAGGGATGTCTGAGGATTATCCTTCCACCTGTCAATACAGATCTCTCAAACGAACACTGTATCTCCGCCCTTTCAAACTACCTCAGGTCTCTGTATAGAACACTACTCTAAGATACAAACAAATAAAGTTCAGCAACAAACTACTGTGCATGTTCTTCCATTCCTGGTCCTCTGTTGTGAAGGGCACCCCTAAGTCAAGTGTGTAGAATAATCAGCTTGTTGATTGAGGACACTACATGGATGAAGATGAAGAAGTCAAACTGCAGAGACTTTGGGAACCTGGACCTTCACCAGACAAAACACATCACCATTGGACGTGTGTATCTTCACAGTAATGCACTGGGAATGACACAGTCTGTATACAGTCTCCTCTGTTTTCCTCCTGAACTTGTCGCTTCCACAGTCAGCAGCATGTCTTCCTTTTCTGTAGTGGTAACATTGCTACATCTGCTTATTTCAGAATGTAGCTTTTTTTTTTTTCTGAGCAACAAGGACTGGTCTATTGTGTCTATTATACAATGTCATCTGTAATGTCATTGGTGTTGGTAACAAACTGATATATATCGATCAAGTCACTCACCACAGCCCACCTCATAACCATGCACATGATCTGATTCATAGCATCGAGCAAATCATCTTCCATGTCGAAGAAGAACGCGGTAACTGTAAGTGAAAAATCCATTCACCCACTGATCAACCACACTGGCTGTCTCTCACAGAGGTCCTGGCCAGCTCACCATAGAATTTCTTTTCGTGGTCTGTGCTGAATAAATGGGAAAACTGAACACTCCACACAAACTGTTCTATGATGAAGATAATGCAATACATACTTGATTTGATTAAAATCATTCATGATGATGTGACTGTTTCAAAAGCTGCTCATTATCCATTGCATCAACTTAAGCCACATTATTCTAACACAACACAAATAATAACATACATGTCTAAGTAGGCATATCTGTTACATTTTATGATTACCCCAGTGATACAAAAGACAGTATCACCATCAAAGCAATACAGACGCACCTAATAATAAGTAACAGAAAGCTCTAAATAGTACCAATCTTGAAATACCTACAGAAAAAAAATACTGCCACATAATTAGCTTCTGGCAGGTCATTTCTCTGCAAGACCTTGTGATCATGAAATGTACTCTGAAAATGGCCACTAGCCATGGACGCATACACACATGTAAAACACACACACACACACACACACACACACACACACACACACGAACCACAGCTGTTGCTAAATAAAAGAAAATCAAAAGTTTTAAACTAATCATCAAAACCCCAGATGAATGCAGTTTCAAGGGCATAACTGCTCAAAACTTAAGAACTAGTTGGGGTCCACAAGCCTTCTGTACTCTGGTTTGGTTCAGGAGCAGCTTCCTTCTCACTACCATCTTACAGAGAAACACAAACTGCACGCTTATATTCGACAGCCAGCAGCCCTTCGCTCCAACAGGTTTTTCCTGATAAGAAAAGCTCCTTTCGCCTTGGAAAAGATAAAAGTTTTCTTGCACATTTTCTACCAACATTTTTTTTTGCCCCTTTCTTCTTGTCTTTGTTTTCTTCTTCTTTTTCTTTTTTTTCCGCCCCCCCTTTGTTTTTTTTTTTGATAATCTGACAGAACCTCCATTTCTGGAAATTCCAGAAATGATGACAGGTTTCTGTCAAAACAGAAAGTAGTTGTGCCCACGCAGGTTTTATTTTTTGTTTTAGTTTTTGCTTTTTTAACCACAATAAAGACAGAAGAATATTATATGTGGTATAAAGAATGCATTGAGTTCTATCACTCATCAGTGGAGATTCCATAAACTGTAAAAAGATTCCATAAATTGTAAAAAATTTCACATAGCTTAGCTGCCAACCTGCTGCAATCAAAAATTTCAGGAACCAGGGTGGGCTCAAGAAGGGCAGTTTGGCTCTTGGCTCAGTGCATTTTTAACCCCTACTGCTTTAGCTGATTATTGTGGGACTTAAAAACAAAATGCACTTTCCACAACATATGATAACCAGAATTTACAAAATGCCATTCAGGCTTTATTCTGCAATACTGCCTATCAGTCCTATGATGTAAAATTTTAAACAAAACTCAGAAATTGTGGATATTTATACAAAATCTGGGATGTTGTGAACAATTTCAAAAGTAGGGGCAAATCCAGAAAAATTCTGACAAGCTGGCAGCTATGAAAATACCTAGTCAGAAAATATTAAGAACCTAACCGTTATCAAAAAAACAACAACCAAAAAACAATGATATACATATAAATGCTGCGGTAATAACACTGGTTAAAACTTAAACACACACAGGCTTTCCTAGTTATATTGTTACAATATCTTAGCATTGTATTTCAACCCTTTTTCATGTTATCCTTCCATCAGAAGTTTTGTTCCTTCTCAGAGAGATCCTTCACCCTACCTTAATACCTATCAATTGTATGAAATGATTTTCTACCCAACTGACAATTTTGCAGATCCAGCATCTGAAGGCTTGCTGTACTTTATACCAATGCTACTGCACCTATGGAGCTTTCACCTGGTGACCTTTGACTCTACCATGATTTCTAATATCCAGTGATACAGCCAGTCTTAGAAGAAGAAACATTCAAGGTCTTGAGATATAATTTTCCTCGTCATTCCTCTCACATGTATTGAAGAAACTTCAGTTTCTACTGCATCCTGTTTGAACGTATATTCTTGATTTAACAATTCCCCCAAGTTTTCCAAGTCCATTACAGCTCTTCCATGCCACTCTTGTCTTTATAAGCTTTATAACAGTACACATACGGTGATCTTGAACCATTCAGGAATTTCCAGTTATTTAACTTTTCCATAAAATACATTTGGGGTGTTTCTTATCATTTTGTCTGACTGACAGCTTCCTTTTCATGCAGCCAATCTGACAGCAAGTCAAACACAGCATCCATATGCATAAATATCTTTTGAATAATATTACACTTATGAAACCTTTCCTCTCCATTATTGCTGATTTATTGCTTTTAACAAGTTCTCTGAAGGGTGCTGAAAACTTAGATTAACAGGGAACAACAAACATGCAACACATGCAGTGCGTATATACACCTTCGCTTCAGATACACTACTCAGGTAGGTATACCATCTATAGACACAAGCTGTGACAAAGAACTGAACAAAAGCCGAAATACTAGCCATAAAGACAGCGCATGTAGCAGGGTTTAACCAAGCTGCCAAACTGTAAACCACACAAAAAAAAATGAAACAAGAGAAAATACACAGATGCAGCCAGAAAGTAAGAGTGCCACAATGAATTGAACATGAAGAGAAACAGTGCAGACAGACCTGCACAACGGACCCTCAACGCATGTTCTTAATTGTGGGCTGACCACTGCGTGAGGTCTTTTCCTACACAAATGCAGCAGCTGTCAGCCACACGCTTTAAATGTCACAAACTGAATATTTGTTGCATGAAAACCGCTCAGGTCTTATTTCTGAAGGCAACCTGATTTTTGATCTGTGAATAAGTTCTGACAACGAGCCAACAGACAATCCATGGCTGATCTGTATATATGCGATCTGTTACATGTCTCTCAAACACCTTCAAAGTTGTTGTGAAAACATTCTGTCACGATCCCTATATTGTCACTTGTCTCTCTGACCCCTTAACATACTCATTCTGTTACTGACTGAACTGAGTTTTTGTTTTACAGACTGCAACAGACTCCTACAGTCAAGGACCAAACTACTGAACTGGCTTTCTTTCTTTGGGGGGGGGGGGGGGGGGAGTTTGAGGGTGAGGGGGGGTTGAGGAGGATAGGTGGGTGGATAAGAGAAGGTGGGGAATGAGGGGGGTGGGTGGGAGGGGGGGGGGGGGGGGGGGGGGGGGGAGAAGAGAAGGAAAAGGGGGAGGGGGAGGGTCATGTGACTTTTCATTTTATAAGTTCAGATGGAAGATCAGCAGTCAATTCTCAAGTGTCTGTAGTATTCACTGCACACTTCTGGTACAGTTTTGGCGTGGGCATCAGTGATAAGGACATGCCCCACAGTGTGAACATATGGAGATAAAGCTGATCAGGTGTAATTGCTCCACACAGGAAGGACAGCGGATGGCCAGGCCGGTCAACATGTGAAGGGTGGATAGAAAAGAGAAACTGGAGAAGGGCTCTGAATGAACTCGGGGCTACGGATGATACATGCACTTCCATCGTTCACTTCAAAGGGTGGACAGGGAACAACACAGCATGCATAAGGAAGGAGGAACCCACTGGAGCTCGAGTCTCATGCAGGCCTGGCGGGTGGTGCATGATTCAGACAGTGGTCACGGTGTGGAGCTGAAGATCCCAGTCCCTGCCTTGGGTCAGTTCTTCTCTACCTGACTGCACCTGGCCATGGTGATGAGGCCACAGCTGGTGGCCAACACAGGTCCTTGGGTCACTCTGATACAGCTATGTGGGTCCTGATCACACATAAAATGCTGAGCCACTGGAACAGCAGGCTAAGGGTCACAATGGAATTGGTGGGTGGCGATTCCCACATGAGAGGCTTAACGCAGCTGGAAAGTTCAATCATGTTGTCAGGTGTGTCCGGTTACTACAACGTCACACTTTTTCCATCCCAGCACTCTACGAGACAACACTGCATAACCAGCCAGGGATGGCTTCACCGCTAGGCCACACACCCTCGTTTACCTTTCACCACCTCCATAAAGCACTCTTGTACTCCTGGCAAAGCCGACACAGACACGCACACCGGCAAACACACGCAAAAGAAGGTGGTCTCAGCAGATATGGGGGCAGCATCACACTTGTGTTGTCCTCTTAAAGGTCCAAAGTAGGAAAAAAAAAAAAAAAAAAAAAAAGGCAGAACAAAAGGTAGTCTTCATAGAGGATGCTGGACAGAAGAAGCACAAGAGGTGTCACACACCCAGGAGTCGGCACCGCCCTGACCCCCTGATCCGTCCATCATGACCCCCTGTCTGGCGTAGTCGTCGTTGCGTCGGCGGCCCTTGTTGACTTGTGCATAGAGAGGTTCAGGCACTGTGGTCAGTTCCTGGGAGGAGTGGTCAGGCTCTGAGGCTCCCTGCAATCAGAAAACAATGTGGACTGCAGACAGTGTGGGCAGCAAATTGTTTGTCACACAGTGCTGACCTCATGCACAGCTAACAGCGCTATATGTTTACTTCATATAGCATATATTGCATACTGTTTGACAGCAGGGAGTTTGAGAAAGGCCACCACTGTAGACCTAATCTGCAATCAATGAAGTCACTGGTGGTAGCTCATCACTCTATCTACATGCTCTGGACAAGGTCATTGTCGTTGAGCGTTTACACTGCACAAAGTCACAGATCAACACTGAATGCACTGTACTAGACAAGGTCACACATCAACACTGTGTGCACTGTATTAGATAATGTCACACATCAACACTGTATGCACCGTACTAGACAAAGTCACAGATCAATACTATACTAGACAAGGTCACACATCAACAGTGTACTAGACAAGGTCACAGATCAACACTGTATGCACTGTACCAGACAAGGTCAGAGATCAACACTGTATGCACTGTACCAGATAAGGTCACTCATTAACACTGTATGCACTGTACCAGACAAGGTCACACATCAACACTGTATGCACTGTACCAGACAAGGTCACACATCAACACTGTGTGCACTGTATCAGACAAGGTCACACATCAACACTGTATGCACTGTACCAGACAAGGTCACAGATCAACACTCTCTATGCACTGTACCAGACAAGGTCACACATCAACACTGTATGCACTGTACCAGACAAGGTCACAGATCAACACTGTAAGCATTAAGCTAGACATGGTAACAGATCAACACTGGATGTATACACAGCACTAGACTAGGTCACAAATCAACACTAAAATGTCTACATTGCTTTACACAAGGTCACAGCTTAACAATGCATCTAGTAAACAATATATAAGGTAAACACACATGGTAACTCTCTTCTGACTTCCTGTTTCAGCCTAGGGCTAGGTGTGTTAAGTTTCAACATAGGGCTAGGTATGTTAAGTTTCAACACAGGGCTAGGCATGTTAAGTTTCAACATAGGACTAGATATGTTTAGTTACAACATGGGGCTAAAAAAGTTATGTTGTGATATGACAAGATCTTAGGCATCACTGATATGGACATTCACGTGAAGGGTCTTTACTGGATAGTCTGGTTATGCTTCAGTGTTACTGTAACACCACCTCAAAAATGACACTTTACACACTGATCAAAATCTGCCCAACTGGTAAGTTATCAGACAGGCAGACAGACGACAGAGCTAAGCCTGTGTGCAGGGTCACCTCACGGTGGTTACATACCGGAGGCAAGTTAGGGAAGAGGGGCACTCCCCCCACTGGCTTTTTGAGGCCGGGGCTCGTCCAGTGGAGCGTAGCCAGGACCCAGGTCATTGATAGGAATGCTCTCAGGCTGAAAACGCAAACAGTGTGACATCAGCATCAAAATCTCTGAAGTTTTGTTAAGAATAGAGCCGTCAGAATAAAGCTACTATAGAATTGTTGCATCTTTATCTGTTCCTATGGTTCACAGATAGCATTAGCCATACAAATCCCTGGTATGTTTGTTCATATTTGCATTGTATATTCTTTAAACATACACATCAGTATGTCAGGTATTACTGTATTTTTTCCCATGTGTAAAATTAAAAAACCCAGATAATTCTAAGGGTAATGGTAGTTTATAAAGAATGACTAACTCCACATACAACACAAACACAGCAAAGCTCCATCAAAGGCCAGCACCTGAACTTACCGGTATCCTGTCTCGAGAATAGTTCCCTCGATCGTTCTGATTGTAGAGGGCAGGGTTGCTCTGGTTCATGGAGAAGTAACCGTCCATGTCCATGCGGCTGCCGCCGCCATGCTGACCGTAGGGACTGGTGTCGTCATGGCGCGGCATGCGGCCGGCGCGGAGGGTGTTGTCATCGTAGCCCTGGGCGGAGATGGGGCGGCTGAGGGTGTTGTAGGGGGTGGTGTGGTTGCTGGAGGGCATGGAGCCTGGGAAGTCCCGATAATTGTCAGGCCTGTGTGAGGCAGAACACCATGTGGAAATGAGTTCAACACACGCCGCCTTCCTTCAACGTCACTCACTTCCATATAGACCTCATTCCTACGACTCATTCAGCAAATGGAAAAATACGCATCCTCTCTCTTTTTACAATCCACTTTCTTGTTCTGTATCGATGTTGGTTCCTTCTTTAGTTAACCTCTTTAAAATTTAAGTATCAACACTGCACAAACTGGGACGTTGTACTAGCATCCCTTTGACACACCAGCCTAAGGAATAACTACCGTTTTTCTGTTCTGCCGTCAGTTCTTACCTCCCTCCTAAGTGGTACTGCTCCCAAACCCCTCATTCTCCCCCTCCCCCTCTTCTTTCCACACGCACTCACAACCATGTCCAGTGGCATCTCCCACACCACTGTCAGCAATGAACACCTGGCCATCGTGAGGCAATCCAGCGGCACTACCGCCGAGTCCTTTTGGCTTTCAATGGTGCCAGTTCTGATCCAACATGCTCAGGACATCACTTCTATGAATTGTGGGGCATGCCATCACGTCTATTAGCCACAGTCCCATTGAACTTGCCGCTTTGAGGCAAGTTTTCCCATCCCAGCTATACACCTGCAGTCCTCTGCTGCACGAATGCAATACGTTCTGAACAGACATCCACATGTTAATACAGGAGGTTCTTCCTTCCAGGATCCCACTCTTTTGCTGTGACCATCTGACTACACAGCTCCAACATGCATAATTCCAGTGAAATTCTCATTAACAGTTTCAAAACTGAAAGAAATGTCAGCAATGCATGTTGGAAGAAATATAATCATTGTATGATCATGCAACAAGTGGGAGTTACCCTTTTTTTTGTGAATTGAGGGGAAAAAAAAAAAAAAAAAAAAACCACTTTACAGTAAACAGACAAATGCACACAGAAAGCAAGGACATCAGTCTGCTACATACCTGGGCTTGGCATGGGACAGAACAAAGTCGTTTTCTGAGAATCCCATGCGTATAAACCGAGGATGAAGGGCCTTAAATGTCCATAATGTCTTCAAAATCTACACAGATATAAAAACAAAATACAAATCTAAAGAAGAAAACAAAAAATAAGAGCGCAAAAAATTCTTTAAAAAAAAAACAAACAAATGTAGTGACTCACTAAATAACCTTCGTCAAGAACATATGAGTGGTACATTCAAACTCTGGGAACAGTTTGTCTTCTTTAAAAAAAAACTATACTTTTCAATCACACATCAGTGCTGAAACAGAACAAAGTACTTCTTCGATAGTTGCATACACCAATACACATACGCCACGTCGTCCAAAACCAAACACATGTCACCCCTAGACCTTATCCTGCCGAGATAGATACAGATATTCCAACAGCCTGCAGTGCGAGAGTGGTGCTGCCCGCAGACTTACTGTGTGGTTGATTTTCAGTGTCCTGGCCAGAAACTTGCCCTCTGATTGGTTGATGTACATCAAGCGTGACAGTCCATCTTCCTGAATCAGGGACCTGAAAGGTACACCCCCCAGTCATCAATAAATCAATGACAACAATCTTTTATTTAAAACTAACAAAGAAGAGAGAAAAAGGAAGCCTTGTCTACATACTCTGACACCCACACGGAAGAAAGCTGTCAACCACTATCAACACAGACCCTCGGTCTGCTCTATGTGCCCAGCTAACACTGCAGTAACAGCACTGAAATTCCCTCAGGACACCTGATTTTGACATTTTTCCTAAAAGGCCTAAATCTGACAGTGACTTTATTTTTGTATAGCGAAACAGAGTTACGTTTCATCTTCTTGATGATAAATGTTTTAAAAGTCAAAAGAATTATTTTGTTGTTGTTTGATTGAGTTGAAAATAACATACTTTGAACAAGGAGCATTGATTCAGTGCCTGAAGATGCAAGCGGGTTGGTTGCCTTCTCTTCAAATTAACCAATGAAATTGACAGTTAGTAACCTGTTAACTGGTATGAGATGACATAGGAAAGACTATATCTGTATGCTGACATCACTGCTTAAAAATTCTCCAGAAATTTTGGTCATATTACTATTTAGAAGACTGTCGCTATCATTCTCGTGACATATCGAGTGACAGATCGCTTGCACAAATATTTTTTTGCCCCAAGTTGCTGAGATGGGGAGTTTGTATTATACTCCCTGTTTGGCTAGTATACTCACCATGTCAGACCATGGCATTCAACAGCAGTTAGTCAGCTCTGCCAGGCCGAATTTTTGTGGCTAATGCAGTAATAAGACCATCACATGATGCCCACCCTACTTCTGGCAGGGAAGAAACCGGGGTAAACTTCCTGTTCCTCATTCAACGAGGCCTATGCGCAAGGTAACCCCAAGAACCATAGCGCTAGTGGGGAAGGCAAGGTGGGCATTAGAGTCTGACATGGTAAGTACACTAGCCAAACAGGGAATATAATACAAACTCCCCATTTTGGCGTCATATACTTTACCATGTCAGACCATAGCAGAATTCAAAGGAATTGGAGGAGGGCTGAGTGCCCTAACGGTTCTTGGGATTAGCAGAGGAATAGACATGGCTGCCTTAGCTGCAAAAGAAGTCCTTAGAACCATCAGCCCTGGGCATGCACACCTCCTTAAATACACATATATATGAAGGGATTTTCCGGATGCCAGTAGGCTGCCTCCAGGAGGTGGAGCAAGAGGACAGAGCGCTGGATCGTTGTGGAAGTGGCCAGCGCCCTGCCCTCATGCCCCCATGGGCCTGGGGAGGTAAGATGGGGAGATCCTTATATGCCTGGGCGTAGGCCGATCTGAGTGTCTAGGGAGCCTCTAGAGATAGGGCTGGGAGGAGCGCCTGAGGCGCGAGGGTTCTCAGTAGCCCGGAATGGAGCCAGTCGAGAGCCTAGACGAAGAAGGTAGAAGATAGAAAGTGCCTATGTGAATTTGGAAGGCCAGATGGGGGAACAGAGTTGAGCACCAGGAGGCCATATCCCCCTTGGACAAGGCTCAGTGCTGGCTCTGTGCAAAGTTGCTAATCCGAAGATCGAGCGAGGCTCCAGCCCCAGCGGGTATGTCTAGGACGGACTGTGACTGTCCGTCTGGGGCGGAGGGCAGCTGCTCGCAATAGGCTGACATAGCGGCCCTGAGGGCCGGCGGAGCCCAGAGCATGTCCTCACAGCGCTCACCAGAGGGGGGGGGGGGGGGGGGGGGGGGGGGAGCGGGGGGACTAGAGAGTCCAGAACCAGGACTGGTTCGGCCACCACAGGGGTGATGAGGCTGAGCCTGGGTCCTCCCAGTCTTGTCTTCCGGCTCAACCTGTGGAGGATTGGGAAAGGAGGAAAGGCATATGTATGAGTCCAGACCAGGGAGGGGGGGAGCGACCCCTGGGCCTGAGCACTGTGTCCCCGCTGAGCTGAGGGTTAGCCTGCTGGGCTCCCTCCGTGTGGAGAAGGGTCCCTGCTATGTGTCTCACACGAAGAGGGTGAATCCCCGGTGTGGACAAGCGGAGGAGGCCTCATTATGGAGAGAAAGGCTGATGGCGTGAGCCCCCTTTTGGCCTCCCCCCCCCCCCCCCCCCCCCCCCCCCCCGATGAATATCAAGGTATCG
Source organism: Conus betulinus (assembly GCA_016801955.1). Lineage (NCBI taxonomy): Eukaryota > Metazoa > Mollusca > Gastropoda > Neogastropoda > Conidae > Conus > Conus betulinus. The sequence goes on along the minus strand of JADBJO010001484.1, from coordinate 317,511 downwards.
AAGTGTTGTCAGTGGCCAGGAGAACAAGCCGGTGTGAGACTAGGGGTTGGAAGCGGGTGGGGGCAAGCCTGACCGCTTCCAGTTCCCGGACGTCAATGTGGAGATGGGAGGAGTAAGCCTCCCCACTGGGCGTCTCGAGGTATGAGGGTTCTCCAAGTGGGCGACCAGCCCGAGTTGGAGGGGTCTGTGTGGAGGTCCAGGGGTTGGGTAGGGAGGGAAATGGGACCCGGGTGACCGGGTGGCGGGATTGCGCCACTCTTCTGAGGCCCGTTGGAACCAAGGACCCAGGGGATGGACTGAGGCCAGTGGTCTGGGGTCAGAGACCGTCGATGACGGAACTCGCTAGGAGTAGGAGCTAGGGGACCTGCCTAGGGGATGAGGGACGAGAGGAACTCATCATCCCCCGGAGGGTGGCAAGGGTTCTGGACGGGAGAAGGAGGTCCCCACTGTGGGTGGACCTCTCTCTACGGGACAGTTCACACTTTGTGGAGTTGGTGACAACACTAGCTGGAACAGGGACGGTTGGTTGGAAATGGAATTGACACCAAGCCCGGGAGGGACCCAGGACGAGCCAATCATCCAGGTACACCAGGGGGCGAAAGTCCTCCTGTCCAGGAAGGGGAGAACTATCAGAGGAGAGTGTTCATGGGCCCCGGCCAAAGAAGCCCCTCCTGTAGGACTGCTACATCCATGGGCCCATAGGTCTCACCAGTTCTCCCTAATCCAGCTCCCCCGCAGGCAAGTCCTCCAGTCACCTCCAGGGCCATTCCTGTTGGCCGAAACGAAAATTCTGCTGGGAACGTTTCATCTTCGGTCGCAAGGGAAATTTTAGAGAACTTGGCAGGTTAGGGTCCGCCCCCCAACGTCCTGTACCCCTAGGGGAGAGTACGATGGTCGACTGGGGTTTGTCGACCACCGGGGGTGTCTGAGCGACACAGGTCCGGGCGTAGCGGTGCCTGTGGCCAAGACCCAGAGTTATGGACAGTTTGTATTCCCAGGGACTGACCACAACTCTGCCGCTGGAGTTTGGACGCTCCTTGCGATAGTGGGTGGCTGCACTTGTGCACAGCTGGGGAGAGCATCATGAGCCTGCATGATACTAGTGGAGGGAAGACTAGTGGCACACAGTTCATATAGGGGAGTGACGGGCGGCGATTCCGGGTGCAACCCATCACCGTGCAGGAGCGTGCCTCGGCAAAGGTCCCTGGGGGCTGGAGGTCACGTGACGCAGCATGATAGGAGAGTGTCACCGTGCATTGGAAGGGAAGAAGGCAAGCTGTTAGAGGAAAGGGGGGGGGGGGGGGGGGGGGGAGAATTCAAATATGAATTGTAGTATGGACTGCCCTTTTAGGGGAGCCTTGCCTTTCGATTTTCTGGAATATTGAGAAAAGGCATTTAGCAATGGTGGCAGCTTGCCTAGTTGCCTTCGGACGCAGTGATCATGCGTCCGTTGGTCGGGTAGAGGAGGTAAGGTCGCGCGTCCCCTCCACAGCACCCCCCTCTACACCGGCCGTATGTTCTTCCGTAGCAAGAACGGATTGCCCCAAGGAATTGACCGGCGGGTCCTCCGGGGCAGTGAGTGACTTCTGAAAGGTGAAGTGGCTCAACCCGTCATTGTCCTTCACCTTGTTGGGCTATGGTGGCAGGGCAATCATGGAGCGCACGACCACAAAGTGGAGACAAGTCGGTCGATCGAGAAATAATAAAGTCAATTCGATCAACCTAGTGCTACAGCACTGATAAATAAAGCACCGATAATACTTGATCGAGAGATCGAAAGATACTCGACCACCGAACTTGGGGATCAAGAAATCGAATCGAAAACCCGATCGACCATACTAGTAACAGTAACACTAATGATGTGTAATGAAACCTCCGTACCACCAAACCAGGTGTACCGCCAAACCAGGTGCAGACCGCCTGCGTGAGGCAATAAACCTGCCAAACAGGTGCAAACCTGGTGCGACCGAAGATGGACACCATGCAGTGAGGCAATATGGTGGAAATGCTGACCGGCGTGGAACAAACATGCGGTGAGGCAATATATGGCGGACACGCCAACCAGCATGGCACAATCCAAGATGGCGGATTGATTGATCGGGAAGGGATCGATCGCCGAGAGTGACGGGCAATGGAGCGCGAGAGTAAAATAAATGTACCTTGTAATAATGCTAGGGAGATACTAATCAATGTGCATCAGTAGGTAGATCAAGAGATTGTAAAGATCCTCGATCTACCTGTGATAAAATAGGTACTAATAAATGTGCACCAGTAGACAGATGAAGAGATCGTAAGACACTCAATCTACCTGTAGTACTGATACACTGGTGCCCACACAGGGTACAAATAAATACATGTGGCCGGGGAAATCCCCATACCGCAAGACTGTGCAACCGTAAGTGGGCATCATGCGGCAAGGCAATATGGCGGGAAACGCCGACCGGCATGGAACATTCAAGATGGCGGATCGATTGGCCGGTGAGGGTTTGATTGCCGAAAGAGAAGCAATGGGCGCGAGAGTAAAACAGACTACCGCGCTCAAGATGTATGAGGCTGAAAGGGGACTAGTACGGGAATTTTGGAAAGCAAATGCTTGGTTATTCCCTTTTATGAGAGATGGGAAATGATAAGGAGAACTCTATTCTTCTTCTTCTCTGTCTTTCAACATCCGTAGTTGAGCGAGAACAAAAGTCGCTCGAGTGTTCTTCAAGGGGATCGAGAAATCGACTGACCACTCGATCTACCCGTACAAAGTACTGATACTGAGAAATGCTGAGTAATGCTAGATGTAAATCTTGATCAGCGTGTACTAGTACGATAAACTTAGTAAACAGCAACGGTAATAGATGAGCGAGAATGAAAGTCGCTCGTGTGTCGTACCAGGGGATTGAGAAATCGACTGAAAACTCAATCTACCCGTACAAAGTACTGATACTGGGAAATGCAGAGTAATGCTAGATGGAAATCTCAATCAGCGTGTACTAGTACGATAAACTTCTTACACTAAACCCAGTACGTTGTATGAGGCCGGCCACGAGGTGAGGCGATATGGTGGAAAAGACAACTGGCGAGGAAGAAAGATGGCAGCCAAGGACTGGCGAGTGTTCGATCGTCGATGTGAAAAGTACTGGGGGCGTGTCAGCGAAAAGTAAATAAATGTGTGGAGAAGGCCGTTTAAAAGAGGTGGAATGTGTTACCGTAGGAGGAATGCCAACACGGAGACAGTGCTGATGCAACTTGCACTGACAAGACAAAATCGCGAGAGCAAGGCAAAATCGCGAGAGCTATACGACGATTGAACAAAATCGCGAGAGAGTCACAATGAGCGTGAAAGAAAGAAATAACTGAAATGCTAGCCCACCAAGAGCCTCACACGGCAAGTGTACTTAGGTTTTTGTGCAAGCTACAACTGAGTAAGTAAGAAGCAACACACAAGCAATCTTTACACAAAGACAGAGGTATAGGCCAGACAGAGCACAAGACTTATCTTGCTTAGGCTGCAGGCCGAAGTTGACTGAGGAACAGGAAGTTTACACTGGCTTCTTCCCTGCCGGAAAGTAGGGTGGGTGTCACATGATGGTCTTATTACTGCATTAGCCACAAAAACTCGGCCTGGCAGACCTGACTAACTGCCGTTGAATGCTATGGTCTGACATGGTAAAGTATATGACACCAAATGGTAAGTCAGGTGTCACGATCATTCTCATGGCCTGTTGCGAAAAACTTATGACCCAGCAACCTGCCTTGGCTTAAGGCTGTGTCAGGCCAATTGACATAGGCTAGAACACCAAGGCTACATCAAAATGTTGTTATGTTCTGCATAGTTATGCAGGAATTTTCTTGAGTCGTGACAAGCTCCTAGCATAACATTATCAGTCTCCAAAATCCCCTGAAGTCAGAGTGTGGCTGCCCATGTGACGGGGTAATAAAAAAAACGGTCACACAGTCATGTTCTCATCCCCAGCTGATGCATTTGTACCATAGTGTTCAAATGCTTCAGCTGTTTGGATGATCCTGGAGTCTTTTAGCCAGGATACAACAACAACAACCCAGCAACACATAAGACTGCTAAAATCTGTTTGTGTCCAAGAATTACAAATAAATAGCATGCCAGTTTTGTCTAGTTCTAATCTAAATAGTAAGGACGCTACATATATAAAAGCCAACATCTAACACTGAATGCAATTTTCATATAAAGAAATTAACAGGCCCGGGTCTACTCCACACTGACAATTAAGATGCTAAGCACACACATTAAAGAGGAGTGGAAGAATGATTGTTAAATGGGCAGAGACTGAGAGAGAAGGCAGAAGAAAGGAAAGGCAAACGAAACCAACCAACAAACCAACCAACAAAAAATGGGGAAGGAACCAGCCGCTGTGGCGAAGTGGTTAGCGTCGTGGACTCCCGGCTGGAAAGTCATGGGTTCGAATCCCATCAATTCATGCGGGTTTTTCTGCTCCGACTGGCTCTACTCAGAGTTGAGTTTGCTTCGGACTCAGTTGGGGAGACTGGGACCACACAGTCGAGTTTCATCCACTTCATGGATGCACTTCTGAGAGTGTTGCTCAAATTTCCTAACACTGCAGGTGCCTGTATCTCTCGGGCTTGGTTGACGCTGGGATATATTATGAAAGGAAGCATAGAGTACAGTCCTGTCATGTACTCTCACACCAAAATGGAAATCTGTAGCATCATCTTAATCATCCTCGTTCTCATCGATCAGCATTTAAAAAACAAAAGAAAAAAAGTCTCAAATTCTGGGCCCTTCATGCCCTGCTCTCATGGTGACCTCAATTTCAATGTCCTCTCCACATCTATGGCCTTGCTTTGGTTCCGTCGGGGTCACCAATATCGGCGAGTCTATGGGGGCTGTCGTTGGACGGACGTGGTGGCGCCCTCCGGAGGGAGAGCTCACTCAGGCCGGCTCTGCGACTAAGCAATTATTATCGTCAGTAGGGGGCTTAGTAGGTGGTGTCCTGCGTTGTTAGATCAGAACAGGCGCCACTGAACACCACCGAAGTGACTCGGCGGCAGTGCAGTGTCTCCTCCGATGGGTTGCCTCTTGACAACTTGACACTGACTGCTCCCTGTGGATTGCCGGTGCCGGGGCTGCGGCGGGGGCCGACCAGACTGTGGCTGTGGACGGGGTGTCGGAATGAGCGGCGTGGGTGTACTGTCTCTGAGTGGCGCAGAGGTTGGGACAGCAAAAAAAAAAAAAAAAAGGTTTAAGGAAGACAGGAAAGGCAGTGACCTTAAAATTTTTGATGTGACTTAAAAAAAAAACAACAACAAATGCCACATAATTCTAAAATAAGAACACAGCCCGATCTTTCCAAGGTATCAAAAAAAAAAAAAAAAAAAAAAAAATCTTCTACACCTGCATCTGTATGAAACGAGAACAAAACATGACAATAATAGCATGAGAGAGACCAGAAGATCCTTACGCAGCGTGATCCTGGTTGGAGCGGACCACCTCATACAGCGTTGCTAGCACAGCACACGTCAGGTCGTCTGGTGATTTGTTGGCCGCCGAGTGTCGGCTGTCTCGGGGCAGCCAGGCCACCAGCTGACGTATGGAGTACTTGCCTGAGGACAGAACCCAACATCAGCACAATGTATGTGTGTGTGTGTGTGTGTGTGTGTGTGTGTGTGTGTGTGTGTGTGTGTGTGCGCGCGCGCGTGCCCGCGCGCGTGTGTGCATGTGTATGTGTGAGTGTGCATGCATGTGTGCTTGCAGATAAACGAATGATTCATTTATGACAAACTTGCATTCACTTCCTACTCCACTCCCACTTGTAAAACGGCACAGACACTGACATGCATAAACACTATAACCCTTTTTAATTCGCTGAAAACATTTTCTTCATAATATAATTACACCTGGACAGACAGACATACAGACCATTGAGCACATTAATGTCACAGCAGGGTACAGTTTTCAGATGAAGCATGCCATGCAAAATGTGCTTGCCTGTAAATGCTCTCCTTTCTCACACTTCCTGAATTCACACTCTGTGTGTGTGAGCGTGTGTGTGTGTGTGTGTGTGTGCGCGCGCGTGTGCGTGTATGCATGCATGTGTGTGTGTGTGTTTACTGTATCGCTAGCAAACTTTTAAGGGGTGATCATACAAAAGCATGCTACAGACATGCCATATCATCCAACTCCACTCTCCTTTGACACCCCTTTGCCTCATACACAAACACACACACACACACACACCACACACCACCCCACCACTCACAGATCACACACCCACCCACACCCAACAATCACTGACCTATCAACTCCTTGTTGGTGGGGTCAATGGTAAGGTTGCGTAGGGCGGTGGCAGCAGCACAGACCACACGGTGAGAGTCGCTGGTCAGAAGATCCACCAGGTTGGGCAGCCCCTTGGCCTTGCGAATGAACGCCCGGCATTCCACGGCAGGCTGGAGGTAGTGTAAAATGAAATGTAACATTCAGAAAATGCGAGTTTTTCTTCTGCAAGATTTGTTTCATGGCCAAACACAGCACTGAAACTGTTACCCAGCCCCTTGGTTACGGCCACACACAATGCCAGGATACATGCCACGACTGTCACTAAGCCTCTCAACTTAGACATCAGACAGCACAGTGACAGGAAACACGCTACACCTGCCACCTAGCAACTTCAACTTAGACATCAGACAGCACAGTGACAGGAAACATGCTACACCTGCCACCTAGCAACTTCAACTTAGACATCAGACAGCACAGTGACAGGAAACATGCTACACCTGCCACCTAGCAACTTCAACTTAAGTGACAGGAAACATGCTACACCCTGCCACCTAGCAACTTCAACTTAGATATCAGACAGCACAGTGACAGGAAACACGCTACACCTGCCACCTAGCAACTTCAACTTAGATATCACTTAAGTGACAGGAAACATGCTACACCTGCCACCTAGCAACTTCAACTTAGATATCAGACAGTACAGCGACAGGAAACATGCTGCACCTGCCACCTAGCAACTTCAGCTTAGATATCAGACAGCACAGTGACAGGAAACATGCTGCACCTGCCACCTAGCAACTTCAGCTTAGATATCAGACAGCACAGTGACAGGAAACATGCTACACCTACCACCTAGCAACTTCAACTTAGACATCAGACAGCACAGTGACAGGAAACATGCTACACTACACCAGCACAGTGACAGGAAACATGCTACACCTGCCACCTAGCAACTTCAACTTAGACATCAGACAGCACAGTGACAGGAAACATGCTACACCAGCACAGTGACAGGAAACATGCTACACCTGCCACCTAGCAACTTCAACTTAGATATCAGACAGCACAGTGACAGGAAACACACTACACCTGCCACCTAGCAACTTCAACTTAGATATCAGACAGTACAGTGACAGGTGACACATGCTACACCTGCCACCTAGCAACTTCAACTTAAGTGTGACAGGAAACATGCTACACCTGCCACCTAGCAACTTCAACTTAGATATCAGACAGCACAGTGACAGGAAACACGCTACACCTGCCACCTGCAACCTAGCACTTAGATTCAACTTAAGTGACAGGAAACATGCTACACCTGCCACCTAGCAACTTCAACTTAGATATCAGACAGCACAGTGACAGGAAACCACACTACTACCACCTGCCACCTAGCAACTTCAACTTAGATATCAGACAGCACAGTGACAGGAAACATGCTACACCTACCACCTAGCAACTTCAACTCTTTCTAACAGAAGTACGTAAACTTGCCACCTAGTCACTTCAACTTTTGCAGTCAGCAAAACTTTATGCCATATCATACAACTTCACAGTTCATCAATTTCCTTTTTTTCTTGTAAGTTCAGATGATCATTTTTAGCATGATGAATCCAACCCTCCCCTTTGCCTTTTCTCTAGTGTAGAATCAACATAAAAATAAAAGATGAATTCGGAAACACGCGAACTTGCCAACTAGTCACTGCAACTGTTGCTTGCTGCAAAACTTTTATGATGTACTACAACATACAAATTTCACAATTCACCCATTTTTTTTTTTTTTTTTCCAGCAAATTCAGACTATTGTTTGCATTATGAATCCTACCTTCCCCCCCTTTTTTTTTTTTTTAGTACTGTATCAAGATAAAAATGAAAGATGAATTCATTCACTCGGGCCACACGTACCGCCCAGTCACATGCCGTCAAGTTCTGGACAGCCCCAGCAGAAGCCTCCAGGGTGACCGGGTTGGTGCAGGTTTGCCACACGTTCAGGTACAGCTGCAACAGCTCATTGCCCCACAATGCCCGGTACTCCGAAGCTGAATCTGGCAAGTTGGGTGGTGCCCTGCAACAATACGATAAAAACAATGAATAATAATAATGTTCAGTAATATAGTGCACATCTTTACAATCCATATTTCTGAACTGCTTTACAACCTCCTACATATTATGTGTGTGTGTGTGTGTGTGTGTGTGTGTGTGTGTGTGCGTGTGTGTGTGTGTGTGTGTGTGTGTGTCTCTCTCTCTCTCTCTCCTCTCTCTCAGTGTCTCTGTGTAATGTGTTGATCCACTTTGTATGCTTCAAGTACCTACACCTACAAACACATGAATATGCCGTGAGCTTAAATTTACAGTTGCATTTGTGTGTACACCCTTTTACCACCTGTATCAAGATGATTCTTACCAAAAGAATAATGATGAAGATGACAATGATAGTGATTATGGACTGTGCGCACGCACATGCACACGTCAGTGAGGGTGCATGTCTGAGTGTGTGATTGCGCTCGTGTGTGTGTGCGTGCGTGTGTGTGTGCGTGCGTGCGTGCATATGCATGCATGCGTATGATTTCACTGGGCCTGAATGCCTTTGCACATTTACATACCTGAGTGTGTGTGTACTGGTTTGTTTATCCATTTTTCATGTGTCTGGTTATCAGTAGATGAGGGAGGTGGGAGGTGTGGAGATGGGGGTGGGTTGGTGTTTTAGGTTGGTAAAGTCTGGCTTGTGAACTTATGTTTGCCAGTTCATGTCGAAATATTCAAAAGGTTAATGGGAAATGTCTGCCCAATTGGTCGTATTCCACTGGGGAACTGGAAGAGTTAGCTTCCTTAAGTTATATTGCTGGCTAGCTATGGTTTCATAGCTCTTCTGTACTAGGCGCTGGTTTTAAGAGATCAGGGAATTGTCAAACAGAGGGAGAGGGGGGGTGGAATATGCGTGTGTGTGTGTGTGTCTGTGCGTGCACACGCCTGTGTGAGTGTATGTAAGCTGTTTATAACACCAACCGATAAAGAGGGCGTAGTGAATGAAAAAAATAAAACCACTAAATTACAGGAAGTTAAATGTAAAACACACAAACAAACAAACAGACTTTTCAACACAGGAAAAAGGTATTCAGGCCATTGCACATATTTAGACATGTTCAAGCAACTATACCTATTACATAACAACTCCTAAATACACACATCATACTCAAAACATACAGAATGTATACCCAATCAGACCCTACTGTTTCAAGCATACCAATGTGTAACTGTATAGGATATATAAAACCATACACGATAACTGACCACATTTTGAACTTGTTGCTTTCATTTGGTCACAAGGAACTCTGCATCACAACATAGTTGTCACTGTGATCTTGCATGTTCCAGGAAAAGAAACATGAGAAACAGCAAAGACTTTACAAAAGTATCTTCTTCAACACTTGGCTGTAGAATAATAGGAACAGTTACAGCTCTGTGCTTGGGCCAGCAACTAAGGTCGTTTTCACAGGATGTCTTTTTACTATATGAGCCACAAAAATCTGGCATTCACAATGAAAGCAAACTTTCCTACAGCTTGATAAAAAAAAAAAAAAAAAAAAAAAAAAAAAAATCGAATATCAGCTTGCAAACTATTCAAGACTGAGGAACCCTTACAGGCAAAAATCACACACACCTTTATCTCTACATTTATACACTGGAACTACAAGAATACAGATGTCAGACCTGAAAAGCAAAGCTGAAGAGAGTATATCCATCAAAAACCATGAAAACAAAAAAAAACAACAACAACAAAAAAAAAACTGCTTTCTTCTGTCTATGACCGAGATACTGTACAAATGTACTGGTCCCACGTTTAACAGATGCAGAATAATATAAGGTAAATGATATTAATTACTGATGAAGGAAATGACAAGCTTTGGAGAGAGAGAGAGAGAGAGAGAGAGAGAGAGAGAGAGAGAGAGAGGGTGACAGACAGAGACAGACAGAGAGAGAGAGAGAGAGAGAGAGAGAGAGAGAGAGAGAGAGAGAGAGAGAATTGCATTCTACTTACAACTGTGGAGCAGGTTCCCTGACAGAAGACTTCTTGGGAGTTTTCTTGTTGCTACCTCCAAAACAGCCAGCACTTTCTCCTGTGAACAAAATCAACTCTCACTCACACGCTCGTCTTGCTCTGTTGTGGACGCAATGTCATAATTAGTGACCAGGCATGGTTATGTTCCTTTCCTCAAAGAGTACTTAAATTAAACCCTGCTGAGTCTCAATCTAAAAGCCCTCCATTATACTGTCATTAACTTTTTAACATAACAAAAAACTAACTAACCAACTTAATCTATCCTACAAAGCACCCCCCAAAAGTATGAAACTACTGTTCAATTTTTCTTTTTTTTTTCAATTTTTTTCCCCCCAAGTAAACAATTTGCTCCAAATTTTGCACAAAATCTGTGAGAAGTAGATACTGTTTACTCTGCAAGTATCCATCTGCGAATGTTGTTTTCTAACCATGGTCTCAATGTGTTCATGGAGGCCAACTTGCCCACATCTTGTTCATCTCGTACATTCCACTGAAGTTCAACATTTACATCTGAAGCAACTGCAAACACACCGATACATTGAAAACAGCTTTGTCAGCTCTTGTTATCAATGCAATCAATCAACACACTCTCTGACAATGACATTGAATAGCTCTTTTGCAGCTACCTATCAAGCCCTCTACTAGTGAAAAAAGACTGCTTAGTCACAGAGTTCAACCTGATATGAAGCATGCTGACATGTATAGCATAACGAAGGAAGCATGGGGGAGTTTATACATTATGTAACTTTTTTAAAACCTTTAATGTAACATGTACAAAACTTTCAAATTATTTATCTAGGATGCCTGACAATGCATGGGGTACATATTCAGATTTTTTTTTTTACCAAAAAGCCTGCAAGTCCAAATCATATTCTGTGCAAAAACACTGAAGTGGATATACTTAAATGAGTTCATATCTGTATTTTGTTGATGTTTATGAATGACCATTGTGGTTTCTCATCTGCTCTTGGTAGCTCCAAAAACTGATGTGAACATAAACACTGGCCAACAACATCCTCCTGATCACCCAAGTCAGTTCCACTTAAATTTGAACTGATTTCAAATGCATTCATAGTCTACAGTGATGTCAGAGTCATCATGGCCAGTTCATAAGTGCCTGAGCTCCCAAGTTGTTCACAATCATGTTGAATAGACTACTCTCTACCATTGTCACTTACTGCTTTTGTCAGACATAATTCATGATAGAAGATGAGACAAAAATTTTAAAAAAGGACATTTTTGGTCTGTTAGGAAGCACATCGCAAATAAAGCCCACAGGAACTGGAGCAGATGGCTTGAAACATTGTTTCAGAATGCTCAACCCTTTTCAAATAAACTGTATGGGAATAAAAATGTACAGTAACCTGTGACGAGCGGATAAAGAGCTAAGGAAATGGCAGATGGGTTGAACAGTAATAAAAAGATTTACATATCTTGTGCTACCTTTGCACCTTGCTGGGTGCATCGAAAGAAACGGCTGCAGTGGCTTTATTCTCTGCGCTGTTGCCTACCTTTCTGGGGTGTGTTGGAGGTGTTGCGGGGAGCTGCCCTCTTCTTGTAGAAGTCAGGGTCCTCCATTTCCTGTATGCGGTAAGACAGTTGCGCAGCGTGCACACCACGTTCTCCACCGGCTTGCAGTTGATGATCTCGTCGTGAGCAATCTTCAGGGTGTTGGTCAGGGCATCCACCAGACCCCGGCATTCCCGCAGCTTCTTACGTGCTTCGTACCCAGCTGAGCTGATGTTTCTGTACATATGTGATGAAGAATGTTGATTTTGCTCATTTGCCCTTTCCGTTATAAGCACATCATACTGGGGGAAAAAAATTATCTAGAAGCGGGGCAGCTGGACTAATCCATTCCTAAGTTCTTTAGCATATACGTTTTTTTTTTTTTTTTTTTTTTTGCACTCAGCTCCTTTCGAATAATGCCCGAGTCTCACTTGAGAAGTTACTTCTGTTTTCTTTCTTTAAATTTGAGAATGCAGCTGTCTATCATCAACCATGTTTCTTCACATCTTTTGTTGCTTCTTTTTTTTTTTTTTTTTGATTTGTCTCTTTCTCAAAACATTTCTGTGATTTGAACAAACAGGCGAACAAACAATCACAGGCAAACAAACAAATCAAACAACAATGAAAAGTAACAAAAAGCAGCAGAAAACTGATAAGCCCTATCAACAGACAAAATCTGACCTCAGAATGCCGGTGGTGTTGCGGAAGACGGTGGTCCAGGGCTGTGGGTTTGGCAGTGCCCCACCCAGCGTATTTCAGCACCACTACGTTTACCAGAACAGTCAGCCCGTCCTCCAGAATCGCTCGCTTCAGATCCTGCTTGCAACACACCAACCCATTTTAACCACTACGTGAATGCACAACCAAACTGTTGCACTCTATACACCACAAAATAACACCTACAACACGAAACAAACAACAAAAGCCCGAAAGATATACCACTTGGCAAGAACTCGGGATTACATCCTGAGCTATAACAAAGTATGGAACTTGTTGAGACTGAGAACTTGTCACATGCAAGAGATGGGATGGAGCAGACAGATAAGACCATCAGAAACCAGTTAATAGTGACCAGCTTCAGGTGTAACAGTGTGACTAGTCACGAATATCAACCTCTTTTCTAAACACCATCTCCTGAATAGTAGTACAGTCCCCCCAACCCACCAACACTGTTCTGCTTTCGTGAAAGGTTCAGCAGTTTTGGGGGTTAATGCAGCGAGTGGGTCACAAAGAAAAGGTACACTAGCTCTTTCAGGTAAAGCTGTGGCGTGGCTCCCCATGACTCTTTCTGGTCATCCTATGTACACCAACACCATGGTTTATCCTTCCCTGTTTCCTCCATCAATGTGTATACTAAACACCTTTCTCCCACACGTTTTAACCATACCTGATGTGGCTGATCCTACACATACAAATATCATCAAATTCTTTCCACGCAAGAAAAAGAGAGCATTTCTGTCCACACTAAAAGCAGAACATTTTGCAAAAAGTACAACACTGATCTGTCCAATTAGGAGTAGAACCATGTGACTCGCCTCGCAAGAGGAAAGATCCACAGAATGCCGGTGACAGAGTCCATCACGTCCTCCTGGTCCGTTTTCCTCAGCAGTCGGATCAGTTCTGGGATGCCTCCCTCGTTCTTTATGGTTTTCTGTAAACACACATATGCCAATGATTTAATCGACATAGCTCAGCATTTTTTTTTTTTAGTCACAAACGCTGAATAACAGTTTTGCCTACCATTTTCAATGCTTCATCTTAGTAGCTGTTACTTCTTCTGCCCTCTTTTTATCTTCATTCTGCCAGAAAGACATTACGAGTGAAGTTCTGGACTGGTATGCATGGTTTATAAAAAATACACCCTTTGTTTTCTTTATTTATATACATTAAGTTCCCCCCCTCCCCATCTGCAACTTCTGTGTAGCTATCAAGTGACAAGTCTATTTCAAGTCTTCCATTTCTTCTTTCTCTTCTTTGACTTGCCCGTCACAAATTTGTTTTTTGTGTTCAGTAAACTCTGGGTCAGAATTTTTTTTTCATTTCGATTAGATTCTCACTGTCTGTCTGTCTGTCTCTTTCTCTCTCTCACACACATACAAACACACACACACACACACACACACACACTGATACACAAAAACACCCTAATACAGTGAGAAAAAGTACCCTAAATATTTTTGGTACCAATTTAAAGGAAACAAAACACAAAAAGTTGAAAAACCACAATGAAAAGGGAAAAAAAAAAACAAACAAAAACATATCATTAACAGAATCCAGCATCACCTTGTTTTCATCATTGGCCTTGCCAAACGACAGGTTCTGCAGAGCACCACAGGCATTCTTGTGTGCACCTCCGTCAGCTCATTGTTCAACATGTGAACCAGAGGACGGATTCCATCCAGGCCTCTGTAGGGACACAAGTCAATCATGTGTTACACCGTGATCTCACACATGGACTGACTGACGTTCTGCCCTGAAAGATCACTGCTGATTAAAGTAACCTGCAAATTGGTAAGGTTTGTGTAAAACCCAATATAGGACACTTCACAGACGAGATGAAACCTCAACAACAAAAACCCTCCAAATAAAAATATTTCAATTCATTGTATTGTGACCCGATCGCTTAGCAGATATGGAGCAGCAGTACATTGTGGACTAGTCCTCATGCAGTGATGCCTCCTTGCAGGGGCTGAAAAACCAAGGAAAACCCCCCATGGCATGTCAAACCAACTGTGCAAACGTCTAAACCCTGAGACATGAAAAAGCTAAACCCCAGGGGATCCAAACAGATGAAAACTAATCAGCTGAACTTTCACAGTAAAAAATAAACTCAACCATGATGATCATAAACAATATGGAAACAACTATATAGTTTAAAAAAAAAAACAATACCTATAAATTTCAAACAATAAATCCAAACCAGTAGATTTCAAATGATATGACAGCTGAAGTCCATAACCTTAAATAGTAAAAGGCCAAACAATGTAGTTAAAAAAAAAAAAAAAAAAAAAAGCTGAAAATTACAACACCTAAACCTTCAATATAAACCCTTTGACTCAAACACAACTCTGTTCATAACACATGAGCAAAAAAAAAAAAAAAACAAGCTGAAAATTACAACACCTAAACCTTCAATATAAACCCTTTGACTCAAACACAACTCTGTTCATAACACATGAGCCATCAAGAACAACACGATCATGCACCAATACATTACTTAACAAAAAAAAAAAAATCTGTCTCTGTTACAAAAATAAATCTCC
The DNA here is from genome assembly GCA_016801955.1 of Conus betulinus. NCBI lineage: Eukaryota > Metazoa > Mollusca > Gastropoda > Neogastropoda > Conidae > Conus > Conus betulinus. The sequence continues at coordinate 302,417 of JADBJO010001484.1, read as the reverse complement.
ACAACTTTGCACAAAACACTAATCTTGTCTCCCTAAAGCTAATTCTGCATACAGTTCAAAACATGCCAAGATTATTACATAAGATTTTTGCACCTTAAAATCATACCTATGAAATTTTCATCTGGAAGAAAAAATTACAAAATAAATTCTATCAAAATAGAAAAAAAGAAGAAGCAGAAATGAGAAAAAATATCAGCTCAGTTACAGACAAAAAAACAAAACAAAACAACCCAAATACTAAGGGGTAGAGGGACGGACAAACAAACGCAAGACAACCAGAACAGAAAACCAACAAAAATTATTACTAGAGAATAAAAAAAAAACCCACAGCCCTTGACACTAGTCTTTAGTGTGTTACATACTGACCGTGTCTTGGCCTTGATGCCATCATCATTGTAGGAGATGTGCTGAAGGTAGGCTGCTGCATTCGCCTTCACACTGTCGTCTGGGGTAGCTCAGGTAGTCGATCACCTCCTGCAGGTCTGGAGGCCGGATATAACCTCCAACTATCACACACACACACACACACACACACACACACATACAATTCTGCTGAATGAAGCATGGTCAGTGAGTACAGATTGAGGCTAGATACCTTCATCACTCTTGTCTCTCCCTCTGCTCCCTCGTAACTTCATAAATGGGTCAGCTTCAGTTTTCAGCACTAAGAATGAATATTCTGAAGCTGGGAATTAGCATCTGTGCAAATTTTAATCAGGGCACCTTTGTAGACATATCAAGGTGTGAGTCACTCAATACCTTTGGTTCTCTTGTCAAAGACAATCGATCAACATGGATTACCGCGTCATGTGTTCACATGAGAAGGTATTCCTAACATGCCTGAAAGTGGTTTATTCATGTCAAACTATACTCAAGGCTTCTCGCAACTTCCAAAACACAAATCTGGTTAAATTATACTTAACTGAATGAACGCTTTACAAATCAGTTTTCAGTATTTCATTACAGACAAAACCACAGATCCTAAAGATATTCGCATGGATTTCTCAAAACAGACTAAGCACAGGATGCAAGCAGGTGTGGGTGACACTGCCTCAATATCCTGCTCTCATGGGTAACTTCGTATGCATATGTGCTGGCTTTAATTGTCTTCAACTCTGAGCTAACATGTCTGAGACTTTTGCACATATCTAAACCTTTGTGCATTAGTGAGTACAGCTGTGGTACGAACCTGTGCACAGAAATTCTTTCATTCAACATTGTTTCAACTTGTTTGACTTAAATGCGCCTTTGTATGGATGCAGTCATATATCCATGTCCTTGTCTGTGACTGTGTGCTCCTCCCTCCTCCTCCTTAACCTTTTCCTCGATGCACCATGTAATAGTTATGGCAACTCAGTTGATCCATTCACAACAAGCCGTTCCATGGTTATGGTAATGCTGCCATACTCCATGGATGAGCCGTAGTGCTGTTCTGTCACAACTATGAAAAAAAAGTCCCCTGTTCTCTCATCTATGGTCTAAAGGGATGCAGCCGCCCATAATATTTAGAACAAGGTTCTAGCCATTGGAAAGATTAAGTTTGCATGCACTAGCGATGACCTTTGTGACCCAGAGTAGTCCAAACAAAAAGACCCGTAAACAAGATTGTGTTCTCCTATTTCAGTTATGTTGTTTCTGTAACTGTAGCACTGCTATTTTACCTAAAATATATTTAAGTGTATGCTCAATGCAAAGTTTGCATTTCACCCTTTCCGTTTATACAATAGGTTGTTATCTTTATGTTAGGGGGTTGTAAAATGAAATTAAAAAGTGTGAAAATCATGCATCTACAATGGTTGTTAAAACACATCGGAGCATGCAGCGGCAGGGAAGCAATGTTGCGCTGCTGCACCCATCAGGAAAGAATTAAATGCATAAATCATATCTAAATGATATGCTTTCTTTTAAGAGTATGAGTGTGATATGACTGATTGTGTGTGTGTGTGTGTGTGTGTGTGTGTGCGTGTGCGTGCGTGCGCGCGTGCGCGTCCGAGCGCCTTTATGTGTGTGTGTGTGTGTGTGTTTGCATGGTAAAATTGTCATGTACTGACCCAATGCATGTACATGTGATCCATCTCCTAAACAGTTACCTGGAGGTCTCCCGTCCAAGGAGGGCGTGCGTCTGTCATCCGGACGGTAACCTTCCCCTGGTGGTGCCCCCACAGTCATGGCCTCCATCCGCCTCATCATCTCATCCTCTTCAGGGTAGTACGGCTGCTCCATCTCTCCCGGGTAGGGCCGCGAGTCTGGGTAGTCATCATAGGGAGGTGCACTGGCAGGTGGGTACCCACCCCCATCCCCAGTGGTGTAGGGCTGGGAGTCGTAGTCATCAGGAGGCCTGGTGTCTGTGGAATGGGCAACAAAACCTCAGGGTCATGACTCGGAAATGGGTTTTTACACAACTCTCTCTTGCAGCTGTCTTCGTCCGTTTTCATGATACATATTTTAAAATGAACGTAAAAAAATTTAGCACGCTGAGTATAATTCATCAGTTGTAAGCCTGCTTTAAATGATGCAACATTGCTATATTAAAAAACATCCCATGATTTCAAAGGCATAAACCTATTTTGTCCCTGCACTTCAGAATTTTTGGGGCTCAACATACTCCCCTCACAACTTTACCCGCCAGTTCTCTAGTGGAAAAGATGAAATGCATGACCAAGTGCCCAGCGTGCATGCAGACCTAAGAAGTACCCCAGCATTATAGTGAAAATCATGTCAACATTAGTTTCCTGATGATCCCCCACAATACTACGTGTGCTACCAGTTCAAAGAATCCTCAGTCTCTGATTTTTTTTAAAGTGACCTTTGCTACCTACAAAGCTGATTTAAGTTGTTGACTAGCCCTTAAATACCTGGAAAGAATGTTCACAACCTATCTGTACTAAATATAAAAAACCACAGTTGATTTATCAAGTTTCTTGTTGGATTAAAAAAAAAAAAAAAAAGGGGGGGGGGGGGAGCCTATAAACTCTTGGCAAGTTTGAAATACAGATGATGTCAACTGATTCCTTTTTTGATCTTTCATATTTTACCATTATTCTTGTTACCCCCCACTCCCCCTCCAGGCCCCACTCCATACCCCCTCTGTTTTTTTTTTTTTTTTTTTTTTTTTTCTTTTAAAGAAGCAAAGAAATGCAGAAAGAGAATTAGAATGCATACTCTCACTAGTGTCATGAAGATTTTCTTTTCAGATTTTATTTTCAAAGTCCACCATAGAAAAACGCTAATTGAAATTATTTCCACAAATCTTGCCAGCCATTCCAAAAGGTTAAATCGGGTAATTCTCTAGCTCAGACCTACAGATCTCTGATAACATTGGAACATGCTGGCTCATTCCCTCCACACAAGCCATGTATTATTATTTTTAATTTATAAGCCACAAAATAACAAAGAGTTCAAGCCAAAGCGATAGTCATCGTGGGGAGGTTGAGTTGCCAACGCAGTCACTAATGTCAGCAAAACAGGACAAATATTGAGGGTGCTGAATAACAAACATACTTTTTAGGGATATATATGAATGAATAAATGCACAACATTCCACAGGAGTGAAGAGTTATAATGGAAGAATAATTGTAACACCTGATATATACGACAGTTAATATCAGACATAAACAAATACATTTAGTATACACAGACAGTATGCAGCACAAAACTATTATGTTACAGCAGTGCACCATTCACATCTCTGATAGAAGCTGGTTCTAACCCATAAACAAACACCAAAGGCCTCAGATTAATGCTGTTAAGACTGATCCTGCTCTCAATTGTCAACAAACAAAAAACAAACAACAACAAAAAAAAAACACACACACAAAATGACAAAGCAAACAGAAACTTAGGAGGAAAAAGAATGAACTAAAAAAAAAGCACTAACCAACCACACAAACAAAAAAAAAATCCTAAAACTGAACTGCACAACATGCATAATGTGTTCACCATTTTCTTTTTTTTTTTTTCATTAGAAAGGAGAAAGTTTGTTTTATTTGAGACTTGATGGAAATGGACGTGAAAACACCCCCTCTCCCCCATCCAAGATTTAAGACAAGAAAGGTAAAGACCCCTTAATGCTAAGCAGCTTCTAGGCACTGTATTATCAAAATGGTATACCTATTCTCTCTCCAATTAAAACTGAAAAAAACTTCATGTGGACTAATCACTGCAGTATCAAAACAGTACACCCATTCTCTCTTCAGTAACAACTAAAAAAAACTCCACATGGAATTCAATTTTCTTTCGCACCAGACCAGAGCAAATTTGTGAATATGAAGATGGTGACTGTGATCTAAAGTGAGAGGCTCCATTCTCTCATCTCTATATACATAATTCAATTTTTCAATCACAGAAGGAAAATACTTGATGAAGTCAGCAGTGGGTGGACTAAAACTAAAAGCGTAGGTGTCAAATATACTTGTCTTTCTAAATCACTACCACTGGACGAGCCTCTTCGCTGCAATACCATCAGACAAAGGAGGAAGCTTTGATTAATGATCAAATTCACTGTCTTCAACCAAACTCTCTTTTCCTCAACAGATCTCCAAACTCCCAATGAACCACCTGAATGACCCAACTTCCAGATATCAGACAACGGTTGAAAACCACTTGTGCCAAAGAAGCCCAAACGCACAGCAACCAATCGTGAAAGCACAGAATGATATAAACACAAACGGTGAGAATTTGGAGCATACACATGTTACCATGCTACGAGGCACAAGGGTCCTACAAGACTCTTGCCCGTGCACGCAATTGGACCAAAACTATATTCACCATAATATCGGTCTCCGTAAAACTCACTACCTCCTGCCGGGGATGGGCCCCTGTTGTAGGGCGAAGGGCCACGGTGGTAAGGATCCTCTCTGAGGGCGCGCTGAAGGACCCATCATGGCTGCGCTGCTCCCTGAAAGGATCGTCTGCAAAGGGATCGCTCTGCACTGGCGGAAGTCCTTCGTATTTCAGTCAGCCGAGTCTCGTCGTATGTGTTAGGATCCATCGGAGCCTCATCCTGATAGCTGCCTCTGTAGCGCGGGGCCTCTTCCTCAGGGGGGCCACCCCTGTAGCCACGATCGTCGTAGCTGTCTCCATACTGAGGTGGGAGATGATCATTGGGAGGGGGGTCTCGAGGGTCTTCATGGTCGTAACTTCCTCGGTAGCGGGGACCCGTCTCCTCGATGGGAGGTCCTCCGTACCCTGGTCCTTCCTGACTGTAACTTCCACGATACCTCGGCCCGTCGTCCATCCCATACTGCCCCTGGGGTCCACCCTGATCATAGCTGCCTCTCTGACGCGGAACATCTTGATCGTAACTACCCCTCTGACGAGGGGCATCTGAATAACGATCCTGCTCGAAAGACGGTTCGTGGGCATGACCTGACTGGTCTCCAGGCCTCATGCCTGAAAAGAGTCATCATGGCGAGGGGGAGCATAGCCATCCCCTCTGTCGCTATAGCGATCATCGTCCATGCGGCCGTTGGGGGGAGGACCAGTGAAATCCTGGTGATGGTAGGGGGACTCTCTGTAGCTGTCATTGTAGGCAGGGCCGCGGGGAATGTCTCTGTCATCCTGGTAATCCCCATACCCTCCACCTTGGGGAGCCATCATCTGGGGGTCTCCCATGGGCGAGTCTCGATAAGAAGGCTGGCTGGTGTTGCCTGGATCAGCATAGTTGTCATGGTAACTCTGTCCTCCATACCCATCTCCTGGCTGGTTGTAACTGTTACGACTGCCCGGGTACTCTTCTCTGGAAGCACAAGAGAAAACAAAACAATGGAGTAAGACTGTCATATTCAGAATATCCAAATACACAAAACAAAAGTAACAAATTAATTTTTTGGAAAATCATAAAATTTCCAGTTAGTTTTGTGCCAACTGGCAGACACAAAATTTGAGTTTACAATGTACACAGAGTATCATATTTACCACAAGAAAACAAATGACAACTGAGAAGAGACTGTCATATGATTTTCATAACTGTGATAGTAAAGCTTCAATATTAAAAAAAACAAACAACCTATCCCCAGGTAATCTAAAGGATAATCCCATAATCAAAAATAAAGTGTCATGGAAATCCATCATTCAGCAGCATGCACTGATTTCCCACAAGTCATTATCAGGGATCATCTGTGCGTTGGGACATCAGACGCAACTCATAATGACAATCCGCTGCTTGCTCTTGAAAATGATTAAAACAAAAAAAAAAACAGTGGATTTAGCATCTTGTCCTTACAACATTTGAGTTTTTACCCAAGAGGTGTGTTTCAAACACAATGTTTCTCAGAAATCCAACCGATGTACGTTCAAACCAGCATACTTGCCTACTTCTAACCTATTCAAAGTCAATGTCAATGTACACATCAATGATGAAATATCTGGGCACACTAGGTCAAAAGCAAATAAGGACTAATACTCATTGTAGAGTTAAAAACCTGTGGATACATATTTGATGAAAAGACAGTCTCATTTCTTAAAATATCCTGTTGCTTTTTGCACAGTAAGAACACAGAAGAATAGAATGAATGCTGGATGGCAGAGGTAAGAAGATCAAACGGGGAAAAAAAAAAATAAGAAAAAAAAAATTAAGGTATAAAACAGGCATGAACAGAACAGGGATGCAAGCAGCCAATAAATGTTCTTCCCCACTCCCCTCCAAAACACACTGTGCGTGATAGTTAGCGAAGCAGAGGCGTACATGTATTCAGAAGCATTCACGTTTAACATTTCAATGCTTGTTACACTACTAAAGACTGGACAATTTATCATTTCAGCAAATGAACTCCTAAAGCAATTCCTCCTACAACACTTGACTTGCTTCAATTGAAGAACATTCTCAAAACGTCAAACCCTCCCTCAGTGCAGTACTGGTATGCTAAAATCATCTGACTCTACCAATATGCTAAAACACAACCTACATCTTCAGAACTGGATCTATCTTAGGCATGAAGGGATGTGGCTTGCATCTTCAGAAACGTTCAGGCCATGAGGAATACATTCAGAACATTACTCAGAGCAGTCTGAATCTCTAAGCGTATGGCCAAAGTCCTAACAACGCCATCTAGAGTGTTAAAAACCCAATCTGCATCTTAAAAACAGTCACAGTCTGAAGGCGTATCGTCAGTCAAGAACATGATCTGGGTGGTACGGAACATATTCTAGGTCTGACAGATAACAGCGAACAATATTCAGGGCAATGAACAAAGGCGACCAAGTTGTGGCTGACGGAAGCATAAATGGCTGAAAGAAAGATACCTGCACCAACGATTGTACAGGACCTGGAAGCTGTGAATGGATTGAACCATTCAACAGTAATGTGAAAAGCAAAGAAGAGTTCCTAGGAATCAGTCCAATACATCATACACAAACATCAGCTGGAATGCAAGACAAAACCCTTACCACATACACAGGAAGCTCATCAAGTTTTCCAAGAGACACAAAGAAACGAAGACAAAGGCAAACCCACACACAGTGCTAAGAGACACAAGACTGAAAACAAAAGAGTAAAGCAATTTCAGCAGAAACAAAAGAAATTGTTAGAAAATAAATCAGAATGATGTAGATCTGAATAATGGAGGTAAGGCCTTTGAGAAACACACACACACACACCTGACACTTACCCATTACAGGAATTACACAGCAATGATCACAATGTTTTGATCTTAATGTAATGGCAACTGCTCCTTTCTAATGGAACTGACCTAGCTTGACAGAACCTGTCAAAAAAGACTTCCAGACAGTAAAAACTGGATCTATGATTCATGGAAGGTTTTATTTAGCTGGAGGAATTTGACCGAGACAACGATAAAAATGTTCCATAAAAGAAAGGAACTGAACTTTATTCAGGAGCCTTTACTGATGTTTCACTAACAGTACATGTACTTCATTGAATTGTTATTGGTCTGATCTTTGAGTGTGGATAAATTCATGTTGTTACAAGTCTAGGCTGACCAGAAGGGGCCTAAGATAAGTTCATATAATTTTGAGAACTTAATTATGTAATAAATGTAATGGAACAGTTATCAGTTTGAAAACCTAGATCAAGAAGCAAAGAATACTGTTCACACTTTCTCCTTTGCTTGCTAGAATTCTTATTTGGTAAGATTTCTATACCCAGTAAATTCCAGCTCTTCAGCGTCATATAATAAAGATCAAGGTTTGAAGTATGTTGCTATTCACCATCTGTTTCAACATGTGTGTTCACAAAGCCAAACCTTTGATACTTTTTCATGTCGAAAGCAAGGACTGTAGTGATGACTTTCCTCTTGGACACGCCAATTTTTTGTAATATTTGCACACATAAAATGTATACATGGGATTATGGTTTCCACCTGCCACTAACATATTCCTCAGCATGATATCTACAAAGATCTAATCAGTAAGAACTATTTTCTGCCAAGCTGGTTATCAGTAAATAGCCACCACAAAGAAAAGGCCACTAAAAATGTTTATTCTCACACATTATCAACCAAATATACAGAAAAACTGCCACTATAAAACACTGATGAATTTTGAAGATTATGCAAACAAGAACAAAAACCCTTGAAAGGTACAAGCCGTCAAAAAGCAGGTAAACCAAAGCAAAGAGGATTTCTTTTCAAAGACCAATTATTTTCCCAACTGCAAAGGCAATCTCTTACTGATTTGTTATGCAACATGTGATGTCCAATTTAGGACAACAGACCTGGGTTGCCTTCCAGAACAGATGAACAAAATTCATGATGGCTAATGAAACTGAACAGGAATCTTTTTGTACAGACATTTGTCACTGAAAGCCCATACCAGCCAAATACAAGGCTCAAAAGTTCATTCCACACTGCAAAACATACTAACTGAACATCAAAATCACAGGAAAAAAAACAAACAATTAGCATGCCTACTGGGACAAACTGAACATAGCAGAAATTTGGAGATAAGATTTCAAGAAAGTGCCCTTCACCACAACAAAACAAAACAAGACAGAAACCTGTTTAAATATAATCTGGTAGATGGTGCCGAGACCATGAAAACACCAACAGCAAATCAAATTGTGAGGAATTCCACTGACGATTAAGAAAAAGGCAACTGTCATCATTCTTTCTTTCTAATTAATATATTACAGATTCCAATGTAAATGCCAAAAGTTGATGACCCTAAAGATATCTAAAAATGTGAAAACTGGAAAAACTTCACTTGAAAATGCAGTCATTGGGCCTTAAAGTTGACTCAGTTCTATTTCAGACATGACATATACTCACATGGCAATACTCAAAAAGCTAAAAGAGATGGCAGCAGCAAGGCCGAACACACATCACTGAAGACTTACTAGGAGTACGCCAAAAGACTTACTGTCTACTACTAGGACAAAAACAGACTGAGCATGAAACACACTCAGCAGAATGTCACACAAGCCCAAAGTTACTCTTTTCGTAGCAGTGAAGAGTACTGAGTGAGACTACATAGGCAGATGAAACCTGATTGTTTCACAACAGTGAGCACTGACGACAAGCAGGTCTCTCAAATTCAGCATAGTGGTTACAGCACTGAAGAAAAAGCAGGGAAACTTCCAAATCCGTCAGCAGAGACAGAGCACTTGGGACGAAACAGAAGCCCGTTCATATCTAGCACTGGAGAAAGAGCACTGGGCACAAAGCAGAAGCCTTTTATTTTTCACATCCGGCTGAAGGAAAAGAAAAGGCACAAAGGTCAGAGCAAGTGAAGTCTTGTGAAGAAAAAAAACACTGAGGACAAGCAGGAGGGACTTTACGTCTTGCAGTGGAGAAAGAGCACCCCGCACAAATACACCGCCTAACCATCCAGCAATGGAGGAATACACTCAGGATAATGCAGAAACCCTGACATCTTGCAGTGGACTAAAAGAGTGCTAACGGCAAAGAACAAGCCTGAACTTCCAATACTGAAGAGAGAGACTTAAACAAACAAACAAAAAAACAAAAAAAAAAAAAAAAAAAAAAAACAACAGGCAAAGCTTCCACATCCAGCAGCGGAGAAGGCATACGAAGAAGCCTGAACATAAGGATTCCAATGGACAAAGCCTGAGAAGACGTAACATTCAGTAGTGAAGACACAAAGGGAATAAGCAGGAGAAGCCTCAATATCCAGTAATGAGGAGGATCACTGAAAACAAAACATGAGTAGCTTCAAACACCTAGTGGAGAAAAGCTGCATAAGCAGACACTAAGATCAAACTGTGAAAAGCTTCAACATCTACTGATAAAGAATAGGAATGCGTAAGCATGAAAAACATCATCCAACAGTAACATGGAATGATGAGTACAAAGCAAGAGAGCCTTTGGTATGAAGTAATGAAGAAACAAGGCAAAGCCAAAGAAACCTCAACAAACGGCAGTGGTGAAAGTAAGAGAAGCCTCAACATTCAATAATAAAATGAAACACTGAGGATATATCAGGAGAAGCTAAAACACCTGTTACTGAACGAAAATAAAACAAGCAAGAGCAGCCTCAATACTGGTACGGAAACTGGTACCGAATATGGCACAGCAAAAGTTTCAACATCCAGCAGTGCTGAAAGAGCTAACGACTAAGCTAGAAAAACCTAATTTTGTAGCGGTGAATGAGGACAGCATAATCAGGAGGAACTTCAACATCCGTCAGTGAATTAAGATAGCATATGCAGAAGAAACTTGAATATTGGCAGTGAATAAAGAATCATCCTGCTGTAAATAATCACAGCATTATCAGGAAACCTACACCTAAAAAATCCAGCACTGACTACAGAAAACATAAGCAAGAGAAGCCCCACCATCAGCTGTGAATAAATAGGGCATGATATGGAGAAACATCATCATCCTGCAGAAAATAAAAAAAGGGTAGAATGAGGAGAAACCTGAACACCCGGAAGTAAATAAAAAGGACATAAGCAGAAAAAATCCCACATCAGCTGTGAAAAAAAAAATCGACATGATCAGGAGCAACTTCAATATCCAGCAGTGAATATCCAGTAGTAAAGAGGGATCACCAAGAGAGGGGATCACCAGGAGCAACTTCAACATCCAGTAGTGAATAAAGAGGGGATCACCAGGAGCAACTTCAACATCCAGTAGTGAATAAAGAGGGGATCACCAGGAGCAACTTCAACATCCAGTAGTGAATAAAGAGGGGATCACCAGGAGCAACTTCAACATCCAGTAGTGAATAAAGAGGGGATCACCAGGAGCAACTTCAACATCCAGTAGTGAATAAAGAGGCACAAGCAGGAGAAGCCTCAATGTCCAGCAGTGAATTGGGGGGGGGGGGGGGGGGGGGGGGGGGGGGGGGGGGGTCCAGGGGGGGGGGAACCTCAATGTCCAAGCAGGGGGAGAAGCCTTAACATCCAGCAATGATTAAAAAGAGCGCAATCAGAAAAGACCTCAAAATCCAGCAGAGAATGAATATAATGGGCATAAGCAGGGCAAGCCTCATCATCCCAGAGATCAGCAGGTTAGCAGGGCCCAGGGAGGAACGGAGGGGGGTCAGTAGGTTAATGACGACCAATACCTGGACCCAAAGCTGTCATCATGTCTGGGATAACTAGAGTAGGGGTCAGGTTCCCCAGGACCCCTCCATGTAGGGGGGGAGGTTGTGATAGGGAGGGTCACGTTCAGAGTACTGCCTGTTGGAAGCGGTGCCCGACCTGGGCATTGGAGAGGGGCGCATGTCGTCCAGATGTCCGTATGGAGAGTAGCTGCGTCCTTGACCTCCCATTCCTTCGTCAGGTCGTTGGCCCTGAAGAAAAACAGAAAACACTATGTTTCAACAGCAGCATTTTTTTTTTTTTTTTTACTTAAACAAACAAAATGAAAATCTTCCAACTCAGCAAGTTCATGTATCTTTATAACTTAGATTCCTTGGAAATGTAAAAAACGGAAAAGATTGAAAAAAATAAATAAAAGAGATGAGAAATGGGAGGGAGACAGACATAAATAAAAGAGAGAGAGAGAGAGAGATATCTGGGAAAAGAGACGTAGGGAGGCAGATGAAGGCAGGAAATGAAACTTAAATAAAACATTCAAATGAAATCTGTCACCCCCTTCCCACACACCTGTACACTAAATACTAAAAACCATACACCAAAGACCACCATCATGAACTGTATAGGGAACTGTACACAGCAGTTCACTGTACAAAACAGACAGAGAGAGGTGAGGGAAGGGAGGCGGGGGGAAAGGGGGGGGGGGGAGGGTGGGAGAGGGAGAGGTGAAAACTTTTACAGGGAGACAGAGAGAGAGAGAGAGAGGTGAAAACTTCTGAGTATGTATATATAGACTGCCACAAAGGGGTTCAGCAAAAAACACAACACACACACACACACACACACACACACACACACACACAATAAAATAAAAAGAAATTTGCCCTTTGGGTGAAGGCTGACTCACAGAAACATGAACACAAGAGAAGTTACACCTCAAAACACACAGCAGAACCCCACCCCCACCCCCCACCTCAACACCTTCCCCACCTGTCTGGGTCTGTTGCTGCCCGTGCTCTGCAGGGATGCGTGGGAGCCCGATCAAAGGAGGTGTTGGCGTAGTTGGCCCCAACCCCTCCCCCGTAGGGCGCCTGAGGGGAGTAGAAGGAGTCGCCTCCCCCGTGGCTGTACTCCGGGTGCATGTAGTCCATGGTGCCCTCCTCACTGTCACACACCACACACACCACAAGGCATACGCATCAACAGCGCTGCTTTCCAGCTGGAGAGAGAGAGAAAGGCTTTCAACTTTTCACTTTCAGTCACAAGAAAATGCATGCTGCTACACATGTTTTTTTGTTGTGCTTTCACTTTTATGCTGAACTGAGAGCTCAGGTGCACACAAACTGAAATTGTACAAACAAAGGTAACAAAATGAAAAGATTGATAAAAAGTTGGGGCCAGGCTCATGCCTGTCATACATGTTTACCGGTGCCTTCAACAGGGTGAAGAGGAGGTTGGAGGTTTTTCTTCATCCCCCCGTCCCCCCCCCCCCCCCCCCCCCCCCCCCCCCCCCCCCCCCCAATCCCTCCCTCCCTTTCCTTCCCAACCCTCTCTCTGTTCAAAGCCTCCTCAAAGAAGCTTTAGTTAAATAATAGTCGTATTTCTTCCTGAATTTCAGCAATAGTTTTGGACATGTAAAAATGATTATCAAATCCCATAAGTGTTTTTCTCATAAATATACAACCATTCACATGTTTCTGTTTTCACTGTTTGTCTTCAGTTCTTCCTTATGTCCGGATGGGGGAAAAACTGTATGAATAACTACATTGTTTGCTTTTGTTTTTCTTCCACTGGATGAAAAAAACACACAAAAAACAAAAAAAAACAAAACAAACAAACAAAAAACCCTACAGTTTTGGTGGCAAATGGAAACAAAATGCTTACCGAATATATCCTGTGTTCAATGTCCCACGATCTTCCAGTTCCCGTCTGAAACATACACAGGAAGATAATTATGATGGATAAAACAGAGCGGAATGTTTGTAATAGTTATAAAAATGTATTCCCAACTGGAATACAGAAGAAACTACCGGTAATCAAGTCCTGAAACATCTCGTTCATTCTGTGGAGGGCACTGTAATAAGTCTTGTCTCTCAATGTCCCAGATGTCTTGTTTCTGGTCGCCATGAAAACAGGCTCATAAGATATATCTGGTAATCACTTTGGTAGCAAAGGCACATCTGATCATGCTATATTTTTACATGATGAATGTGTCTGAGTGTGCGACTTTACATGCAAACATCTTTAAAATGGAAAGAATAAATGTTTCTTTAATTCATTTCTTCTTTAAACTTTCTCTTAAAAAAGCATTCAAATCAGCAACTCTGGCAATAGCAAAATATACCTGTTTTAGAATCTGTTGTAAGCTATGACTTTAGTCTGCAAACATGAAAAAGAGTTTGTCGATGCCTAAATCTTTATCAAATACACCACCACCACCAAACACAGTAATTCTGAATTTCAGGTCATAAACAAACTGGATCATGCAGCAAAGTTAAAAATCAAGGACACAAAAGAAGTTTGTGAATACCTTAAGACAAATGGGGTGAAAAGAGAGGTTGTATTTAACAGGCAAAGTTCTAGTTACATTAACTGATTTGAGTGAAAGATCGGATGATGTCAGAGGAAAAATTGATTTTCCACTGTTACTTGTTACTTTTAAATGCTAAGCGTTTACTTTGACATACAGAAACAGCTTTTAATGTTGTAAATGATTTTTGACCACTCACTCAGCCCACAAAGGGGGATAATCTGGCATTAAGCTTTGTTGGAAGAGAAATTATCCACCCATTTAACACAAAGACTTTTTTTTGTGTGAAAGGAAACTATCTCCAAAAAAAATATACTTGTAAGAGTACAGAAAAGAAAACAAACACATTTTAGTGTGATATTTTAAAAAAGATTCCTTGGTGAATATACTGATAATTAATGTAAAGGAAAGAGAGAAACAAACAAAAAAAGGGCAACATTAAGTCAGCAGCCATATTGAGGTGCTTAAACATTTCTGTGTGCCATCACAATGTAACTGGTAAAATGTTAAGCATGCAGAAATATGCAAATACTAGCACCTATAATCAGAACAATATTCCTTCACATCAGACTTTCTATATCATAATTATGTCATCATGTCCCAACTCTCATCTGGAAATAGGGAGTGTAACACACACACACACACACACACACACACACACACACACACACACATTGGAAAAGAAAATACAAACAGAAAACAAAAAACAAATGCATGAGAAATGTATCACTCAATTCTGGATTACTTGGCCATGAAAATATCAACAGTCCACAACACAACACACACAACAACAACAACAACAACACAACAACAAAATAGTACTTCAGGTAGGAGTTCATGTGAAAAATGACATAAAACAAACACAGCCACTCCAAATGATATTTTCCTCAAGTGAAGACACCCTTTGCCACTCCCCATTTTCCTTTGCCTTACAGCGACCTTTCCTCTTCTGTGCCTCTTAAAAATAATTCAAGGAAATCATTAAGCCAGGGGGCATTCATCATGACTGACTACCAGTCAGCAATGGCACGAGACACACCATTTCCCCCCTAGACATTGCTGACACATAGTTGTTGTACCAGGTAACTGGCTTGAACTTAATCTTCCTTTAAATAGCCCACCTGTCAAAACAACCCCCTTCCTACCTCCCGTTTCCCTTCAGAATGACAAAGTTGTTCTCCCTCCCCCCCCCCCCCCCCCCCCCAATGTTGTTGATAGTTTTTTTTTACCCTCTTCTTTTCACCAGCACACCAACCACCACAGACCCTTGTCAAGCTATAATAACTGAACGCCTTCAATCAGGCGGAGAGGGGAGGGCTGTTGAAAGGCTATTTCTGGACACTCTCACTGATGGCCGAAATGGGACTGTGCTATGCCCAAACGATTTGCCCTGTATACAGGTGGAACTGAATTCAAACAGTAAACCTGTCTGTGTTGGCGGAGACTAAACAAAGGCAATATGACACAGACCGACAGCCAACATGGCCTGTGGGACATCTCTGTGTCCCTACATAGTCGACAGGTCCTCTCCCTCCTTCACCCTGACCTCACGCTAGCAGTAACTGCAGAGCACGGTTGGAAGGGGACGGAAGACAAGTAACCTGCTGTGCCTAGGTCACCAGGCAAAGAGATGGGGATGTTGGGGAGATAGGAGACAGACAAAGAGAGGAGAACAGGGGGGGGGGGGGGGGGGGATTAGGGAAAAGGGAAGCAGGCACTAATGAATCAACCACCTGATCATAAATTCATACCCAGCCAATGGGAAACAGCAAGATTTAGGATAAAATATGCCTGAAAGAATGCATGTACAGATCTGGAACGATTCTGCGACTGATCATCAGGCACACGGAAAAGATCTGGACACAGTGATAGATAAGAAATTACCCCTGTACGTTGTTTTCACACACACACACACACACACACACACACACACACACACACACACGGTAAAGATGTCTCAACAAAAATGACACTGGTGAAGAGTTGGTGACAAGAACATTTCCCTGAAGTGTGTTGTCATAATGTTCATTTACCCCAGCCAACTATGGAAGCCCTACCCATGCTGTTCCCTGAAATTCGCCAGCAGAGGGAGTGATGAAGTCTACATAACCGAAGTACAGAATGTCTGCAAGGTCACACATTCCAACTGAGGAAACTGAAGAACGGCAGCATCCAAAAATATTTACACAAAATCTGGTCTTTGTGAGAGGAAAGTCCTAATGTGAGACATATCTTCTACTGAAAAAGAGAAAAAACTTATCTTTAAAAAAAAAAAAAAAAAAAAAAAAAAAAAAAAAAGAGACTGAAGAAGAAGCGTTTCTGAAGTTTAATCATAACGTCTTTTCATGCTATCCATTTCATAGACAACTTGACAGCAAGAAGCCATATGATGACTGTTTACCATGTTTAAATCCATTTCACATCCGCACCTGAAACAATACAATACCTCCTCAAAAAACCCCCACAGGTCATTCCGAACATGCCAAAACTGAATCCATTTACCACCAGATCTGAGATCAAATGACTGCTTTAGAGTGTTCAGTGAAATGTCAGGTAAATCCTGACACTCTACCTAAGAACAGGTTTCATAGTGAGAGGATCTTTGCGTTGAATGTACCATAGACCTTACTCACTTTTCATCATGGACATGAGTATGTGTCAAAGAGTGGCATGTGCGGGCCCTTGGCTCAAGACTGTTCCTTTTTCGCAGCTATAGGATGGTCTTTATTGAGCAACTTCACACTGAGAAAGAGCAGAAGAGCGACAAGAATGTTTGCTGAAGCATTCAACTGGCAAGGTTATGTATCCTGTTTATTTCTCCACTTTATGAGCAGCCAGAGGAGATGTTAAACTGTGCTGCATGACTCAGCCAACCAGATGAGAAGACCATCACAAGCAGACATTCATGGCACTTGCTGAAGCTGGCCAAAGTGCGGTGCTGGAATCCTGCCCAGCCCTGATGACGCAGGTGTCTGGATTTGCGAGATAACAGACATCCTTACCTGTACCGAATTCTGAGTTTTATAGACACACATGCGGTTACAGATCTTTGGTACAGAAGTGCGTACATTTTCAGGACATGGAAGTCAGCTTGTGCTCTTTCTGATTAATGATGCAGATAGATGTGACAGCGACTGATAGGTAAGAAGAGACCACAGTCAGTGAATGTACTGGAGTTGAGTTTCTCTTCTTAACCGAGTTACGCCTTTATGTTTTCTTCTTCTTCTTCCTTCTTTTTGTTTTTTGTTGTTGTTTGTAAATGCACTCAGTAATTCTTTCTCTCCCTCTCTCTTTCTCTCTCAATACAATTCTTGATTACTGGTAATGGTTCTAGTTATAAAGGTCTCAGCTCCAGTTGAACTCTTGACAGCGAAATCAGTGCTGTTGTTGATGTTTCATCTATGAGAAGACAGTACACTTTTGGATCCTTGATCTATGAGATGGTTCCAGAAAAGGAAATTCTTTTGTTTCTGGAACTGTAAGAACTGTCAGTGAGCAGCACTGTTACTTTGGCTGCTACTGTGTGGTACATTACAAATGATTTTGCTGCAATTGTTCTCTGCAGCGTTACTGTTAGCTAATACAGAAAATCTCAGCAATTACTATGGAGATTTCATTGTAACTGGTCAGGTCTTTTTGAATCACTCACACTAAGCAGCACAGAAAGCATACAGACAAAAATAAGCCATCAACTTTCAAACAGAAGTGATTAATCTATCAGCATAGAAAAAAAAAGAGACCAGAAACAATTAACTGATGACAGATGTATTAGTACAAATTGTAAAAAAGCAGTAGAAAAAAACCAAACAATTAGACGCAGCATCACAATAACAAAATATCAAGTATTAGGCTTGTGAAAAGAATAGCTAAACTTTGTTTTGATAATAATTTTTGTCTTATGTTTCACTTCATTTTAACTTACTGTTGCGATTTTTTTTTGAAACTTTTCCATGCAAAGTGCACTTTTTCAAGATCAAAAGACTGCATTAAATCTGACTGATGAAAGATTATTCCATGTGCTAACGAACTACTAAATGTGCATAAATAAACATGGATTTGCACAGATAAATATGCTATACACAAAAGTTAGATGTTCACTAGTTTAGCACTACAAAAGTGAGACATGTTCTGTGATAACAAACACCATGAGCTTCGGTTTCACACACACACACACACACACACACACACACACACACACACACACACACACATTGAAAATGCCAACATCACACAGAGCAATGAAAGCTAAAATGCTGGCATGGAAATACTTTGCTTTACACTGGCAATATAGTCATCAAGCCGTACAACGAAATAAACAAACAAAAATAAAGCAAAAGCTTGGCAAAAATCATGATCTGATTCTCCCTTATGGTTTTGCACACTTCCTAAAAAACAAACAAAAACAAACGTCACACTTAATCGCATCTTAGTTTCCAGTGAAATCTTCCAATTCAAACCGCCTCTTCATCCCTTCTGGAACATCGCATTTCTCTCTGTATGAACTAGATTTACCTCTCATGTAACACTCCCCTACACGTATACTATCCACTCACTTCATTTACAGGCTTCTGTACTATCACAAAGATGTGAAATGGTTTGAAACAAAATAAGCTATCACTAAGAAAAACCAAAAAAAAAAAAAAAAAAAAAAACCTCACAAGGTATGGCAGCCAATTATGCTCCTGTTTATTTTTTTGTTTTCCACAACTGGACCTAGCACCCTGTGGCCTACGACGAGCAAGACTGAATGACAGAGCAAGGCTTAAGTCATTAATTCATTGAACAGGTCGTTTAGTGGCAGGTGTGAAGGGCACTTTGGGACTGTGAACATAGTCACATGAAAGCTTCAGCTGGTGTTACTGCCCAGATCTATGTGCATACAAAAACGCAACTTACCATTTTGTAGGCATTTATATAAACATAATGCACGCACACACACTCACACACACACACACACACACACATTCACACACACACACACACACACACACACACACACACACACACACACACATATTCTCTCTCTCTCTCTCACATGCACGATGCCTTCCAATATCTTAAACAAGTCCACATCTAAAACAAAAAACAGACCAACACCTTAACCATCAGACTGACGCTGATGAAGACACCCACACTGTCTCCTTTCCCCACACTCACACCAGCCCCAGGAGACCTGATAATCAGATAAACCTGTCTGTCCTGTCTGTCCCTCCTCTATCCGCCCAGAGGTGGCTGTCCCTTTTTCTCCCCATTTATTTCACTCCTGCTATCACCCTAGCCCCCTCCTCCCCCCCCCCCACACACACACACACACACACACACACACACACACACACATACACACATGTACACACACACACACACACACACACACACACACACACACACCTCCTCTCCTCTCCCCCTCTCTTCTTTTCTCCCCATACTTCCTCTTGCATTCAGTCTCCCCTCCGTTTCACTGTCCCTCTCGGTGGCTGGCTCTGGCTCCAAAGTGTGACACTGATCTCTTGTAGGTTTAATTCAAATGGGAAATTTAAAAATAATACACACCCAAGTGACTTGAAACACACACACACACACACACACACACACACACTCACACACACACACACTCTACTAAAAAAAAAACATACACTAATATCCATCGCAAAGAAGAAAATGTGGACTACACATCACTTTGACTCGAAAAGAGTCGCCAAACAAGACTAACATGCACCCGGAATTAAACCCCTTTTTTTGTTTGTTTGTTTGTTTTGTTTTGTTTTGTTTTATTTGTTTGTTTGCCTTTTTAATCTTAAAACAAAAAATTAATCCTGTACTGAAAGGTGAAATGAACTGAGATTTGGCCTGAACTGAGGGTCCACATCCTTTACAGGATGAAAGATCCTCAGCTGATCTGCTGGGGTCTCCAGAGCAAGCTGCCAAGACATCGACATTCCAAAACAGTTGGTGCGCACGCTAAATGTCATGCTCATCACCAAGAACTGGAATGAAAATCGGATCTTTTGAAAGGTATCACCTCTTAGAGGACTCAGTGTAAGATGGCTTAAGAGTGAAGGCATGGTCTATCAATGAATGTTATTCGAGCGTGCACGCTCATGTGACACACACACTTCACAGGTCCTGATTATAGAAGCGAGTTTAATGCCTAAGGTCCTTGTCTTATCTCCTGCTAACACCCCCCCCCCCCCCCTTAAAAATATGTAAACCACAGAGAGAGAGAGAGAGAGAGAGAGAGAGAGAGAGACTAGACAGAGACAGCTAGAGAGACACCAGGAGACTCGAGAGAGAGAGAGAGTAAAAAAAAAAAAACCCAAAAAAACCCCCAGCAAACTTTCCAGAATCTCTCTGTTTACAATCCCTTTCTGTCTCTCTTCCCCCCCCTCCCACCCCTCCTCTAACCCCCCCCCCCCCCCCCCCCCCCAAAGAAGCCTCACATGGTCAGGCGCCCCCTCCTTCCCTCCCACTGTGGAAGGCAGGTCCCTGAACCCTGGCCTCCCCACTGACAGCCTCTGCCCAGGGATTCCACAACAAATGATCTTCTTATGGCCCCTCGGCTCTGGTCTGTCCTGACCACCACACCGAGCCAGCCTTAGCCCTCATAATTTGAGTGTGCATACAAGGGGACCTGGAATTTGGGGAAGTGTGGGAGGCGTGTGTGTGTGTGTGTGTGTGTGTGTGTGTGGGGGGGGGGGGACTGAGAAAGGAATTGGGGGGGGGGGGGGGGGGGGGGGGGGGGCTAACCTGAGAAGAAAAGGTGGGGGAAGACAATACTAAAGAAGGGGAAGAGCAGAGAATAGAGGGGTAGCTCAGAAGCACTCACAAAGAGACCTGTAGTGTATGTGACCCAAGCACTGGTGAGGAGAAGCAAAAATAGTCCTTCAAGTGCTCTGAGTGCATCTGTGGGCAAGTGTGTCCCACCAGAGAAAAACTATGGTATTTTTGTGATATGGGCGAGTGTGTCCCACCAAAGAAAATATGTTTTTTTTTTTGATGTGGGCAAGTGTGTCCCACCAGAGAAACTGGTATTTTGTGATGTGGGCAAGTGCGTCCCACCGAAGAAAATATGGTATTTTTGTGATATGGGCAAGTGTGTCCCACCAGAGAAACTATGGTATTTTTGTGATGTGGGCAAGTGCATCCCACCGAAGAAACTATGGTATTTTTGTGATGTGGGCAAGTGCGTCCCACCAGAGAAACTATGGTATTTTTGTGATGTGGGCAAGTGCATCCCACCACAGAAAACTATGGTATTTTTGTGATATGGGCAAGGGTGTCCAAACGAACGAAGCTATGCTATTTTTGTGTTGCATACCCAAATGCCTCTGTGGGCACATGTGTACCACTACAGAAACTACAGTATTTTTGTGATGCAAATCTAAGTGCCCCTCTGGGCATGTGTGTCCCACCTATGAAACCATTAAATACATTTGTGATGCAGGCCCGACAATAAAACTCAAGACAATTTTCACAAGAAACTCTTACTAAGTCTCAGGCTTTACATTACTACAGACAACATGGTAATAACACACACACACACACACACACACACACACACACACACACACACACACACACCTTACTGAGACAAATAAATACGGTGTCCTTAACTTGTTTGGGCCCTTGCACAGATCCTTTATTGTCTTGTATATTTTTATGCATGTGTGCATGCATGCGCGCAAGCAGTGTGCGAGTATATACATTTGAGTGTGTGTGTGTCTAAGTGCTCATGTGGTTGTGTGTGCGGATACTTCATGTATGTGTGGGTGCATATCAACCACTGTGCATCACTAGGTATAATCATATGTATACAAACATACATGCAGTGTTCAAAGATGCACTATCTGCATGTGCCACATGTTCCACCACATACACCATACAGAATTACGGTGATCATGAGTGATAATTATTGTAGTTTGCTTTTCACAGAAAATGAGCAGCATTGTAACATCTTTTTATTTATTTTTTTGTTTGTTTGTTTAGCACTGAAAGCCCTATGCATCATAATCAACAAAAAAAAACAGAATACATACCTTCCACCTCCTACCTATATCATATTAAGTGTATAGACATACTGTCAGTAACACTGAATACCTTTTACAGCACATCATCAAACCAACCAAAAAACATCTCCCATTTCTCTCCCAATCTATTATTTATTATTATTATATTATATTATTGGGTATTTCTATAGCGCCTATCCTCGGTCACAGACCAAGCTCTAAGCGCTTTACAATATATACACACTACCTCACTCACTCTAGCTGTACTAAGCATGAATGCATTTCCTGACAGCACCAACAATACCCCAACACACGCAGTCACACACTGACATACACAAAACGTGTATGCACGCATGCATGTGCATTCATGAGTACATATGCACTTACACAAACACTAAAAAGCACATGATTTTCATAACATTCTATGTTTTCTCACACACACACACACGCACACGCACGCACAGGCATGCGCGCACGCGTGCACACACACACACACACACACACACACACACACACTCATATTTTTTCTGCATACTATTTTCTAGTATGTGGTAGTGAGAATGAAGAACGAGGACAAGCCCACTTGTGAAACTTATCAGTCCATATATCTCATGGCCAGGGTTCTGTGTCATGCTGCTGCCGCGAAACCAACTAGATAAGCTGTGAAAACCATAAAGTGACTTATTTGTGTTTGAACAAAGGCAAACACAATGGTCTGGAGCTGGTGCCTTGTTGCTAGGGTAAGGAACAACTATATTTTTTTTTTTTTCCCATACCCAGTCTAGACTACTGTGATAGTGTAATACTTCACAATATTCAGTAATTCAATACACATGTTAATTTGTTGGATAATGTTGAAACATTCTGTATGGAACTGGGATGGGTTTTTTTTTTTTCCCAAGACAACGACGACTGAGTGAGTACATTGTATCGGTCAGCCATGTGTTCTCCATTATCACTGCCTTCATCACTCTCAACTTTATCAGTGATACACAACCTGAAACACATTCAGACAAAACAATGTTTGTTACGTGCATGTCGAGCACTTGCTGTTCAAATGTTAGAGCCCACTATCTGAAGAGATGGGTTCATTTAAAATGACCGAATAAAAAAAAAAACAAAACCAAAGCATTCCCCCTAAAAGCCAGACACACAACTGCCAAACACAGGAGAAGCAGAGTCACCATAGTGGAATGTCTAATAACTTCAGAAATCCAACAAAATTTGACTTCTGAAAGCGACAGTCTTTATCAGGGTTTGTACAGCATTATCAATGGGAGATTCCCTGACTTTCCTTGACCTAAATCTTACAGTTGAAACAAGAAGAAGGAAAAAAGTCTTGTTGGCAAGCGTATCCCCTAACTTGCAATGTTCCCAAAGCAATGCACGGTATCTTCAAATTTGATGACCTTCGACAGAAACCCAGCGTTTAATCTTACATTTCATTTCTGTATTTCTTGGTTTGGTCTACTCTTACTCTCATTTTTCAATCAACAGAAAATGAAACCTTTTTGACCATATCATGATACTGCAGACATGTGTATGTTCTCTTCGGCATTTTTTTGTTCTTGTTTTCTGTGTGTGTGTGTGTGTGTGTGTGTGTGTGTGTGTGATGAAAGCAAATTCCCTGACTCCTCCCACCGACTTCTTTAGCCCAGATCATCTTTTCACTTTCCAGACTGTAAAAAGCTCCATAGCTTACAATGACCTGTACAGACCAAGCTTTATTTGGGGGCTAGTGTAGTAAAATACAAAAGAAGTACAGGACAAACTAATCTTGAAGAGATGAAGCCTTTCTTCAGGTCTTTCTCTGTAATCCTATTAAGGAGAATGGTTTGCTTTCCTCCCCACTGAGATCACTGCTGAGGTCAGAATGTGCAGCCGCCTTTCGCTAAAAGGAAATGGCTCATGCATATGCCTTGGAGAATACTTTAATCAGATTGAAGATCTCAAGTGCACCAGGAACACAATCATGTGGATCAGTAACTAACCAAAATTTCATTTCTCCCCCCCCCCCCCCCCCCCCCCCCCCTCTCTCTCTCTTAACCTACAGTTTTCCTCTTTTCTTCCCAATTGGGAAAACCTTGCAGAAGTTAGTCACTTTGTTCCAACATATGAAATGAGAGAATAGTTCTCAAAACTGGTAATGTAAGTTGGCAGCTATGTGTTATCAGTATTACTTGATTCACAGATCTAGAAAGGATTCTAAATATATTGAAAACACACAAAAAGTGCAAGAAAAATGGGGGAAGATGTTGAAACATTGGGTAAAAACCGTAAATACAGACAGGTACAAAGATTACTGAAAAAAGACATATAAAAGAACAAAAGGAATTAAATACATGGCAATATAATGGTAAACACCAACAAGGACACCCCCCCTACACCCCCATAGTCAGTCTCTCTCTCTCTCTCTCTCTCTCTGTGCATGAACAGACACAAAGATACAAATAAAAATCAAGTACCTACCAGATATAATCCAAAAAGCAACAGACAAAAATGTAACAACAGAAACCATTTAACACTAAAATTTTGTTTCAAAATCTCAGCTAACATGATTTAGAAAGACCACAAAATATATAAAGCAACTTGCACTACATTCAATAGCACTTAAATTCATAAATATTTGTTGCCAAAAGAAGGAAAGAATCTCATCAGATAAGAAAAAGAAGAGAAGAGAACAGAAGAAGAGAACATTTAACTGTTTCATGATTATGTTTTCTTTCCTGATCAATAAAGTACCAAAAGACTTTTGTAAACTACAGAGAGAGAGAGAGAGAGAGAGAGAGAGAGAGAGAGAGAGAGAGAGAGAGAGAGCACCAGCACAGCCAGCCAGCCAGCCAGCCCAGACGGACGGACTGACAAACAGAGAGAGACAGAGAAAGAGAGAGATCAGACTCACTGTTGTTATCAGTACTTTCAAGAGTGACTTAAGCAATGATTCATCTTCTGGCTATGAAAATGGAAACATTTCAGTGATTCATAGTGGACACAGCAGTATACAATATCATTTTATACAGCAAAATAACTATTTAACAGGTGACCAAAAGGGGTCTTGTTGAACTCGAAAAGAAGAAGAAAAAAGAAATACTTAAAATGATGTAGCTTAACAACGACAACAAAAAAAGATAGGAAAAACAAAACACACACAAAAAAAAAAAGGGGGGGGGGGGGGGGGGGGAAAAAAAATGGAGGGACAGGTAGGACTAGGAGGATGGGGAGGGGAAATGGGGGGGGGGGGGGGGGGGGGGGGGGAGAGAGAGAGAAGTGCAAGGTAATGACATGTAGAATACCAACAGCTAAAAATACTAGCAAGTAGAACACACACACACACACACACACACACACACACACACACCAGACTTTTATAGACACCACAACACAATATAAACCTGAAAAACAAAAACACACGCTGAGACATGTAAAACGGTTAAGACTAAGAGTGACTGATCACATCAGCTCATGCAGTTACATATCCCAGCCAACCATGAAGGCCATGAATGCGAGTGATTCGTTTCATTAATTCAATACATCTTGAGAGACACACTCTCCCCCCCCCCACACTCTTCCCTCTCTATCCCCCCCCCCCCCCCCCCCCCCCCCCCCCCCCCCCCCCACGCACTTCCTTTCCCTACTTTATAATGAGACACTGATGACACCAGCTCCACCTGTTCACCTCAATACAATCAACTATACACATGACCCACATCAGGTAGGAAAGATAAAGACTCTAACTGAGCCCTTGATTCACGCTGCACAGCCACCGCAGTTAAGTCACACAGTTAAACATGTGACACTGTGTCTCATATTGCACCTTGCTGGTCAACCTGACGATGACACGCCCTCACCTAGTGACTGCAAACACAATGAAACCACGCCCTCACCTTGTGACTGCAAAAACAATGAAACCAACAGCTGCAGTACTTTGTAATCATAATGACAGACTCTTCCAACATTAATTTCACCTCGTTCAATAGAATTGGTTTTTAACAGTATAAAAAAATACAGTGCAATAAACAGTGAAGATGTATTATAGAAAAACCCTCTCTGCTCTGTCTCTCTTTCTCTCTCCACATTAACTCCGTGCCGAGTAATTGTAGTGCCGCTCTGAAGAATCATTTACCAAAGTCTTCCAGCTTGTTTGCTAATCTCTGTTAAAAATTCCCATCCTTTCAGAAAATATTCACTGACAGTTCAAAGTCTGAAGATGGAGTGGCCTGTGCAGCCTATTGCCCTGGTGCTCCTTCTCAAATATTATCAGAAAATATTCCTTTAGATGCTTCTGTTTACTCTGCTGAACTTACAGCTCTGGTTCTAGCACTGAAGATAGTCTCTCAATTTACAAAGAAGGACTTTATGGTTTTGTCTGATTCGCTGTCACTGACAGTGTCAGCTTTGGAGGCCACAGCTGGCCATAACCTCCATCATCCCGAACTTCTACACTAAAAAAAAAAAAACTTTTTACAAGCAGGTCACACAACATCGTTCTGGCATGTTGGCATCAGAGGGAATGAAATGGCTGATCGCTTAGCTAAGAATGCAACAACAGGGAACTTGTCTAACATATACATCCCCCTGCACAGATCTGAAACTAAAAGTTAATAATTATGTCAGCGACCTGTGGCAGGAGGATTAGAACACACAGACGGATAACAAACTCTTTCAGATTTGTTCAAACTTATAAGAGTTCCTCTCATCCACATCTGGTGGTGGCAAAGAAGAAACGGTTCTATGCCAGCGGCACACCGACCATTCATATTCTACTCATTCGTACCTTTTAAACGGTGTGAAGCTCCATGGTGCACTCAATGTCATGTGCCACTCACAAAGAAACGTATTCTTTTAAGAGTGTTGGGACTTGCACAATGTGAGACACAAACATTTTACAGCAGATTCCATGAAAACCTTGTTCAGAGATGTTCCACCTGACACGATCTTTGAAATTCTTGAAAGAGATTACCATTTTTCATCGGATCTGAGATTTTACAGTGGAAAGATTTTTAACAAAATTTTGGGTGGCTTTTTAGATGTATTTTAAAGGTGTGACAATGAATAACTTGCAAGTAACTTCATGGTGGCGACAGCTCTGATATGGCCCTCTGCGGTTGGCTGGGCTATAACTATAAGCAACATTACCTTACCTTGCCTGACCTCTGTTGGCTCGATTATATACTATGTTTATTTAAATGAGTTTTTTATTTCTAATTAATGCTGGCACAATGCCAAATCCAGGTAAATCATTCAACAGAATCCAAATGTACTTTTTTAAAAACACACAGATGCATTCTCCCACTGGTCAAAATTGCTGTTTAAAAAAAAAAGGCTATAAACAGTGTTAAAAACAATGTTACAACTAAAGGCATCCTCTAACAATATTCAGAAAAAAAAAACAAAAAAAACATAATTTTTTTTCCAAACAGAATGCAGATGAAATTAGTTCTATATATATATCTTTAACTGATTCCCAGACTTCATTATCTTGGGAAAAAAAAAAAACCCAGATCTTTAAACAGAAGTGTTATACTCATAGTATCCTTTACTGATTCCTATGTAATGCATCCTTACAACAACCAAAAAAATTATGTCTAAAGAAAGGACAAAACTAAAAAGCTACAAAGGAGTATCATAATACAGTGTTACTAAAACATTCATTTCGAAGTTTTGTAAAAGAGTTACTAAAAGATTCATTTTTAAGTTTTGTAAATAGAACTTTTCAAGGAGTCAGTTTTAATCAAACCACATCACTTACAAATGACAGCTGAAAATTTCTCATTTTTGTAACATAGATCCTTTCATTGCATCACCTTTAAACACAAATGTCACTGTCAGAGTTTCCTTAAAATTTCCTGTGTTAAGAATTGTATTAAAAGTTACTTTTATAGCAACAACTAAATCTGATGTTCAGATAGTAAAGTTCTAAACTGTGAGCCGTGCAACTGTTTGAGACAAACGCGCTGAAGACTGACATACTATTCTGGTTTGTATTAATGTTCTAGATTATGATGTCAATACCGCATCTGGCTGCTCAATTTCATTATGTGTGTGATACAGTGATGTTCCATTCTGTTACAATAATAAAACCATTGTTGTTAGGCTCTTAATTGTTATTAGCTCCTTACAAATATGAATCATTCATATCACTATACCGTGCTGCCTTATACTGTACTTTGTCATAACATTATTAACATTACTAGTATCATTAGCATCACTATATATAATTACTTGCATTCAGTTTTCTGTTTTATGATATTGTTAGCAAAGCACAATATAAACACAAGGGTGCCATTCTCGAACAGCAGTATTCTTAAAGAAAAAGAAACTGATATAAAATTGAAAAATAAAATATCTAAATTAAAATGATAACTCTGTGTGAAATGGCTCTCATACATTCCGCTGGTTTATGATGGTTAATTGTCATATGTAATCATATGTAACTTTAGATTCAGAAAATTGTTGAAGGCGCAAATCAAGCTTTTTTTTTTTACCCCTAACATTTGTAATGTTGAGGCCTTTTTGTCCTTTTTTTTTCTGTTCTTAAATACTGTTTCCAATCTTATCAAGTGAAGAGCAAACACTGTATGTAAAATGTGAAATGACGGCTTCTGGCATCCAAACCCATTCCTGTCTCTCTCTCTCTATATTTTTGTATGATCTGTCTGATCTTATATGTACCCCTGCCCCTTCATTGTCTTGTTCTGTGTTCTTTTCTTCTTCTTCCTTGACTGGTATACTTGACATCTGAAATATGATTATTGCAGATTTGTCTTTATCATGACTGTATGAAATGCAGTGTACTATATCAGAATGTATGATTTCCTAAATTGCTAGCAGTATATATGCGTACATGTCTTGAAAAAAAATCATATTGTATTGCATGGTATTGTATTGTGTTCTGTTAAACTGTGTTTTTGCTATATTGTGAATTGCTATTCTGTGCTGGTTTGTGTTGCAGTATGGTAATGTAAGTATTGTGTTTTTTAGTATTGCATTGTAATTGTGCACTCTTTTGCATTATTTTAAACTTTATTTTGCACTGTATTTTGTTTAGTGTTTTTTTGTGTATGTAATGCTCGTATTGGGATAGTCTGTGTAACAATGCATGGCATCATATTGTATTGAGTTTGAAAAATGTGTTATTAAAAAAAAAAAAAAAAAAAAAAATCACCAGCTAGACTAACCTTAAAAAAAAAGATATAAAACAATGAAAAAAAAAAAAAAAAAAAAATAGTTACTTGCAGCTTTCTTTTTTTTTTTTTTTTTTTTAGTTACTATAGCTTCTGTTGTTGATACTGGCACTGATTTTCTTTTCCTTTCTTTTTTTTTTTTTTTTTTTTTGTTACTATAATTTCTGTTGTTGATGACACTAGCACTGTAAGATTAAATGCTGTGCATCATTATTTCATTCAGTCAACGAAAACACACTTTTTTTTTTTAGATCTCTCCACATCATGGGATCCACATTGGTTAGATGAAGCTGACTGTTCTCAAACAAAATAAGAACCACGAACCTGAACACATACAAGCAGGTTCACTTGCATTACTTTCCACTTTTGAAAAAAACTTAAATGGAATGCAGAGTTGATATAGCATGTTAATCCAACCAAAAGCGCAAATATTCACCAATAAACCAGAAAAATTTATGGCAGTGTAGCATATTGATAACTACTGAGGCAGAACAAAAAATTGTCTTTTTCAAGTGTCTGCAGCAACACTTCACAAATGGATAACAATCTAGAACAGATTTTAAGCAAAGCCATGACCTGATCAAGGCTTTTTTTTCAACATGAAATTCTGTCATGCAAAAAAGAAGACAAGCATGCCATGCAAAAAAAGAGAGAAAAAAAAAAAAAAAAAAAAAATCTAAGCGGAAAAAGAAATAGGCATGCATAGAATGATGAGCAAACATGCAACAAAGCTTCAAAGAAAAGGAAGCTAATAGTTACCTCTATGCTACTGGGAAGCCAGGGCAGAAAAAAAATCCAAAACAATCAACCAAGCCCCCCCTGAAGCAAACCATGAACTTTGACGAGTACTCACAAGCAAGAGTCCAAAAGGTTGGAGTTCATTTGGGAGGAATCGGCACTTTCCTCATTGTCCAGGTGGGGATGATGTGGGGGTTGGGAGGAAAGCGGGGAGGCCCAATTGAAGGAGCCATCCTGACTAACACTATTCATGCTGGGGCTAGGGCTATTGGGGCCTACCGCACCCCTGCTGGAACAAGAAGCATGGGCCCCACCACCAGTGCCCCGTCCACACCACCCAGGATTAGAACCAAACCATCCTCCTCAAACTAATCACAGGGGGACAAAACAAACAAACAAACAAACAAAAAAAAAACCTTGTGGCTCTCTCTGTCTCATATCCAATCGTACACACCACAGCAAAACAACCAGGGTAAACATGGGGAGACAACTGTTGTGTAGATCTATGCAGAACACAAAACATGAAACCGCAACAAAATGAGGGAATCTGCACGTTTTGCTCAAACAAAACACTGAAGAAACAAAAAAAACCTTACCGCTGGAGGTAAAAAAAACCCAGAAATACTGGAAGCAAATCAACAAAACACTGGGGAAACAGAGGTTTAACCCTAAACATCGGGGGACGGGGAAAAAAAAAAAAAAAAAAAAAAGAGGGGCCGGAGTAGGTGGGGGGTCAGATGTGCACAAAGAACAGAAAAGAATGGGGTATCGCTGAGGGAACGTATGAACATCAATAAACAGAAGAACAAAATGCAAGGACAATCAATGAAAGGGAAAAAAAAAACAACACTGGAACATGATGAACATGCTTATGGGAAGAAGGAAAACGCCAGGAAAAAGATGAAACTTGGAACAATAACACTGCAAAAATCGAGGAACGAAACAATGGGATACAGAAAGCTAAAGACACAGAGAGATAACACTGGGGAAAACAGAACAAAAGACTAGAGAAAGAAGAAAAACCCTGAGGGGAGGGGAACCCTGAGGGGAAACAAGAACACTGGCAACCCTATACTGAGGAAACAAGAATAACACTGGCAACCCTATACTGGGAAAAAGAAGAACACTGGCAACCCTATACTGGGAAAAGAAGAACACTGGCATCCCTATACTGGGGAAACAAGAACACTGGCAACCCTATACTGGGGAAACAAAAACACTGGCAATCATATACTGGGGAAACAAGAATAACTCTGGCAACCTATACTGGGGAAACAGAGGAACAATACAACAAGAGCCCGCATACTGGGGAAACAGATAAACATCACCAGGGAAACAGACGAACATTACAAGCAAAACACTGGCATATACTGGGGAAACAAGAATAACTCTGGCACCCACATATTACAGAAACAGACCATCACTGGAGAAACAGAGGAACCTTACAGGCTATCCACAAACTTGGAAAACAGACCATTATCACAGGGGAAGCAGATGAATATATGATATGCTTCCACATACTGTAAAAAAAACAGAGGCAGGTAACTGTGGAAACAGAGGAAGGAAGAATACAGACACCAACATACTGCCCGGGGGCAACAGGAGAAACATCAGTGAGGAAATAGAGAAAATAATACAGGCACCCACATAATGGGGAAAGAGGAAACAATTCAGGTACCCACATACTGGGGAAACAAGAGGAACAATACATGCACCCACATGCAAGTGGGTGGGGTGTGTGTGGAAAAATTCAGGGGCCCACATGAAAAAATTCAGGGAGAAACATGACATACTGGTTAAACATGGGGAAACACTCAACAGGAACAATACAGGCAACCACACACTGGGGAAGCAGAGGAAACGATATAAACACAGGAAACAGGAACAAGACAATGTCAGACTCAAAGAGACAAAGAGAATAGGTGAGGAACAGGGCTCCTGCTGGCCATTACATCTAAGCAGTCACACCTCAACAACACCTCACCCCCCAAAACAGAATTCTAAAGTGCCATCAGTAAGCAGCTGAATCACTGTGTTGTCATTTCAGCCATGTACTTGACGATGCAATTTCACCTTTGCAAGCATGGCTCTTGGCTTTCTATCTTTTTAGGCTCTCCTTTCCTTGCCTTAGATAACCTTGCATGGGGCTATCTGTACTAGGTTGTGCCAAGAAAAAAAATGACATATTTGTTTTTTTTTTTTTTTTTTTACACACACATATAGGGAAATCCCATAAACGATTTGCAGGCTCATGCAGTGAACTTTGCGTTTGATCTACTGAGGTTTTGTGCACAGCAGAATTTTAAAGATTAGCTCAAGCAAGTATGACTGTTATTTTTCTTTTTTTAAGGTCAGTTGATGGCTGTTCAAGCATATTTTTAACGAACGTTTTAACCCGACTTCGTCCAGTGCTTAGTTTCCCTCACTGCATCCTCCTCCCTCCCTTCTTCTCCGCCCCCCCCCCCCCCCCCCCCCCCCTTTTTGTCTTTCTTTTTATGTCCATCTGTATCAACACCACTATCAAAGAAATTCCCCCCCTTCTCCTCCCCTTCCCCTTCATCTCATTCTCTCTACAGGTTTGTCTGTATGTACATGGACACCGCCAGACATTATCAAAGATCAGATGGGGATAAGGGCAGGAACAGGAAAGGTGGAGGTAACCAAAGACTTATTACGAGAGAGAGAGAGAGAGAGAGAGAGAGAGAGAGAGAGAGACAGACAGACAGACAGACAGACAGACAGACAAGCTTAAATAATATATAAACATTCAGACACACTGACACAGAATGCGAGAGACAGAGAGAGAACTGTGTGGTAGTGAGATGAACACCTTCAGCTAATGACATCCTTGAGTAGACACAGCTAGGACAATGAGGTGGTGGAGGGGAAGTATGCAGAGTGAAGGAAATTATAAGGGAATACCAAGACAGCATGGGGTGCACAAAAAAGCCAGCCAGCAGACTCCCAGGAGATGATTAAACAGGCCTGCACTGCTACCATCTCCCTCCTCTCTCCTCTAAAGGCAAGTAGTCTGTGGGAGCAGGTGGTTCAGCTAATCAATTAAGGCTAATCACTCTAATTTGGCGACTGGTGACAGGTGCGAAATTTGTTTCAGAGCAAACCCTGGGTGTTGAAAATCAAGCAAACTTTACTGCAGATCAGTGGGTGCAGCCATTTCAGATCATGCTGACACCACCCATCTCCCTTCAGCTTTAAATAGTTTATAAACACTGTTTAAGAAGGGAATTCACTGAGCCATGATGTACAGAATGTGTGTCAAAGTGAGCCCTGAACACACTGGGGGGGGGGGGGGGGGGGAATGGATGGGGCCGGGAGGGGGGACATAGGATTAGGAACACAGTACTGGCACGCACTACACGCTGGGTAACACAGGTACACAGGAACATCACTGGGGAAACAGGAACAAAACACTGTGAAAACTGTTCACACTGAGTAAACAGAAGGATAATTCTAAGAAAACAGGAATAAAATACTGGAGAAACAGAGCAACACAAAACACAGGGGAAGTAAGGAAATAAGTCATGTCGAAAACTGAAGAACAAACACTTGGGACACAAGAATATGCTGGAACTAGTGGAAGCACAGAAAAAACAACAACAAACAATCGGAAACCGAGGGAAACAAAAATGTGGAAACAGAATTTTTTTTTTAATCTGGTCCCGAGACCGAGATGCAGCACTGGTTCAAAGTTACACAAAAGACAGGGAATGTTCAACAAACACTGGAGAAACAATGGAACAAAAGGCATGCAAAATGCGAACAAAGGCACCAAGATCATGTCTCACATATGACACAGCAGCACACCATTCAAAGTCCAACAGACCTCAAGCTAACAAAATCACCCAGGCGTTTGAGTACTTCCCTAGCTGGAAAAAAATGGCGCTTGGGGAAAAAAAAAAAAAAGATAGAGAGAGAGAGAGAGAGAGAGAGAGAGAGAGAGAGAATGAAACAATGAACATTTTCACATTAAATCAATGCTATTTACTAAGCATTATCATTTCGATGCTGCGATGAAAATAAATACCTGACACTACTTAGTTCTGGGAGGCACTCGTAATTCAAGCAGTGCAAAAAAAAAAAAAAAAAAAAAAAAAAAAAAATCGCATTAGTTACTTTGCAGCAGCTTTCTCATTCATTTACAGTGTGCATACATGTACACATAATGCATACATGTGCATGAGTTTAAAATATTTGTAGTTTACATTTAACACAGATCATGTAAACCAGTGCACTTGATTTTTTTCATGCATGAACATAATAATGCATGTCTATGTATCTCTCAGCCAGCTTTTGAAATTTTTCTTGTTATACTAATATATATATGTAAATGGAGAAATGACTTGAAATAGCACATTTTATAAAACCGAGAGAAAGAGGGACAGACCACAGTCACAGACCCAGACCCAATGGGAGAATTATATGTATGTTTCTACCCAAACTTCTAGTTCTAATATATTGTGCAAAATGTGTTCAAAATGTTTCATGTAACAATACATAAATCTGTTTACTTTTATTACATACATGTACACTCAAAAGGCCTAGTCCAGGTTTGCTTTTGAGGTTCAGAAAAGAGTTCAAAACACCTGCACAGTCTGTCCAGTTCTTTCCATTTTCTTTCTTTCGTCTTCCTTTATCTCCCCCCCCCCCCCCCCCCCCCCCCCCCACTTTTTTTGTTTTTTTCAAACTTAAAAACTCAACAGACAATATGGTCAGTAAAGTAAGCATTCTTATGATGTCATCAGTCTTTTGAACTAACAAAATCATACTGTGATTTAAAATGCTTTTTCTTCATCATGAATACAAGTACTAATCTTGGGGGAATGGGAAAAACAGTGTCTCTCTCTCTCTCTCTCTCTCTCACTCACACACACACTCACACACTCTCACACACACACACACACACACACACAGAGAAAAGTGCACAACAGAAAAGTAGTAAGAATCATTCATCATGAATGATTTGGGTCTCTTCAGATACTCTAT
>JADBJO010001484.1:257500-260000 GCA_016801955.1 Conus betulinus | reverse complement strand
TCACACTGTGCATGTGTAATCAGTTCAATCTAAGATAACCTAGGAAGAGAGGACAATTTCTGATTCATACAAGTTTGGGATAGTCACAAGCTAATGTCTACACTTAACTGTTGCGTTACTACAGTACCATGTCTGCTTAGAAAACATCATTGTAAGTAACATTGAAAATTTGAGGTTTTACTTGAATATAATTTGCATTATTCATCACTTTCTTATTCAGGCATCTGATGACGTTCAATCATAGTTCATACACACTTTGAATAAAAAAAATACAGTTAAATAATAAAATATTGCAAGCGTTCAAGATTACTGTTATACAACATAAAAAGTGCCATTATCATGATTATGTACACAGTACAGAGTACTATTATGTACACAGTGTACAGTGGGAAAACAAAGCAATACAACATAAACATACTCATGCACACAGATTCAATGATGAACAATTAAACATTAAACGACAAACAAAACACTAAAACAGTCCACACACACACACACACACACACACACCCAAACCAAACAAAAAACCAAACCAAACCAATCCCAGCTCCATCTGTCACACCATATTCACATTTTCAAATGTTATCTAAAGACAGAACAGCAGGGGGTAATGTGTGGGGCAGGATGGAGACAAGAGTGAGGGGGAGTAGAAGGAGACGGGGGAAATACTCAGGATGAGTTCAGGACTATTGGATAGTTTACAAGAATAATGAAAAGAAAATGGGTCGCCACATCAATTTTCCACAACAGAAGGATACTGACACCTTTCATATCATATTACTTAACAGGACAGAAATTTCTCTGGTAATGTGAATCACTGCTCACTGATTAAACATGATGATGCAGCAGTACACTTCAGACACAGCAGCAGCTAACAGTAACCCTTTAATATGTAGTTTAAACCAGTAGAAGGCACCTACCTTCACACGCTGCTGAGAAACCCTCTCCCGCTCTACTTCTAACTGGTGCGCCAATCTTTCAAACTGAGCTTCCTGACAACAGCGACAAAGAGCAAACATCTGTGATTAATGCAACTGTATCTCTCAGTCTATGGTCATCTTTCAAGGGCCTGGCCGGCAGGTTTCAGAGCCAGGAGGTTGTGGTTTTAAACTTGTTAACTCATAAATCTAAAGCTACAGGTCTGTAAATTGTTAGTGCATTGGTTGTGTGAACATGACAAATAAAACAACAGGTAGACTTGGGCAGTGGTGCATACATTCTGAGAGAACATCTGATCTATGGTAAAATAATGTACACCATCGACTGATTCACTGAATGTATCTTACTCTTTCTAGTTTTCTGCTGCTTTGTTCATCGCAACAGAACTCTAGTCTAAGTTTCACAATGGCTGAGATTTGGTGTCTACATGTGAATTGTGACTTTCTGTAATCAAACTTAAACTGCAGCCACATTACATCTTCCGGAAATACGTCTTTGAAATAAGACACTTAGTGTCTGGGTAGGACATTATGTAACAAGCAGGGTAACTCTTGCTCCAATGATGAAATACATGCCCACAACTCCAAACAAATGTTGCTTACAACAATGAATTGCCTAGCAGAAATGACAACACACAGCACAAACAAGGGCACATTGGAAGCAGGAGTTACCCATCCTGTTCACTAATTACTGTTTACTGTTCCCTGCCTCATTTAAGATTTCCTTTTAAAACATATATATATATATATGCTCTTTTGTGATCTGCCCTGGGGATATGTAAACTAAAGAACTTGTCCGCACACAAAACCACCTGCCCATCAATCAACAGTAATTCAAAATTCCAAAAACTACTAAATGATGAAGAAGCAGTAGCTGACACAGTCTTAATATAAATCAACTATCACTGAGTATGCTATGCAAACATATACAAAGTCTCTCTCACACACACCTACACCCATCTTCAAACCTGGTCTCTCATACAGATTCATAACCAAACAGTAACAAGCTTCAACAGTTACAATAAGGATTAATTGGTCTGGCATCTTTACTGTGTTGTATATACAGGATCAATAACACACCTCAAAAAGGGAAGAAAACAGGGACAACTTTCATCTCTGTTAGATGCTGATCTAGCTTACTAATTTCAAGGCAACAAAAATTCACAGAAAATAAACAATCTTTTGTCTGCCATTTCAGCACATGGCCAAAGCGAAACAACCTGTGTGCTCCATTCTGATTGGTTAATGCCCTCTCATGGCTTCTGACACAACCAGTCACTTGGCACCCGACTCTAAGATGCTGATGTCATCAATAGTAACTTGAAGTAGTAGTTTCTCGAAGCGGGATCAATGGCTGTCGACATGATTATCTGACACTGGCAAAGCAACACTGGATTTTCACGTCTTTGTTGCAGATGTTGCTCTGGCTAATGGCTAGGTTGAAACATTCATTAAATGCCTGACACAAACGATCAACTACCCCAGGCAAACCTTTACGAGTTCACAAATTACCGCCATGATATTGGTGTGCGAGTTTTCTTTTGTATGATTTGAAAGGTGCC
>JADBJO010001484.1:252500-255000 GCA_016801955.1 Conus betulinus | reverse complement strand
GATCATCTTAAGAGAAAAACCATAGATGCAAACTTCCCAAACAGAAAATGAGAAAATAAGGAATGGGATTGGGATCAAAACCCAAGGACTGGCCAGGTTCTGGTGATAAGCAAGCATTGGTTTTATCTCTCTCTAGCGGTAAAATATGGAGGGGAGGGGGGGTCCCCCAATGGTGATGGAAAATGAAATATCTGAAGCATGTCTGTATCCTCTCAGAGACACAAAAGTGCTTGAAACTGGCTCTCAAAGTGTGAGATGCAAGAAGGCTCAGCCTTGCTGAACACTATTTTTCTTCCTTAAAGCAAGTGTTGTAACACATATTGAAATAGTACTCATGTCAGATAGGACCACTACAAAGTCATGAACATTTACCAGTTACCTTCGCATTTCTTTTCTTGAGGTTGAATCCACAGTTTCCAACTAAGGTATTAAACACATGCCAACAAGTGAAAAAACAAGCCAACGAACCAACTATGAAAACCTACAGGGTACATG
The DNA here is from genome assembly GCA_016801955.1 of Conus betulinus. Classification (NCBI taxonomy): domain Eukaryota; kingdom Metazoa; phylum Mollusca; class Gastropoda; order Neogastropoda; family Conidae; genus Conus; species Conus betulinus. Next base: position 254,505 of record JADBJO010001484.1, on the reverse strand, counting down.
TATACCCTCCTCCTCCTCCCCCCCCCCCCCCCCCCCCCCCCCCCCCAAAAAAAAAAAAATCGAAAAAGAAAGAAAAAAAAGCCACCGCCATCACCAACACACTGATGATCAAAACAATAAAAAACACACAGAAATGGTATTCAACATTTCAGAGCACATTTTTACGAACATCTTATCCTTTTTACTCTAACCCCACTCCCTCATCCTCCCTAACCACATCCCTGAGAAAGAACAAATTTGGCGTTTTCTTAAAATGGCTCACTTACAGAAAGCTTTCATCCATGAAAAAATACTCTCATTTTTTATCTACTTGTCCGCAGGAACACTAAAAAGTATAGATTTTCTAGCTCTGTTGTTCTTTCATTATTAGAGATCAAATATCATATGATACTCCCCATCCTGCATATAAAACCATCAAGCAAAAAACTGTGTACCTTCTGTCAGTGCAACAACAGCTAACAGAACTGTTCGTCGCCTGAAGCTGTGGCTGCAGCATCACTGTCCTACATCATGCGATTCAAGGGCTGACATCAAAACCGTGTGTAAAACACTTTCCTTTTCTTAACCACCCACCAATCCTTCCCATCTCCCTTACCCTCTCCTCTAATCAATCAAAATTGATGACCAAGCAGGATTGGACAGAAATTTTCTTTTTTTGTCCCCCGACTTGTCAAAGGGGCAGGTAAACAAAGCTTTTGCTTGCCATATTGATAAAACCAATTGCCCATCAATGGGCAATGATTCTAAATCATACACATATATATATGAACAAACTAAATGATGAAGGAAAACACAATGCACATATAATCTTGGCCCCTTGTGTATTTCAATTAAGCAAACACTTGCAAGACAATCTCTCTCTCTCTCTCTCTCTCTCTCTCTCTCTCTCTCTCTCACACACACACACACACACACACACACACACACACACACACACAAGCAAGCACATGTAAACACTCACATCTTCAATTTGTTTCACTATTATGAAGAAATTCACTAACAACACGCACTTGACATTTGCACTGAGAATTAAATCCTCTGGGTCTTAGGTTTATCATTATGTGCAAGTGATTAATTTGGAAAAAAAAAAAAAAAAAAGAAAAAGGAGGACAACTGCTTTTCCCCCATAATATAAGTATGCTCCTTTCGAGCTTTATCTGAAAAATTTTCTTTTTTTTTTTTTCCCCCAATATATTGTCATATGCTATTTCATCATAAAGAGGCCACAATTAGACACACTGTTCGCTCCATTCTGATTGGCCAGTATTTTCTGACTCTTGACAAACACCTGGCATGATATGGCAGCAACATGTCATAAACAGTAACAACCTGGTAATATCACAAAGTAAAACTACTGATTGTTGCACTTATCTTATATCACGAAAACAATGCTTAACTTTTATTTTCTACAGCAGATGTTTAAAAAGAATGAATGCTTTTGCCTTGTGGACAAACAGCAGAATTCACCACTTGCCTGATTACCTTCTTTGAAGTTGGGCAGCTATTACACTATTTACAGTATTAATTTTCAATACTGACTTAACAATGCCAAGACAGACACCACTTTCATGTGTATACGTCAAACTTTCACAGTTTATAAGTCTTAAGTCATGTCAAAACTAGCCGCTGTGCCAGGTGTAAGGCCTCGCATGAAATAGAAGAAAAATGGGTACTTACGTCATTAATTCCATGATTCATCATTTCCTTTTTTTTTTTTCAAACAAAGAATTAAGTACAGATTTCTCTTTTTTTCATCTTTGCCATGGACAAAGTCACAGAGTTCTGTGATATGTACTTTTACCAAATAGCAACATTCAAAAACTGCATCTTGCCATTGATTACATATTTTCTTTTTCTTTATTTGTCAAAGGTTATCAAACAATACTACAACATGTAAATCCTTGAAAAAGTCTCTTGTCAACAATTCAATGACAAGCATATTCATCACCCTCCATCTATGTAGTCACTGTATCCTCACTGTTTATATGGGCACTGAATCGTATGA
>JADBJO010001484.1:230000-232500 GCA_016801955.1 Conus betulinus | reverse complement strand
ACATAAGAATTCGTACAAAATTTAAGAGAGACATGGTATCCTGGAATATGCACTTTGAAGCATCCTTTCTAAATTCTGACAAATCAGAATCAAAGTAGGGGCAAAAGTATAGAACTTGTGTTGTTGTACAATTATCAAGGGGGCGCCGCAAGCACATCGAATATTCTTGACTTATTTTGTTCTAAATGCATTTATTTTTAACCGAAATGATAAGGAGAGAAGTTGTTTACTGTGTCTTGGATATAATCCTATGTTTGTATTACGGTTTTACTGGATTTACTGTGGAAGCCCTTTTTAAAAAGACTACTTGCTCGAGAGTTCGTACAACAAAGTATAGAAGAGTCGGGTTTGTGTATTGGGGGGAGAACACTTTTTTCTTTGTAGTATTCCTCAAATTTTTCAAAAGAGGCTCGTTGTAAGAGAGAATACCCTTCATGTAAGCTCAAGGGAATATGAATAGCAATACGGCTGTAGGGGCAATGAAGTGTTTTGAGGTTCACCATGTATAGCGCACAACAGGATGGAAGGCAGAGTCCATTCCTCTCCGTCCACCGCCTTTACCCATCCCTGAATTGAATCAGGTGCCATTTACTGTTGAGAGGACACACACACACACACACACACACACACACACACACACACACACACACACACACACACACACTATTAAGCATATTCAGAGAGTTATCACTCAGATTTCTGTGTGTGTGTGTGTGTGTGTGTGTGTGTGTGTGTGTGTGTGTGTGTGTGTGTGACATTTCACTATATCCTCATACAAGATCTCTGTCGGTTCTGATGTTAGCCAATGACCAGGAGTGGAGAGCAAACTGACCAATGTGAAAGTCTTTTATTTCAAAACACGTCAGATGGTGAAACTCCGAATTCACAAGAGTTGTCTAGCATGCCAAACTGCAGCACAAAGTAAATCAAAAGTCGATGAGCAGTTCTGATCTTCATTGTTCAGGGAAATGTCCTTGATGTCCATCTTAATTGCTAATATACAGGAAAGAAAAGAAGACGACACCGTTTTTTTTTTTCGACTTCCAGAGCTGAAAGAAACTCATGAGAATAGCGAACCAAAAATAGTTCCCAGAACACATTTAGCTATCCTTTTTCTTCCATTCGTGAAACTCGTCGATACTGAATAATGAACCCAAAACAGCAGACAATTAAGACACAAGTGTGCCCTAGCTGGCCATTTTTTGCCCAGATTGAGATGAATCGATTAGAAATGTAGCATTTCCCATGTTCACATTTTGATCCAAACTCTGTGAAAATAAATTTGTGTTTTGATTAAGTGCGAAGCAGTCACAAGTAATATTCAGTTGGCGCCATCCGTTGGCTCAGATTAATGATGCTTATTTCATGAACTTGTTCAGAAATCTAAAGCACGTCGTTACGTGAGATAACAGCTTTGGAATGCTTGTCTGTGTAGATTTAAGTCACTTCGTAGATGTCCATGGCGCTCCAGTTTGATAAGCAGGGTCTAGGGGTGGGGGATTGAAGAAGTGGAGCGGAGAGAGAGAGAGAGAGAGAGAGAGAGAGAGAGAGAGATAGAGAGAGAGAGAGAGAGAGAGAGAAAAGGGAGTGGGGGTGGGGGGTCAGGGATGAAGGCGGGTCCAGGGGTCAGGGTAGGAGATGGGAGAAGGGGACGGGAACTGGTTAAGGGGCTGAAGGTGAGAACAGGAGACGGGTTGGAGACTGGGGTTTGGAAATGGGAAACCCCAGCAAACCACTTACTCTGGTTTAGCGTCGAGAGCATGCTTATCGTAAAACTGTGTTCAGGATTGAGGGAGTAGTGGGATGGGTTTCGGTTGTGGCTGGATGGAGTGGGAAGGGTTGGTACTGATTTGATTTGAGGCTTTGCACTCTCGACAGTTTGCGTACAAAACATTTTCAAACATAGATGATGATGTCCTATGTCTACTTTTGTTCCTGCCCATGAGCTTTCTGAACTGATTAAAATCGTTAAAATTCTAACTTAAGAATTCGGATTTGTATGTATTTCCTTAAGAATTTTGCACGCAGCCTGATGCTGTCCATGTCACCTCCGTTCTATGTGAAGTGATGGTAAAACTTAGCATGTTAATCTCTGTGGCGAGATTAAAAACGCTTTGTGTAATATTTGTAGCGTGATGACGAAGTTTTCTGGTAATCTGTGACGTAACGATAAAGTCCTGTGACGTAACGCTGAAATCCTATGTTAAGCTCTATTACATGATGGTGACGCTTTGTAAGTTAAGCTGACATTATAACGAAAATCTATGTGTTAAGCTCTTCAAAGTTATAATGAAATGATTCCTGCGAAGCTCTGGCACATGATGATGAAAGTTTTGCGCGTTGAGCCGTGCGGCATGATGGTGAAGACTTCCTGTTACGTTCTGTGACGTGATAATAAAATTCTATGAAGTTGGACACGTCAGGCTCTGAGACTTAACGATGACGTTCTGCCTGTTAAGCTCTGTGACATAATCATGAGGTTGTGTATGAAAAAACTCTG
>JADBJO010001484.1:217500-220000 GCA_016801955.1 Conus betulinus | reverse complement strand
TAACACGAAGATTAGGTCTACAAGGACAGTCAAAGCGCAATGGATTCAATGACAATATCATCTTTGAATTACCAAGGTCTTGGAGGATGCTCAAAAAGGAAGGATGTATTCCATTTTTTTAAGACAAAAACAGCACTCTATTTATTTTCTACAAGATACTCATTTTACGAGTAAATTAGAACGCCAGATAAGAACTGAATGGGGGTAACGAATGTGTATTTGCTTCCAACAACTCTCGATCAAGAGGAGTTGCAACACTATTCAATAATAACTTGAATTCAAAATAAAGAAAATGATCAAAGATGCACATTGTAATCATATTATAGTAACTATTAATACAATTGGAAAAAGACTTAGTATTAGCGAATGTGTATGGACCAAATAATGATGAACCGTCCTTCGAAGAAAATGTGAAAGTAAAAATAGAAGATTTAATTGTCCCCGACATAATAATGGCAGGGGACAGGAATTTGATCCTTAATCCCAGCATAGATTATCACAATCATAAAACACACATTAACAACGCTCACGCACAGGAAGAAGTTACGGAAAATTATGTCAAGATTAGAGCTAGTCGATTAATGGAGAGAGTTGAACCGAGACACGAGGCGATATATCTGGAGAAGACCAAAACCGTTTCAACAAAGCAGGCTAAATTTCTTTTTACTGTCCGACACATTAATCACTTACACAGAGAAGATGCTGATGTTTGGTTCGGATACAGAACAGATCACTCTTTGATATACATAAATATTGTTTTTTAAAAAAAGAGAGAGGCGTAAAGGGTTCTGGAAATTTAATTCTTCCCTTTAAGAGATAAGCAGCATGTCAATCTGGTGAATGAAACGACTGAAAGAATCATGGAACAATACGCATTTCTGCCTTATAATAAAAACTCTGTCAGTAAAATCCTGAATGATCAAATTCAGTTCTCAGTTTCAGACCAATTATTTCTAGAAACTCTTATCATGGAAATAAGAGCAGAAACAATTACATTCAGCATTCGCAAAACCAGAAAAAAGTAATGAAAAAGAAAAAGAAATTGAAAAAAAAAAATACAAGAGTTAAAAAAAAACTAGAAACAGACCTGGAGATCTTGAAAAACCAAAAAAAAAAAAAAAAAACAAGGAAGGAGCTCAGTGAGTCAAGGAAATCGAAAATTTACAGAATAACAATACGATCCAGAGCCAAATGGGCATCTTACGGGGGAAAAAATAAGCAAATATTTCTGTTCATCTGAAAAAAAAAGGAACTTCGAAAGCAAAAGAAAGCTTAAACTTGTCACGGACCAAGGAACAACTTTGACAGAAACGGATGATATGTTAAAAGAGACAAAGAACTATTATGAAAGCTTATACGCAGAAAAGGAGATATTCGATACTGAAAATTGGAAAATATGTAGATAATCTGCCAAAAACTAAGTCAGTTAGAATCCGAACAATTGGAGGGATTAACCACGTCAGAAGAAGCTACCAAAGTCCTAAAAAAGATGGAAAATGATAAGAGTCCTGGAACAGACGGCATGACGGTAAACTTCTTTAAATTCTTCTGGAGACAGTTAGGAGATTTTGTTGTCCGTTCTCTAAATGAGGGATACAGTAATGGAGGAATGTCTGTAACACAAAAAGAAGGAATAATAATTGGTCTTTCCGAAAGGAGAAAAACCGCGAGAATACTTGAAGAACTGGAGACCTATCTCACTTCTAAATGTAACGTACAAAATTGCTTCAGCCTGTTTTGCAAACACAATAAAAAATATTCTGCCAAAGCTCACAAACGAGGACCAGACAGTTTTCGTTCCAGGAGGATACCTAGGACATAGTTTGCGAACAATATACGATTTAATTATTATTATTTAGAAGTAAGTCGCTTACGAGGGTTATTAACTTCTGTCGACTTCGAAAAAGTTTTCGATTCAGTTAACTGTCATATATAAGTAAAATTCTGGGTGCATTCGGATTTGGAAAAGGAATACAACGATGGATATCATCTTTTTACGATGAGATAAATCTTACGTGATAGTGAATAGGAAAGTGTCTTCAAGTTTTATAATTGGAAGAGGTTGCCATCAAGGGGACCCTGTATCTCCATATTTGTTTTGTTTTGTGTGGCGAAATACTAGCGACCAAGATAAAGCAAGACCAAATATCAAAGGCATAAAGATAGAAAATACAGAATGCAAAAAAAATCAGTTTGCAGACGACACTACCTTTACATTAGAAAGAGATAAGTAATAATATGAAAGGTTATTTGTAAACCTGTCTGAATTTGAGCAAATATCTGGACTCAAACTGAACTACGAAAAAACGTTAATGTTTGGTTAGGTACAGAGAAAAATTCCAAGAGAACATATTTTACCCTACTTAAAATGGAATGGAACCCCTCACAGTTCAAGATTCTAGGACTGTGGTTTACGAATAGTCTATCAGATATGACGGAAAATATATGAAATATAAATTCGCAGAAGTCCAAAACCTGTTCAAAATATGATCAAAAAGAA
>JADBJO010001484.1:207500-210000 GCA_016801955.1 Conus betulinus | reverse complement strand
AGAACTGCAGAACCCTCCCCCCCCCCCATTTCTCAGAGAACTGTAGAAACCCCCCATTTCTCAGAGAACTGTAGAAACCCCCCATTTCTCAGAGAACTGTAGAAACCCCCCATTTCTCAGAGAACTGCAGAAACCCGCCATTTCTCAGAGAACTGTAGACACCCGCCATTTCTCAGAGAACTATAGAAACCCGCCATTTTTCAGAGAACTGTAGACACCCGCCATTTCTCAGAGAACTGTAGACACCCGCCATTTCTCAGAGAACTGTAGACACCCGCCATTTCTCAGAGAACTGTAGAAATTTGCAACGGATGGAGGGACACTGTCAGGATATTATTTCTGATTTCGCCATCGTCTCAACCCATCCCACACCTCACCCTCACCATGGACACGAGAGAGAGAGAGAGAGAGAGAGAGAGAGAGAGAGGAGAGGGGGAGAGAGAGAGAGAGAGGGGGGGGGGGGGGGACAGTCAAGTCAAAGCCAGCCCTGTGACTAAAGGGATGTCGTGTCCTTGAAGCTCTGTATCAAACGCCCGAAAACATTAAAGTCAGCAAGACAATGTCCATTTGTAGCAGCAGTACAACATACAGACTTGCATTGGGGGGGTTAGAGAGAGAGAGAGAGAGAGAGAGAGAGAGAGAGGAGAGAGAGAGAGAGAGAGAGAGAGAGAGAGAGAGAGAGAGGTCAGACAGACCGAGAGAGAGGCGAGAGAGAGAGAGAGAGAGAAAGAGGAAGAAGGAGAGACCGCCTTTAGCACACACAAAAAAAAAAAGAAGAGAGAGAAAAGAAGAGAAGAGAGAAAGAGAAAAAAAGAGACAGAAACCAGAGAGACAAGAAAAGTAAGAGGCGAGAGTGAGGAGGGAAAACAGTTCTCTGACGATTTAGAGAGAGAGGAAAAGCGGGAGAGAGAGAGTGGATGAAAAAAAAAAAAAGAAAAAGGAAAAAAGAGAGACCCCTTTACACACACAAAAAAAAAAGAAAAAAAAAAAAGAAGAAAAAAGTAAAAGTGTGTGTTGTGAAAAAAGTAAAAAAAGAAATCAAAAAATATCTAAGGCAAAAAAAAGTAAAGGCGGGGGTGATGGAGGGAAAAAAATGTCTCTGATATATATATATATATGTGTGTGTGTGTGTGTGTGTGTGTGTGTGTGTGTGTGTGTGTGTGCGTGTGTGCGTGTGTGTGTGTGCGTGCGTGCGTGCGTGCGTGTGTGTGTGTTTGTGCGTGTGCGTGCGTGCGTCAATGTGCGTGCGTGTGTGCTGTGTGTGTGTGTGTCGTTTTATTTACATTATTTATTAAAAAAAATAAGGACATTTGGAGGTGCAGTTCCGTTTGCTTTACTGTGTTTGGTCATTGTCTCTTTTGTTGTTTCTTTCCTTCTCTTTTATTTCAGTCTTACTTGGTTCCTTTTTTGTATCTTCCCTATTTGCTTTATCCATCTGTCTTTGCTACATTTCTTTCTTTCTCAATATGCAGTGCCCCCCCCCCTCCCCCCCCCCCCCCCCTCCCCCCCCCCCCCACTTTCTGTATCTTATTCAGAAACTACACAAACTGTGCATGGGCGGCAAACACCAGATGTTTCCAGCTGACCCTTCTCTGTAGACGCACGTAGTAGAAAAACAGACTTTGTAGAAAAGAAAACACAAATAAAACACACACGCACACAAAAAAAAACCCACCTGTGACCTCAAAGGGCAAAGAGAGAGAGAGAGAAGAGAGAGAGAGAGAGAGAGAGAGAGAGAGAGAGAGAGAGTACGATAGTAGAAAGGAACAGGAGAGAGGAGTGGGGTAGGTAGAAAGGAGGAGGTGGATTCATATTCAGCTCCATGCAGCTGTTCCATGAATTACGTGCATCGTGTCTGCCATCTTTATCGGACATTTTTTTTTTAAACCTCCGTCCCAGAAGACTGACACACAGGAGTATTCGTTTTTCGGAATGATGCGAAACATGTTGGGTCCAGAATGACTTAGTTTTTTTTAAGCACAGTGGCGCCTGTTCTGATCTAACATACGCAGGACACCACCTACTAAGCCCCCTACTGACGACAATAATTGCTTAGTCGCGGAGCCGGCGTGAGTGAGCTCTCCCTCCGGAGGGCGCCCACCACGTCCGTCCAACGACAGCCCCCATGGACTCGCCGATACCGGTGACCCCGACGGAACCAAACCAAGGCCACAGACGTGGAGAGGACATCGAAATTGAGGTCACCATGAGAGCAGGGCATGAAGGGCCACAGAATTGAGACATTTTTTTTTTTTTTATGCTGATCGATGAGAATGAGGATGATTAAGATGATGCTACGGATTTCCATTTCGGTCTGAGACTACATGACAGGGCTGTACTCTACGCTTCCTTTCATAATATATCCTGGCGTCAACCAGGCCCGAGAGATATACAGGCACCTGCAGTGTGGGTCAGGAAATTTGAGCAACACTCTCAGAAACGCATCCATTAAGTGGATGAAACTCGACTGTGTGGTTCCCAGTCTTCCCAACTGAGTCCG
>JADBJO010001484.1:195000-202500 GCA_016801955.1 Conus betulinus | reverse complement strand
TTGATCCATGTGGCTGAGTAAGGGTGGAACCAGACGATAATAATTACTATAGTCTTGCCTTTTTTTCACAGATTCTTTCGTTTTGATCTTGAAGCCTGGAAAGTCTTAAAAACAAATTAAAAGAATGCAATGTTAGTATCTACCAAAATGCGGCACAAACACATAAAGGATCTTTGGGTTTTTTTTTTTTTTATGAAAATGAGCTACACTACTCCTCCTTGAAGTACATTCCCACCAATGTGAATACAATTTATTGTTCAATGATAACCGATGGTGCCGGAAGCGATTAGTATAAGTATGCAGCTAGAACGTATCCCACCTTGCAAACAACAAATCTGAGCGGTACATTCGTTTAAAACATTGTCGTCCTTAGATGTTGAATCACTCTGGGCATTGTTAGTTGGTGCCATTTCCGCAAGAGTAGAGTTAGTTGAGAGTTGTCTTAGCCTGGGCAAAGCAAGCCAACACCCCTCTTGAATTAAGTTCACTGTGCACAGACCTATTGATGTCTATATGCATAAGCAAAGGGAGCTCACAATGAAGGGACGGCTACTGAGATGAGTATGCAGTTGCTTGATATGCATATGGTGAATAGTTTACAAACAGATACGTAAAAGGTAGCTTGGTTTTCCTTACATTGTTTTTCTTTCGTTCATTTTCTCCATTTTCTTTCTTTCTCTATCTATCTATGCCTTTCTTTTTTTCTTGTTCTTCTCGTTCCTTGCTTCCTTCGTTCTGTTTTCCTTTGCTTCTTTTCTTCTTTTTTTTTTTCTCTCTCTCTCTCCCAGTACGTGATGTTTCCTAAACCTCTCCTGTATCTTATACAAAAAGTAATCTACACAAAACGCGCGCGCGCGCGCGTGTGTGTGTATGTGGCTAAAACCAGGTGTTGCCAGCTGAGCTCTCTTCACACCAGATGCACGTGCTGGAAAACAAACTGTGTAGCCTCCTTAAAAAAAAAAAAAAAAAAAGAAGAAGAAGACAGACATGAGCATGTGACGTTGACGCTGACAGACAGACAGGTAGGAGGGGTGCAGGGGTGGCGGAAAGAAACAGGGAAGAAGAAAGAGGAAGGGCAGAGATGGCGTTCAGGTTCAAATCTCTATGCAGCTGCTCCGCGAATGTCAATCACGTCTGGTGTCTGCCGTCTTTATCTGACCGACTCGCCTGCGTCCTAGAAGGCGAAGAAGACTCAGGAGCGTCCGTGCTTTGGCATGATGCTGGAACTTGATGGAGGTCATTTTGTCTCAGTAAGGGTATGATTTAACGATGATGTGTGTGTGTGTGTGTGTGTGTGTGTGTGTGTGTGTGTGTGTGTGTGTGTGTGTGTGTGTGTGCTGGTTTGTCATTAAAGAATCGCTTTGAATACTATGTGGCTCGCACAAGGCTGACTGAGAGATCAACTCATAATAAAGGAACCTTTGGGAAAAAAAAAAAGGGAGGGAATTGTCCGTTGAAAAACAGTAAAATCTACAAACAGAACCTGGGCAAAAAAATAGAAAGAATGGCGCTGTTTCATTACATGATGTTTTCATCAGGGGAACACAGTCTGATTTGCACCCAGAAACACCAGTTATGACGACGTACTTATGATAATATTCACTGGTCTGCTCTTTTTCTTTTATTATAATGACTTTATAAGTGGATTTTTTGTCTTCATGTTTTGTATTATGTAATATAGGCGCGCCGATGCAGACACAACTTAAATGCTAGCAAAGACTGAAAAAACAACAACAACAAAAACTCATCTCTAGATAGACGTTCTGTGGGTCTCAGCACATCACAAATACTTCAGTTATATATATATATATATATATATATATATATATAAAACTGAAGTTATATATATATATATATATATATATATATATATATATATATATATATATATATATATATATATATATATCACATGTGTTCGTTTGTACAAAACATAAATACTTCCTAAATAAATAAGATGCTGACACAACTTAAATGCTAGCATAGATTAAAAACAACAACAAAAACTTATCTCTAAATAGACATTCTGTCGGTCTCAGCACATCAAAAATACTTCAGTACACACACACACACACACACACACACACACACACACACACACACACACACACACACATATATATATATATATATATATATATATATATATATATATATATATATATATATATACAAATATAAAGTAAAAGTAGAGCCAGCAAGAACTCTAAAAACGCTCAACCGGGAAGGGAGCGACATAAGTTTAAAAATATGATTAAAAAAGGAGATTAAAAAACCACCAACAAACTTGTTTCAAGCTACAAGCTATATAACACCGGTAGCGTGCCCAAAATGAACACCCTGAAGAGAGCAGAGAGCTTGAAACAAGTTTGTTGGTGGTTTTTTAATCTCCTTTTTTAATCATATTTTTAAACTTATATATATATATATATATATATATATATATATATATATATATATATATATATATATATATATATATATATATATATACACATGTTCGTTTGTCCAAAACGTAAATACTTCCTAAATAAATTGATTATAAGGTCATCGGCTGAAATTATAGTCAACAATTACAAGACAGACTGAATGAAGAAGAAGCACAACTGAGAACAGGACTCTCTGGGAGAATGAATTTTTAAGCGACAGAACACACCAAGCCTGTGAGCCAGCAGAGGGACGTATGTATATAGAGCTGTGACTGGGGGAGACAGTGATTCCTCTTCTTTCAACATGCTGAACATACCTGTGGCTATGGGCCTCAGTGTCATGCAAGGTCTTCCTCTTCCCGGGGTTGCTTCATCTTCTTTCCATCCTCCTCCCCCTCCCCCCCCCCTCCTCCTCCTCTCTCTTCTTCTCTTCTTCTTCTTCTTCTTCTTCTCCTTCAACATCATCATCATCATCATCATCATCATCATCATCATCATCTTCTTCTTCTTCTTTTTCTTCTTCTTCTCCCACTCTCTTCTTCTTCTTCTTGTGTTGACCACAATCAACGAGGTGATTATGTTACAGGAAATGGCAGCCCATCGCTGTATGTGGGAGGCCATTGACACAAAGGTGTTGATGGACTTGGCCTCTAGAATGTCCTAGGATCAATATCCCCCTTCCCCGAGCGGCCCTGGGAAGAAAGGGGGGTGGGGGGAGGGGGGGGGGGGGCTACTGTCTTACTACGCGGGGAAGCGGGCCAGAAGAATGTTTGTCTGTGTCTGCATCGCTGGCGAGGTGGCGCTGGTTGAAGTTTGTTTCTGGGTGTGTGTTGTCCAAACCAGGAGGTTGTGGATCACGTGCAGCATGAGCCGGCGTGCTGTTCGTTTTGCGCATCGTGGAGACTGGCCCTCGTCAGTGTTCCCCCCAGCATTTTGGGGAAAGAGTTGAGGAGGGTCTGTAGCGCCTCGTCACAAAGCAGGTGGCGCCTGTAAACATAACCATGAGCAAAATGAAACAACAAGCAAGTGGAAACACAGCCACAGGCAAGTTACACTGACACGTGTATGCACATACACTTCTAGGCATGTATATGCACGCACACCTATGTACAGAGACTCATACAGACACATACTTAGAATTACGTACGCACGCGCACGCGCGCGCGCGCATACACACAAACACACACGCGCGCGCACGCGCGCACTCACATACACACATGCTCGCATGCATATGTACACTCGCACACATACACACACAAACGCACATACACAGACACACACACACACCCCCCGCGCGCGCACGCACACACACACACACACACACACACACACACACACACACACACACACACACCATCATCATTGTGGTTAGGAAGGAAGCCAGAGCCTCTGACACATAAAGTCCAGAGATAACCGCAAGGGGGGTGGGCATCAGGCATGTGTGCGCGTGCTGTGACGGATGGTGTGCGGTGCGTGTGTTGCTGTCTGACTCTCACCTGAAGAAGTTAGGATGCGTGTACGTCTTTTTTTCCCCTGCACACACCCACCCCACACGAACACAGATAGCCAGGCAACAAGTTAGGTTTCTACCTTTTTTTTTTTTTTGCTGCCTGAACCATGAAATAATACAGTAGATAATACATAATAAGGACAATCAAATTAATTAGTTTACGCCATGACCAAAGGGCGCACAACAACACTAGATACTATTATGTCGTATCAAATGCATATCTTCCTTCTTGCACAGGCTACGCTGGCACCCACAGCAGTGTCCACCACAAACAGTTCATGTACTTGGCCGCGTCCGGCCCAGGTCACGCAGTCTTCACACAGATCAGAAGTCACTCACGGAAGCAGTTCGTGGAGTCCTTCCAGGGACTCCCACAGAACACAAAAACACACGTCGACTCGACGGAAAACGAAGCCGCTCACGGAAGTTGTTCGTGAAGTCCTTCTAGGGACTCCCACACAACAGAAGACCACAAGTCGTCGTCCCGATGAACTCTGAAGTCTTGTCACACACCAGCTCGTTGCTGACCACACGGACAGGCTCTCAACGCCTCCCCCCCCCCCTCCATCTCCCCCCACGGGGCAGAGACAGCGGCTGGGCTCGTGCTGCACCCCCACACCCGGTTGGCAGTGCACACACGATGACTACTGACCCTCGGCCAGTCTCTCCACACCCCCACCACGGGGCAGAGACAGTGGCTGGGCACAGGCTGCACCCCACACCCGGATGGCAGTCAGTTCCAGATCAGACACACAGGGGCTTCACCGACACCTGGGGGAACTGATAGCTACCTTGATTATCTAACCTACTTCCTACATGTTTATCGTTCTTGTTTGTCACTAGCAGTCGCTCTTCACATAATATGATGTTACTGGAATTTGGGAGAGAAAAATACCCATAATAAAATCTATTAAGTTTCGATACGGTGGATGCATTACAATAGAACAATTTCCTTAACTAGCACCGTGATTGTTTCACATTGAAGGAAAGGATTTCCACACGGAGCCATTTTTTCAAAGTACCAAGAATACAATTATTACATATAAAGGGAGGATTCCCTTTAGTTCCATTTTTATCAAGAAAAGAATGTCTTAATCTTTTCACATCATCACCAGACGTGTCCAATTACACTTCAAGGAACGATTTCCGTTCGTCCCTTTTTTTTTTTATCAAGAAAAGAATGTTCATCATCACTAGACTAACACCATCAACCGACTGACACAAAACACAGGTGAGCAGCTGTCAGGTAACAGGTCAACTACTGGTTTTTTTTTAGTTTACCTGTTCCGGTCAACGTGTCCCCAAAATTTGGGACCGGGCGAAATATGGTCCGTCACACGCGCACGTGTGTGTGTGTGTGTGTGTGTGTGTGTGTGTGTGTACATGCGTGCATGCATGTGTGTGTGTGTGTGTGTGTGTGTGTGTGTGTGTGTGTGTGTGTGTGTGCGTGCGTGCGTGCGTGCATGCATGCATGTGTGTGTGTGTGTGTGTGTGTGTGTGTGTGTGTGTGTGTGTGTGTGTGCATACGCGCGCGCGCGTGTGTTTGTGTTGGTGGAAAGGGAGGAACAGTGAAAGGAAGTAGAACATTGAGAAGCTGAAGGCGTCAGAAATGGAAACGGAAAGTGCCCCCCCCCCCCCCCCCGTCCACCCCCCCCCCCCACACCCTATTCTCCCTCTCCCACCTTCCTCGCCCTCTCCTGTTTCAAAACAAATTCGAAAACAATCCCAACTGTGCTCTTCCGTTTGGACTTTGTTTGCATCTTCGTGCGCAGAAAGCAGGTCTTGCTATAGGAGTTGTGTCTTGATTTCTCCCAATTTCCAGAGCCTCCATGCATCTTTTTCACACCAGAATCCGCTTTGATCCTGCTGCTTTTCGCAAAGAATCCACCAGGTCTCTGGCATGCAAGGCATTGTATGCCGATCTCTGTACAAAATTCATATCCTTTCAGAAAATATTTACAGATGGTTTCAAAGTCTGAAAGATGGAGTGGCCTGTGCAGCCTATTGCACTGGTGCTCCTTCTCAAATATCATTAGAACATATTCCATCAGATGCTTCTGTTTACTCTGCTGAACTTACAGCCCTGGTTCTAGCACTGAAGATAATCTCTCACTCCATAAACAAAAACTTTCTGATTTTGTCTGATTCGCTGTCAGCTTTGGAGGCGATAGCTGGCCGTAACCTCCATCATCCCGTACTTCTACACTTAAAAAAAAAAAAAAAAAAACTTTTCATGATGTTGAAAGCGGAAGGTCACAACATAGTTCTGGCATGGGTTCCCGGTTATGTTGGCATCGGTGGGAATGAAATGGCTGATCGTTTGGCCGAGAATGCTACAACAGGGAAAGTGTCAACATATCTATCCCCTACATAGATCAAAAACCAAAAGTTAATGATTATGTCAGAGACCTCTGGCAGGAGGACTGGAATACACAGACGGATAACAAACTCTTTTAGATCCGTCCAAACCTGAAGGAGTTCCTCTCATGTACCATCAGGTGGTCGCAAAGAAGAAACGGTTCTATGCCGGCTGCACACCGGCCATTCGTATTTTACTCATTCCTACCTTTTAAAGAGTGAAGAAGCTCCGTGGTGCATTCCATGTCAGGTACCACTCACAATGAAGCAATTTTTTTTTTAGAGTGTTGGGACTTGCATGATGTGAGACACAAACATTTTACAGCAGATTCCATGAAAACCTTGTCCAGAGATGTTCCACCTGATGCGATCTTTGAATTCTTGAAAGAGATTAACATTTTTCATCGGAACTGATACTTATAGTGGAAAGATTTCTGACAAAATTTCGAATGGGTTTCTAGAAGATGTATTGTAAGGAGTTGTGTGAATGAATGACTTGCGAGTTGACTTCAACGCGGTGACAGCCCTGATACGGCCCTTTGCTGTCGGCTGGGCTATAAGCAACATTACCTTAGCTTACTTCCCCTGACCCCTCCCTCCCCCCCCCCCCCCCCCCGATACCCAGCGCGCGCGTGCTAAGCGCGTGCCTGACGCCCACTGCCCTCGCTCTCATCCCCAGTGCCCTCCTCCACCCCATCCCATCATACGTCAATGGCGTCAGAGGAGAGAGAAAGGATCTGGGTTGGGCCTGCCTCCTTGATGCGCATGCGCAAGATATGGGGGCCTGATGTCCTGGCGTCTGGTTCTGTGTCTGCAGATGCAAAAGAAAAGACTGGAATTACGGATACACACAGAGACAGACAGACACACACACACACACTGACACACACACACACACACACACACACACACACACACACACACACACACACACACACACACACACACACATGCACTGTGTTCTGTGGTATAGTTGTGGCGTTACATAGCCAACCCCCAGTACTGTGGTATGTTGTTGTGTTACATAGCCAAACCCCAGTTCTGTGGTATGGTTGTTGTGTTACATAGCCAAACCCCCAGTTCTGTGGTATGGTTGTTGTGTTACATAGCCAAACCCCAGTTCTGTGGTATGGTTGTTGTGTTACATAGCCACCCCACCCCTCAGTTCTGTGGTATGGTTGTAGTGTTACATAGCCACCTTCA
>JADBJO010001484.1:182500-185000 GCA_016801955.1 Conus betulinus | reverse complement strand
CATCTTCTTTTCCTTTGTCTTCTTCTCCTGAATCTTCGTCTTCTCCTGCATTTTCTTCACCCTGCATTTTTCTTCTCCTGCATCTTTTACTCCTGCATCTTCTTCTTTCCTGCATTTTCTTTTCTCCTGTGTCCTCTTCTCCTTCTTCATCTTCTTCTCCTGCACCTTCTTTTTTTTTCTCCATCATCTTCTTTGCCTACTTCTTCTTCTCCTGCATTTTTTTTTTTTCTCCTCCTGCATCTTCTCCTCCTCCAGCACCTTCTTCTCTCTGCAACTCCTTCTCCTGCATCTTTTTCCCTCCTCCATCTTCTTCCCCTCCTTTCTCCGTTTTCTACTTTTTTCTTTTTTTTTTTTTTTTCTTCTCTTCTCTTCTCTCCCTTTTTTTCTTTTTTTTTTTTATCTTGCTTCTCGTTCTTGTCCTTGTTTTTTTTTTTTTCTACCCCCATTCCCCCCCCCCTCTCTCCCCGTCCTTCTCATCTCCCTTATCTTTTCCTGCTCGTTCCCCCACTATCATGACTAAAATGTTAGGTGGCCAAGGTGCACGCATGCTCTCTGTATCTCTCCCTCTCCCTCCCTCTCACTGTCTCTCTGTCTCTCTCTGTCCTCTCTCTCTCTCTCTCTCTCTGATTCTGTCCGTCTGTCTGTGTCTGTGTGTCTGTCTGTCTGTCCTCCCTTCCTCTCTCTTCTCCTTTCCCTCCCCCCTTTCTCTGTCTTAGTCTGTCTCTCTGTCTGCTTGTGCCCGTTTGTCCTGTGTCTGTAATAGAGAGAGAGAGAGAGAGAGAGAGAGAGAGAGAGAGAGAGAGAGAGAGAGAGAGAGAGAGAGAGAGAGACGAAGGACGTGAAAAGAAAGTCGATGGAGAAAGAAAAAGACAGGAAATGGAGAAAAAGAGAGAAAAGAGAAGGAAGAGAGAAGGGAGAGGACAGGACTACGAGTAAAGAATAGAAAGAATGAGAGATACGCAGATCAGAAGAACAAGGAAGAGACAGAGAAAAGTGAAGTGACAAAGAAGAAAAAGTAGAAGAGAAGGAGGAGGAGGAGGAGGAGAGAGAGGAGGAGAGGAGGAGGAGGGGGAAAATGGGGTTCAGGTCAGAAGAACAAAAAAAGAAAAAAAAGAAGTAAGAAGAAGAATAAGACTAAGAAGAAGAATAAGACAGAAAGGGGAGGAGGAGGGAGAGACAAAGGACAAGGAGCTAATAAGAAGAAGAAGAAGAGCCGAATAAGAAGAAGAAGAAGAAGAAGGAGGAGGAGGAGTATCTTATGATTCTTCTTTCTTTAGTAGGAGGCGTCAGGAAGAGGAGAAGGAGGGCGGAGGCGGAGGAGAAAAAGAATCCGGAGGCATGCGGAGGAAGAGGAGGAGGAGAAGATACGAAGAAAGAGCTCTGAGGAGGACTACTCCAGGTGGAGGACAAGGTGTCGAATGACAGACAAAGTGAAGGGGAACGAAGACGCGAAGGACTAGAAGAAGGAGAGGGTAGAAGAACGGAATATCACTCTCCGAGCAGAGCTGAAGCGTGTGTTTTTGATGATATGGCATCTCTGCTTATCTGGATGCGCAAGTGCCACAACTCCGTATGGGGGAAAGAGGATTATAAGGTACGCCAGAAGGATGTGCGCAGAGGAAGAAGGTGTGTGTGTTTGTTTGTGTGTTTGGGGGGGGGTGGGATGGTTGGGGGGTTAAGTTGGGGGGGGTGAAGGGGATGAGAGCCTGTCGGAGGAATAGGAGGAAGGGAGTGGTGCGCCAAGAGGGAGGCCGAACTGGTGGACGTAGATCCCGCTCTCCTCAGCTCTCTGCGAGAGCGATAGAGGAGAGAGAGATCGAGAGAGCGGCCAAAATAATTTCTACTGATGCCACTCCAAGCCACTGTATGAGTGAAGAACTTGGGGCGTGTACGGCTCTAAGATTTTAACACTTAGCTACCTCTCAAACCTCTTTTCAGCTCCCTCCCCTCTTCTCTCTCTCTCTCTTCGCTCTGCCCTCTCTCCTCTCATCTCTCTCTCTCTCGTCCTCTCCTCTCTCTCCCGCCTCTCTCCCTCGCTCCCTCACTCTCTCTCCTCTCTCTCACGCGCGCGCGCGCCGCGGCGCGCGGCGCGAACCCCACACATCGCCCATATGCTTGCGCCCAACGGACGCGCGCACCGCGCGCACCACACACACACCACATACACAACACGCACGCATACACCAAATACACACATGCCACACACACGCACACAACACACCCACACACACACACCACACACACACACACACACACACCCACACCACACACACACACACACACACACGCCGCGCGCGGCGTGAAAGACACCGACCAAAACACACACACACACGCGCGCCCCGCGCCACACACACACGCACACACACACACCACACACACACACACACACCACACACACACACAACACACACACACACACACACCGCACACACATCACACACACAGCCCACCACACCACACACCAGACACACAAATGTAAGAGTGCACTCTAAATTTGTAT
>JADBJO010001484.1:172500-177500 GCA_016801955.1 Conus betulinus | reverse complement strand
ACACACACACACACACACACACACACACGCATATTTCCATGAAGCCAGTTTTGGCCGACAATCAAATGACGCATTCTACTCGCTGGCTGCAATGCACGGTTGAAACATCATTACATCAAGGTCGTTGACAGCTGGTAGAACCGGTGAAGGAAGTGCGCTGGTGTTAGTGGCAGACGGATAGAGGAGGAAGCGAGCAGTGGGTGGAGGAGAACTAGAGTGTTTGTCAGGTCTCGAGTCAAGTCAAGTCAAGAACACTTTATTACAGACTCCAAAACTCCACTCCCTTTGTTGGGTAGATGGGATTAATCCTTGCCTGTCTATACAGGAAGTGTCCGCAGGAGTATCAGCCTGCGTACGCAGAGGAAGAAGAAGAAGAAGAAGAAGAAAAGAAGAAGAAGAAGAAGAAGTAGCATCAGCCTGCGTACGCAGAAGAAGAAGAAGAAGAAGAAGAAGAGAGAAGAGAAGAAGAAGAAGAAGAAGACTCCAAAGAGAAATTTAGAGTGGCCATAAAAACAACAAAATCACAAATCACGAGTCACACCCACCCACCCATGCACACACAGAGAACACACACACACACACACACACACACACACACACACACACACACACACACACACACACACACACACACACACACACACACACACACACACACACACACACACACACACACACATGAATACCCGGCATTCACTGTTGCGAAAATGTGAATGGGGGTGGAAGAAGAAGACGCAGAATGATAGGAGAAGGAGGGGACAAGAAGAAGAGGAAGGGGGGGGGGGGGGGGGGGAGGGCAGTAGTAGTTTGAAAAGGAACATGAATAGTAGTAGAGAAAAAAAAAGGGGGGGGGGGGGGGAGAGATGATGTTGAGAAGGAGGAGGAAAAGAAGAAGAGGTTACAGATCTGTACAAAAAACATAAGAAACAAGTCGGAGATAAGTCGGAAGAGAAGGAAGACGTGGAGAAACATAAGACGAAGAAGTGAGATAAGAGAGAGAGAAGGGATCGAAAAGAAGTAAATGATGGGAAGAAGAAAAGGTAGAGGAGGGACGAAAGACGGAAGGAAGGAAGAGGAGAGGTTCCAAAATTTAGAGCCAGCAAGGGTACTGTCATTCAAAACTGCTAACTCAAAACAAAATGGAAAACGTTTATCACTCTGTAACGCTAACAGCAAGATCACTGATTAAAACAGGAACAAAACAGTACATTTACTGAATTCAGAAAGACGTTGCTGAAGAGTTAAGGGCGAAATGTACCTAAATGTAGCAATGAAAAATCAAGAATGTGAAAATGATCAGTGCACCAGGCTGAACAAAGTTGTATGCAGTTTAAAAAAACGCTGAAGTTTAAAGCACAGTACGTTAAAGTTTAAGATGAAAAAAAAAAAAAAAAAAGCCCCAAACAGCACAGTCATCACCTCGTCCTCATTCCCCCTGACGCTGAACACATCCATCCAGACATCCTCCCACGAATATGAACATCCCATACCGAGCCGCGCACAGCCCACACAAAAAAAAAAACATACACCCAGAGGTGCCACGTGCCTGAGAATAGCCAGCCACCAGACCTGTATGGAATTGAATTCCACAGCACCGCCACAGCTGTACCACAGGGTTCACGACGTGGAAATGCCAGCAAAATTTGGAAAGCGCTACTGCTGACGTAGGAAGGTGTTTGTTGAAGTTTTTTTTTCCTTTGCAGAGCAACGCTGGAAGTCGCTGAACAGAAGGTGACAGCTGAAAAGAATTATGAAGGGGATGGCTGGAATCCGTGTCGGTTTTTACTGGCTTTGGTAAACCGTAGAGGTCAGACGGTTGGTTCTGATTTGGATGAAGGCTTTTTTGGTGGTCGCTAGTTTGATAAGATGCGATAGCAAAAGCATAATGGCGTGTCGGCACGTGGAACACTGGAATGCTCCCATTTCATGACTTGCACACAGATGTCAGGATGTGATCACTCACTCCGAAAACGATCTGATTTTCCTGAGAGTGGGTGGACAAGTTCTGGGTTTTGGTTCGTCTGAACTGGACCGGCGAGAATTTTGTCCCTTGCCTGTTCTTTCTCCCTCCCTCCCTCACTCCCCCGACTCACCCCCCCCCCCACCCAAGGCTGTAATCCAAGTCGATCTTACTGGTTTTGGTAAACCATAGACTTCGAACGGTTGTTTTTTTGTTTTGGATGATTTTTTTTTGGTCGCTAGGTTGATAAAGTGTGATAGTGAGGCTATAATTATTGACACCAAAACATCTTAATTTCCTGGGAGTGCACGGGGTTTGGGTTTTAACGTCTTGCAAACTCTGTCAACATGGCTACTAAGAAGATTCTTTAGGTATTTTAAACGTCCACCTGTTCTCCACTTCTTTTTTTTTCATCTGAACTGGATCCGCAAAGTATTTGTCCCATGTTTTCATTCCCCGCTCCCACCTCCCCCCCCCCCCCCTTACCCTCTCCAACACACTTCTTTGATTTTCTGAACATCGACTTTAATAAAACTCGAGGAAAACCTCGAAGAAGAAGAAGAAGAAGAAGAAGAAGAAGAAGAAGAAGAAGAAGAAGAAGAAGGTGATGATGATAATAATGAAGAAAGAAGAAGAAGAAGAAGAAGAAGAAGAAGAAGAAGAAGAAGAAGAAGAAGAAGAAGAAGAAGAAGAAGAAGAGAAAGAAGAAGAAAAGAAGACAAGCAAGAGGTAGATGAAGACAAAGCAGAAATGTCAAAGGAGGATTCTCAATATAATATTCTTCTCCCTGACCACGCTATCATGCCAGACTAGCCATTGGTGCCTTGTCTGGAATGTTCCTTCATCTGCCACGTGTCTTCCACTCATTATTGTTTGTTGTTGTTTTATTTCTCTTTCTACTCTACACTCATGCAAACCATTACGACAGCAGCAGGTTGTTCCTTTCGTTCTGTCTGCATGTGTGTGTGTGTGTGGTGTGTGTGTGTGTGTGTGTGTGTGTGTGTGTGTGTGTGTGTGTGTGTGTGTGTGTGTGTGTGTGTGTGTGTGTGTGTGTGTGTGTGCCTGTCTGGGAAAGAGGTGTGAAGATCTTCATTAATTCAGTTTCACTTAATTTTGTGCCGTCTCACGTTCCATGCCTTCTCAATGGCATTTCTCCAGCGTTATTTCATTCCGGCTCTCCGATACACATCCACACACCCATCCTGTCTCGTCGCTGCCCTAGCACCGCATTCTGGAGAGAGCCAGGGATCAGAATCAAGTGGTCGTGAGGCTACCACCAAAGAAGACACAGCGCTGCTGCCTGGTCCATTGGGGATGCTTGGAAACGTGTGGGTGCAACGAACGCACCACGCTATATGCTAAACCCAACAACTTACGACAATTGTCGATTCATCGCCGAGTCGTATCGGACTGAGCAGCATGGGATTGATGCCAATAAGGGAGACACAGCAAACAGAAGACAAACAACAACGGCAACAGCAGCAGCATCAGCGGCAGCAGCAGCAGCAGCAGCAACAGCAGCAGCAGCAGCAACAGCAGCAGCAGCAGCAGCAGCAGCAGCAGCAGCAGCAGCACAAACAACACAGACACACTTACACCACCATTTCCACCACACCATCACCACACCATCATTACCACCAAAACCTGTTGAGATCTCGTCGTGCTAAACTAATCGTGTTGCGTATTTTTCTTACTTGTGCAGAGGGATGAGGGATGGTACAACAGCGTGCAGGGTTTGCTTCCCAACTATAGAAACTGTGTTCATTATATACTTCTGCCACGGGCTCTTCCCGTACACACCGTATCTCCCCGCGGAAATTCTGCGCTGATCGTTTTTGCTCTTTTCTGTCACTCTTTGATTTTGTCTTTATATGTTTTATTATTTTTTCTCTGATTCCAGTTTTTGACATGTCAGCTTTTCCGTTGTAGTCTGAGGACACTGATCAGATTGTAAACACTGTTTAGAGCGGGCACTTGCTGGCCATTCTGCCTGTTGGCTATGTATTACCTTTTATATGTGTTACATTTTTTGTGTGGCATGGTTTTTTACTGCTTTGCTTGTGTTATTTATTTGTTTATTTTATTTTGGGAACTTTATTGATAACACAATAAAGCATATTCGCGCGCGCACACACACACACACACACACACACTCACACACGCGCACGCGCACGCACGCACGCACGCGCGCGCGCGCGCACGCGCGCGCGCCTGCACACACACACACACACACAACCCCCCCCCCCCCCCACACACACACACACACAAATACACACGCACGCACACACTTACGCACACACACATGCACGCACACACTCACGCACGTACGTACGCACACACGTATGGCAAGCAACACATTCAAGTGTTTGTGTCTTCATTCGTTCCTGCGTGCATGCGTGTGTGTGCGTGCCTGCGCTTGCATGTATGTGCCTGCGTTTTACTGTACGTTTGCTAGAGAGAGAGAGAGAGAGAGAGAGAGAGAGAGAGAGAGAGAGAGAGAGAGAGAGAGAGAGAGAGAGAGAGAGAGAGAGAGAGAGAGCTGGCAGTTGATTCATTCGTGCACTAAGGCACTCGACATCTGCGTTGTGAATCCTTACTTTGTGAAAGCGCAGCGTATGGGAAGACAAGCACTACGCCACAGGTAACACAACAAACAAACACGCCCTGTGTGACACTGGGCTCATTGAGGGAGCCAATTCAACACTCGCTCTTTGTTTCTCCATCACGAGGTCTCTCTGTCTCTTTGGCCGATCTCTGTCTCTCTCCTGCGTAATCCTGTTTCTCTCCCCCCCACCCCAATCCCACCCCCCCCTCCGCCCACCCCCGCCACTGTGATTCTCTCTCAGCTTTCTCAATCTACCTGTCTCTGTCTGTCTGTCTGTCTCTCTGTCTGTCTGTCTGTCTGTCTGTCTGTCTATTAGTGTGCCTGTCTTCTTCTTTGTCTCTCTTTCTCTCAATGCACATTCGTGCCTGGCAACCCTACTACCCCCCCCCCCCCCCTACACACCGCCCACTTCTCTCTCTCCCGCCCCCTCCCCTC
>JADBJO010001484.1:160000-165000 GCA_016801955.1 Conus betulinus | reverse complement strand
GGGGAGGCTGAAGCACGTAACACTTAGGACGGGATGAGGACAGCGGAAGAGGAAAGGATGAAATGTATAAACTCAATTTGAGATCGCACCTTAAAAAAAATCAAAGGAAAACCCCTTTGTCATGTGTGACTTCTCTTTCTTTTAAGTCTCCTTGGAACTTTTACAGGCGATTTTCCTGCACGCCGTCTTCTTGTTTTCTGGCATTATGACAATGAACTGTGGAAGAGAAGGCACTGCCCTTTTCTCGGACGATCGCCTGCCTTCGTTCTTCCACGAGACAATTTCAAACTGTAACTCTCTCCGTCTGTTCGGAGTTTCACACGACTTTTTTATCGAAGCATTTGGAGGTAAACTAATGGCAATGCCCATATGCAACACACAAAGACGCTAGAAAAAAAAAACAACCCAATTTAGTGTACACACACACCACACACACAACACACACACACCACACACACACACACACACACACACACACACACACACACACACACGCACACGCAGGCACGCACACGCAGGCGCACGCACACACACTTATGATTATATGTTTGTTTGTCTGTCTGTATCTGTCTGTCTGTCTTTCTATCTCTGTCTGTCTGTCTGTATATGTCTATTGTCTGTCTGTTTACCTATCTGTTTACTTGTCTGTGTCTGTCTGTCTCTCTCTCCCTCTCTCTCTCTCTCTCTCTCTCTCCCCCCGTCGACTCAGCCACCCCCTGACAAGTTTTGAAAAAAAAAAACAACCAAAACCACACATCCCTACGACACAGACCCTTTCGTTAGCAGCATACCTGCCCGCAAATCCTATTTAGTGTCTGAGTTTTCCGAAAGCCACTGCAGTTTCCATCAGCGCTCAACAAGTTGCCGGCTGCTCTCGCAAGGCGTCAGCGCCAACCATCTGTTGCAGCCCCGAACTGCTGATCAGATGTGACCGACAGCGAAAAGAACACCCGGCACGATTCTCTCTTCGACGTTTCGTGTGTAAGCGTGCTCTGTGAAAATTTATTTCAAAAAAAAAAAAAAAAAAAAAAAAAAAAGAGGGGGGGAAAAAAGTGAGGGACAAGACCATTTCGACAGCTGTTCGATATTTTTTTTTTTTTTTTGAATTCCTGTTTAAATTAAGCGTAAACCTTCAAAAATCAGCAAGTCATCCGGAGACTGGTTTGCTAGTTTGAATTGACTGACTTCATTCCATTTCAATTTGGAGACGAACAGAGAGAAGCGCAGCTAAGTGGCTCCATGTTCTTGACACTGTCCTAAATGTGATTTGTTTTCACCTGAAGAAGACCCAAGAGGTCGAAATTCATTCCATACTTTTAAACAGTTACGGAACTGAACCGCGAAATCTTCAAGTTGTTTGATATTTTTTTGGACGTTTTTTTGTGTTTTAAATAGACTACAGTCTGACAGTAATCTTTTAGAACTGTATTGTGAAGCTGAATGACATACACATATTCATATTGCTTTTTTTCTTTTAACACAGAGTTGTGGATTTACGACTGAAAACGACGAATAAGTCTCTTTTTTTTGTCTTTAAGATTTTCTGGCCGTCTCTGTGTTCTTTACGGAAGTGTCCATGGTCCATGTAACTGGTACCAGTCGCTCGGCTGTGATGGCAGTTTATTTCGGCGTGAGGGCTTCATGTGGCTGATTCCACTGGAGTGGAGGTGAGTCAGTGTGAATAGTATGAAATGTACATATTAGAGAGAGAAAGAGAGAGAGAGAGGGAGAGAGAGAGGGAGAGAGAGAGAGAGAGAGAGAAAGCGAGATGAGAGAGAGAGTGAGATAGGAGATAAGATAAGCAGAGCAAGGAGTCTGGAGAGAGAGAAGAGAGAAGAGAGAGAGAGAGAGAGAGAGGAGAGAGAGAGAGAGAAAGACAGATAAAGAGATAGAGAGGAGAGAGAGAAGAAAGGCAGATAATCGAGAGATAGATCTGGAGAGAGAGTAGAGATCCCAGGAGAGAGAGAGAGAGGAGAGAGAGAGAGAGAGCGATCGAGAGCGAGAGAACTCGGAACTCGGAAAACCGGAAACTTTTCTTCATATAGGCTTCGGCCCCTTATATATATATATATATTATATATATATATATATATATATATAATATATATATATATATATATATATATATAATATATATATAATATATCTGTATGTGTTTTGTGGTGTGTGTGTGTGTGTGTTGTGTGTGTGTGTGTGTATGTGTGTGTGTGTGTGTGTGGTGTTGTGTTTGTGGTGTGTGTGTATGAGAGAGCGACGAGAGAGAGAGGGGATGAGAGATGAAGGAGGATTGCAAGGAGGCTGCAGCAGAGAGATAGAGAGAGAGCTGGAGAGAGAGAGAGAGAGAGAGAGAGAGAGATAGAGGAGAGCGAGGAGAAGCAAGATAGAGAGAGAGATAGAGCAGAAGATCAAAGAGCGAGAAAAGACAGAGAGAGAGAGAAAGAAAGAGAGGAAGAGAGAGAGAGAGAGAGAGAAGAGAGACTCCTCTCAGGCCTCGAGAGAGAAGAGATCGAGAGAAGAGTAGAGAGATTTCAGAATTTCACTCAAATCCCTCATGTGAATCGGTGTGTGATAAACAAGCGTTTCGAAAAATAGTTATCTGAAACACACACACACACACACACACCACACACACAACACACCACCCACACACCCACACACACACACCACACACACACACACAACACACACACCACACACACACACACCACACATTCCATGAAAAGGTAACCAGAAATATAACCATGTAACAACAATGTACAAACAACATGACAACATGACAACTTGACAACATGCATGACCGCTGAATGTAGTTTTGCAACGAACACATTTACAAGAATGCTCAAAGACAAGCCATCGGTCTTCTTTGGAATGCATTGCGCAAACCTTCAGTGAAGGTCCTAATGAAACAGGGGGATAGTCGTTTCTACTTTTCCGAAGAAAAGCTCATCTAAACTGACCTGGACGTGGCTAAGATGATAATGAATGAATAATTTGATATGAATCTATTTATATAGCTCGCCTATTCTCGGCCTCCCTAAGCTAGCCGGGCCAAGCTGCTAAGCGCTTTTACATTCACAACTCGCCACAAAAAGAGACAGAGAGAGAGAGATAGGAGAGTAAGAGGACTATAGAGAGATAGAAGAGAGAGAGAGAGATGGACACAAACTTAGAGGGTGGAGAGCGAGAGAGAAGATAAGCGAGCGAGAGAGAGAGTAGAGATCTGGGGACACAGAGATCGGTAGGAGAGCGGAGATAGAGAGAGAGAGAGCTAGAATCGAGAGAGAGAGGAGAGAGAGAGATGAAAGCTATGATAGAGTGGACACAAAACCGAGCGGACTCATAGAGAAAGCCCTAGAGTAGGGCGAGAGAGTAGAGAGAGATGAGAGAGAGAGAGAGCTAGAATAAGGAGGATGAGAATATTGGACTACAAAGAATCCCAAAAACAAAAACCACCGAAACGAGGAGCATGCAGATATGGATAGATATATAGGGGGAGGAGAGGTAGGGCGGAGGAGAATACGGAGGACACAAAAGGAATTGTGTGGAGAGGACGAGAGGAGTAAGTAGTAAGGAGAGAGAGAGAAGAGAGAGAGAGAGAAGAGATAGAGCTCTGTACACCAACAAGAGGGAAGGAGAGCGAGAGATCGCAGGAGTCAGAGTAGTGAAGATAGAGCGACTAGCGAAAAGAGAAGAGAGAGAGAAGAGAGATATAGGATAGATAGGGTAATACAGACAATAAGGAAAGGGAAAGTAAGGTGTGAAGAGCGCAGAGTGAGCAGAGAGGATCGAGAGAATCGCTATGAGCTAGAGTATGTACGACAGATCGCGGGCGGGATAGAGAGAGAGAGAAGGAATAGAGAGGATAGCGAGAAAGAGGCTAGATCGAGAGGACTAGACTGAACCCTTTAGAGAAATACAGGTAGCTAACGTGATGGGGTGGAAGATAGAGGAGAGAGAGAGAGAGAGAGATAGAGAGATGAGCTAGAACCGACAGACAACAGACAGACCGACATACACTAGAGACAGAGACAGGGAAAGCAACGGGTAGATTAAGAGGTAGATAGACATGGAGAACAGACAGAAGAAAGACGAGAAACAACCCGAAGACCAACGGGAAAGACCGAGATATAGAGAGATAGAGAGAGTAGAGAGCGGACAGACATACAACCACGACATACAGACGGACCAGACAGACCAGACAGTAACCGACAGACAGACAACAGATCTGAAAAAAAGACACGGGTTTGACATTAATGGAGACGTAAATCTTAAGCGGTTAGCTAGGCACACAGAAGGGAATAAGACAGCCACAGAGAGTGTGCAAACAGTTGGGTAGACAGCCGGTAGTGTATCGTATCCGGGTAGGTTATGGTAGGTTATCTGCGGTAGGGGCCAGAGGAGTCGAGGGAGTAGGGGTGTGGTCGAGTAGTAGTGGTCGGGTATGGTAGGGAGAGTAGGATGAGTGACTGGGAGTAGGGTTGAAGTGGGTGGGGTTGGTGGGTGTTGAGGTGACTGGTGGGCGTCCATTTGCATCATCCATCATCTTCATAAAAAGTATAGAATACCGCAGGATCGACGTAAAGAGGGGAAGAGAAACAAAGTAAAAAAAAAAAAACAAAAAAAAATTCACCTCAGGTTAAAAATCGTCGATTAAGATAAGAACAAAGAGCTAACACAGTACGGTTGTCATGTTCATAGACCCTTTCCTCACCTGCACATGGAAGGGGGTCAAGAAGTCAAAATAAAAGCTGACTTGCTTACTCTCACAGAAAAGATAAACAATCAGTGGTAGGAGTGAGCAAGAGTAAAACAGAAAAGGCGAAAACACTTAAAGTAGGATTTGGGAGTGTGGGGGGGGGCGGTTGGGTGGATTTTAGGGTGGTGGGGGGGGTGGGGGGTGGGCGGGAGGGTTAGGGGGTGGTGGTTTAGGGCGGGGGAGGGATGCTGGGGGGGGGTGGGGGGGGTGGGGTGGGTTTGTTAGGAAAAAACAGTGGAAAGTG
>JADBJO010001484.1:147500-150000 GCA_016801955.1 Conus betulinus | reverse complement strand
CACACACACACACACACACACACACACACACACACAACACCACACACACACACACACACACACGATAAAAAACCATACTCAATTAACAGGTATGCAAATTCGTATTCATATACGCATGCCTATCCTATTCGCATCCGTAGTTGCATGATTATCCGTATTTGTATACGTACACGTTGTAAAAAAAAAAGAAGAAAACAGAAGAAAAAGAATTCCACTTCTAAAAGAAATGTTGTTTTGGATATGACGGTGAAAACTGTGTGCAAAAATGACCCGCGAGCCATGAAAGCCGCGATCGGTTAAAATATTACATTAATTTATTTTTCTAAATGCCCTAACTTCGTCCTTAATTGAAGCTGAATCTTTGAATCACAGAAAACTCTCTGTCTCCCTCTCCCTCCCTCCCTCTCTCTCTCTCTCTCTCTCTCTCAAAACTCTCTCTCTCTCTCTCTCTCTCCTTTTTTGTTTATTCAAAACGCACCTTACACGCACACACACACACACACACACACACACGCGCGCGCGCGCGCGAGCGCGCACAGCACACACACACGAACACACACACACACACACACACACACGCACACACACACACACACATACACACTTACACACACACACACACACACACGCACACACACACACACACACACACACACACCACACACCACATATATATATATATATATATATATATATATCCATCTTTCTATTAAAAAACAAACCAACCAATCCTGTCTCCTCTAAAATTAATCATGATAAAGAAAAAACAAATCTCACCTATCGTCCGAATACTCCGCGGGTCGAGACGGGGTGGAAAGAGTGAGGATGGAACCGGGGAGAAAGGGAGGGAGGGAGCGGGGGAAGGGGGGGGGGGGGGGGCTCCTGAGGGGGCTGAAGGGTAAAAAAATGAGTAGAGAACCAGAATCATGATGATGGTGGTGGTAGTGGAGGTGGAGGTGGTGGTGGGGAGGGAGGGGGAGAGAGGGATAGAAGTAGGGTGGGGTGGGGTGCGGCGCGGGGTAGGAGGGTGGGCGGGGGGGGGGGGGGGGTCACCCGCTTTTCAACCGCACCGCTCATGCCGCCAGCACAACCGCCCACGGGCTGTTCCAGTCCGTCATTGGAGACTGACCGACACCGAGAGCGGAGCGGACACCAGTCAAGGCGAATGCTAACACTTGGCAGTGTCGGAAACAGGCTGCGAGAGAGAGAGAGAGAGAGAGAGAGAGAGATACAAGTGGCGGGACGGTTCACACACAGACACAGACCAGACTCGTACTCAGACCAACGGACAGACAGACAGACAGACTGACCTGTGGAAAGGTGCCAAGGACGACGAACAGACGCCAGGAAGTGCCGTTCCTCTGCGGATTCTGGACCAGAAAAGAGAGGTAGTAAGTAAGTAACTAGTAACGCCTGCCTTCCCACGCTGTTCAAATTGATCGACTGTTGAGTTGATAATAATATATATCATATTTTTTTTTTTCAAAACACGATAAGGGTAGGAAAAAGGAGGAGAAGCAGGAAGAGGAAGGAGCGGGAAGAGGGGTGGGGGTGGGGTGGGTGGTGGGGCTGGGTTGGAGGGGGCTGTGGGGGGGGGGGGGGGTGTGGGGGGGAAGAAGAGAGCATTTCGCTCTCATACCATGTTTTGTGATCGAAATCGTTGGGTTGACATCGTTGTTGGACACACTCAAGGGCTTCTCGTCAAGGTTAGTAGGCACAGAGACTGCCGGTGCGGTTCTAGCCATGCCCTTGCTGTTGCATGTTGTTCTGTTGCGTAAAATTGTCAATTATTCAGTGCCGGTGGCAAACATTGATGTGGCGTGACCCGAGAGAGAGAGCGCGAGAGAGAGAGGAGAGAGAGAGAGAGAGAGAGAGAGAGAGAGAGAGAGAGAGAGAGAGGGGGGGGGGAGACTTCCGAGCGTATGCATGCAGTTATTCCATTCATATGTATGCTCTTACACTTTCCTCTCTCTCTCTCTCTCTCTCTCTCTCCCTCTCTCTCTCCCTCTCTCTCTCTCCTCTCTCTCTCCTCTCTCTCTTCTCTCTGTCTGTCTGTCTGTCTGTCTGTCCTCTCACTCTCCTCTCTCTCTCTCACGCGGCGCTGCGAGCCAACACACACACACCACACACACACACACACACACACACACACACACACACACACACACACACACACACACACACACAAATACACAACCACACGCACACACACGACACACACACCCACACACACACACACACACACACACACACACACACAACACACCACACACACACACACACACACACACTCACTCCTCACACACACACACACACCACACGCACAGACACACACACACACGCACACACGCACGTACGCGCACACACATACACACGCACGGCACGCACACACGCACGCACGCACGCAACCGCACGGCGCGCACGCGCACAAACGCACACACACATACACACCCACACACACACACACACACACACCACGACAACGCACACACACATACAC
>JADBJO010001484.1:140000-142500 GCA_016801955.1 Conus betulinus | reverse complement strand
GTTTTTCTCTCTCTGCCCCTGTCTCTCTGTCTCTGTCTGTCTGTCTCTATCTGTCTGTCTGTCTGTCTGTCTGTCTCTTTCTGACTACCTGTCTGCTCTCTCTGTCAGTCTGTCGGTCTGTCTGTCTGTCTCTCTCTTTCTCTCTCTCTCTCACTCTCTCTCTCTCTCTTGTCTGTGTCTGTCTCTCACTCTCTCTGTGTACGTGTGTGTGTGTGAGTGTGTGTGAGTGCGCGCGCGCTTGTGTGTGTGCATGCGTGCGTGCGTGCGTGTGAGTGTGTGTGTGTTTGTGTGTGTGTGTGTGTGTGTGTGTGTGTGTGTGTGTGGTGTGTGTGTGTGTGTGTGTGTGTGTGTGTGCGCGTGCACGCACTCAGGACCGTCAAGTTTTTAGCTGTCATGTTGATGGATAGTTTGTCTGTAAAGTTCTTTCCGACGCGTGGTCTGTCATCCTAGTGGCTTATGCACAGACTGACGTGAGCCGCCAAACAATGGGACGAAGGATCCAGGCTAATGCATTACTTTCCCCAGTCTTCCCAGTGTGTTCCAGTGGCACTGGCTTCAGTCTCCAGTGATATGTCAACTTCCGCTATTTTTTGACTGTTTTAAAAAACATCGTGACCGCTTACTTTTTTTTCCTTTCCTTTTTTTTTTCAAATTTTTTTTTTTCTTTTTTTTTTTTTTTTTTCCTTTTTTTTTTTTTTTTTTTTTTTTTTTTTTTTTTTTGCGTACGCAGGCTGATATACCTGCGGCCACTCACTGTACAGATAGGCAAGGATGAATCCCATCTACCCATCAAAGGGAATGGAGTTTTGTGTGGATGACAGGTTTTTTTTTCTCTTAATCCCGCCATTAAGGCAGCCATACTCCAATTTCGGGGAGGTGCATGCTAACGTGTCATCCATACCAACGGCCAAACTGGCCTTCGCTTCCGACAGTTGGTGATGGGATTTGACGTGTATGCAAGATGTTATGCGTGCGTTCACACACGGAGCCTCGGTTTTTAGTCTCAATCGAAGGCTTGTACGGGAAATGGAGTCAGAGAACCAATGATAACTGCGAGTGAAAAAATCCACTGCATCGAAACGGCTCGGCAGAGATTCGAACCCGCAAACCCCAGGATCACCGAGATTACAAGTCCGACGCACTACCACAGAGCTATTCTGGCCCCGACCGCTTACTTTGAATCACATTTTGATTTCATCATGACTCGCTCTAATTCTCACTAGTCAATTCAGTTTGTTTTTAGTCCAGCCGACCACAAAGAACCATATCGGAGGCGACACCGCATCAAAGTCAACTCTTTATATAGATTCTGAAAACAAAATGAAATAACATTACAGTAAATTAAATGAAAATCTTACGAAACCACTTCTTTCAACGTACGCAGAATTTTGCTGGAAAAAATGCCTTTCTTCCATGAAAGATAAAATACAAACATCTACTTTTTCAGGAACTGAAAAATCATATCAGGTACAATATCCTTGAACAAGGTTTTCGTGGAGTCTGCTGTAAAGTGTTGATGTGTGACGTCATGTTGGTCCTAGCACTCTATAAGATCCTGTTTATGCTGAGTGGCACATCACACGGGAATGCACCCATAAGCTTTTTCACTTGTGACCACCACTCACTTCGTTAGAGACGAACGTTATCACCACACACTCTATCATTGACAAATGTCATCCCCAATCACTTTGTCACTGACGTATTTCATCACCACTTGACAAAGGTTATCACCGCTCACTTTGTCATTGACAAATGTCATCACCACTCACATTCTCATTGACAAATGTCATCATCACTCACTTTGTCATTGACAAAATTAATGTCATTATCACTCACATTTCTCATTGACGAATGTCATCATCACTCACATTCTCATTGCCAAATGTCATCATCACTCACATTGTCATTAACGAATGTCATCACCACTCACATTGTCATTGACGAATGTCATCACCACTCACATTCTCATTGACGAATGTCATCATCACTCACATTCTCATTGACAAATGTCATCATCACTCACATTGTCATTGACAAATGTCAGCATCATTCACATTGTCGTTGATGAATGTCATCACCACTCACTTTGCCATTGACAAATATCATCATCACTCACATTGTCATTGACGAATGTCATTACCACTCACTTTGTCACTGACAAGTGTCATCACCTCTCACTTTGTCATTGACAAATGTCATAACCACTCACTTTGTCATTGACAAATGTCATAACCACTCACTTTGTCATTGCCAAATGTCATCACCACTCATTTTGTCATTGCCAATGTCATCACCACTCACTTAATCTTTGAAAAACTTCGCCAACACTCCCTTTGTCATAGGTAAACATCATCGCCTTTCAAATTGTTATAGACAAACTTCATCGCTACTTACTTTGTGATTGACAAACTTTATAAGCACTCAATTTGTCATTGACAAACTTCATCACCACTTACTCTGTCATTGACAAACTTTCTCACCATTTACTCTGTCATTGACA
>JADBJO010001484.1:122500-132500 GCA_016801955.1 Conus betulinus | reverse complement strand
AGACTCAAACTGAAAGTGCGAAACCTCTGACGACTTGTTCTTTTTCTTGGCAGACGCACTGTGATGTATCATTTGGTTATTTCGCTAACCAACGTTCCTTTCAAAATAACTGTCGATCAGGTCATCACTTTGCTTCTTTTTATCTGAATTTTCAGACCCCACTCTTGATTGAGTCTCGTTCTACGCCTCATCCCGGGAAATTTGGTGATATCGCATCATGCTGAGTTGGTCTTGAAACAGACAGTGTGGAAACACCTGTGAGAAGTGATCTGAAAATGAAACAGCATGTTTTAAGAAACAGTAAAGCCACTCTCATGCTTATGTTTCTTATAGTATTCAGGATTAGGTTCCCGCATGTGTCGCGGGCCCCCATTTACTGACAACTCGTAGTGAGATGTAAAATGGCTGCCTGGTTCCGTCCCGCCTCTAGTTCATGTAAAATAGCTCCCTGGCTCTTGATGATTCCGTCCCACCTCTAGTCCATGTAAAAGTGTCCCCTCTCAATGACTCCGTCCTACCCCTAGTTCATGTAAAATAGTTCCCTCTCAATGACTCTTTCTACCCTCTAGTTCATGTGGAAAGGTTTCCTCTCAATGACTCTGTCCTACCCCTAGTTCATGTAAAACTGTTCCCTCTCAATAACTCTTTCCTACCTCTAGTTCATGTGGAAAGGTACCCTCTCAATGACTCTGTCCTACCTCTAGTTCATGTAAAACTGTCCCCCTCTCAATGACTCTGTCCTACCTCTAGTTCATGTAAAACTGTTCCCTCTCAATGACTCTTTCCTACCTCTAGTTCATGTGGAAAGGTTTCCTCTCAATGACTCTGTCCTACCCCTAGTTCATGTAAAACTGTTCCCTCTCAATAAACTCTTTCCTACCTCTAGTTCATGTGGAAAGGTACCCTCTCAATGACTCTGTCCTACCTCTAGTTCATGTAAAACTGTTCCCTCTCAATGACTCTGTCCTACCTCTAGTTCATGTAAAAACTGTTCCCTCTCAATGACTCTTTCCTACCTCTAGTTCATGTGGAAAGGTTCCCTCTCAATGACTCCGTTCTACCTCTATTTCATGTAAAATAGTTCCCTCTCAATGACTCTGTCTTACCTCTAGTTTATGTAAAAAGGTTCCCTGTCAATGACTCTGTCCTACCTCTAGTTAATGTGGAAAGGTTCCCTCTCAATGACTCCGTCCTACCTCTAGTTCATGTAAAATAGTTCCCTCTCAATGGCTCTGTCCTACCTCTAGTTCATGTAAAAAGGTTCCCTCTCAATGACTCTGTCCTACCTCTAGTTCATGTAAAATAGTTCCCTCTCAATGACTCTGTCCTACCTCTAGTCCATGTGGAAAGGTTCCCTCTCAATGACTCTGTCCTACCTCTAGTTCATGTAAAATAGTTCCCTCTCAATGACTCTGTCCTACCTCTAGTTCATGTAAAATAGTTCCCTCTCAATGACTCTGTCCTACCTCTAGTCCATGTGGAAAGGTTCCCTCTCAATGACTCTGTCCTACCTCTAGTCCATGTGGAAAGGTTCCCTCTCAATGACCTGTCCTACCTCTAGTTCATGTGGAAAGGTTCCCTGGCTCTTGATGATTACGTCCCACCTCTACCTGGTTCCATCCAGACTTCACGTACTCACCTCTACACGGAAATGTAACAGACTGGGGATAGGAACCAGCGATTCCAGGAGAAGAGGGGAGGAAAGGTGGGGAGGGGAGAGGAGGGGGAGGGGGGGGGGAGAGCAAAGGGGGAGTGAGGGGTATGAAAAGAGTGTAGGTCCCACTACCTTGATTTGAACTTTTCATATTTTTGGTTCTCCCTTTGATCTGATGATTTGTGAACGGTTTTTCGTTTGTCGGTGCGTCTGATGTGGAAGGAGAGGCAATGTGTGTGTGTGTGTGTGTGTGTGTGTGTGTGTGTGTGTGTGTTGTGTGTGTGTGTGTGTGTGTGTGTGTGTGTGTGCGCGTGTGTGTGCGTGCGTGCGTGTGTGTGTGTGTGTGTGTGTGTGTGTGTGTGTGTGTGTGTGTGTGTGTGTGTGTGTGTGCGCGCGCGCGTGCGTGCGTGCGTGCGTGTGTTAAGGGAGGGGGTGTGTCGCGTGCACACGTGTATTAGTGAACTGGTATGTGCGCTGTGTGAACGAATGCAGAGTGGTGTGTAGGTCATTCCGTGTCTTCGATACTCTGTCTCTGTCTCTGTCTCTCTCTCCCTCACACGCACACACACACACACACACACACACACACACACACACACACACAGAGAGAGAGAGAGAGAGAGAGAGAATCTTAGGTCTATAAGGTCTGTTAGGTCTGTATGCCCGATACCAACTTCATCAGATGTGCTCTGGGCGTGCTATGTGCAGGCTACACGCCACCATAAAAAAACACACATCAAAACCCTGTGTGAGCTATGAAACCTGATAACCATACTCTAAAGATAAAACCAACATCAACCGCCGTCAAAGACACCGCCGCCCCGCCTCCCCCCCCTCCCCCCCTGCACCCTTCCCCCTTTTTCCGCTCATCCAATCTCCATCAACCATTTCACTTATTTGTAAGGGTTTCTACCAAAAAGACACCACCCACAATCTGTACATTAACAAAACAGCCCCATGTATGGACGCCAGGTTTCAGGGCTTTGTACTCATCGTCATGTCACCTGGGTCCTCTTGCATAATTCTATTCTACTTGCAAAGTGAGGCGACTAGAGGCGGAAACCTAAACCAATTTTAAATGTCAGTGATAGCGTACCGTTTGAAAACACCTTTGACAAACGATTCACAAGACAAAACACGACGCGTTTCGACCTCTTAGGTCTTTGTCTGGCAAGGTACAAAACACTTCATCCACTTCGGCGCAAGAAAGGGTGTTATGATAATGGATGTGACGGGGGACGTGATTCACCGGACTAAGTAAGCTTCCTTCTGATTGGTACCTGCTAATCAACGCCTATCTTGCGCCCGAAGCGGACGAAGGTAAGTGATTGCTCGTTCATTTTCGTTGTCCTGGGTGTTTTGTGTCTTGCCGGAAGAAGATCTAAGAGGTCGAAACGCGTCGTGTTTTGTCTTGTGAATCGTTTGCACACGTTTTTTTGTTTGTTTGTTTGTTTTTTTTCGGTACACTATCACTAACATTTAGAATTTGTTTAGATTTTCCACCTCCCGCTTTTTCCCTCTTCCCATCTATATCAATCATTTCACTTATTTGTAAGGATTTCTACCAAAGATAGCACCCACAATCTATACAGTAATGAAACAGCCCCATGTCTGACCTTACCTGAGCGATCTTACCAGGTACCAATCAGAGGAAGCTTACTTAATACAGTGAACCACGTACCCCGACCCATCCATTACTATAAAGAATTAAAAAAACAACAGAGTTGAAAAGCTAAGATGATGTTAAACAATCTAGTTTCTGACTCAGCTTTTTTTTTGTGCAAAATCAACATAATCTTTGACGTAAGCAAGGAGGTCCGAAAGAAAATCGTTTTTAGTTATTTAACGCCGTCAAGTTCCCCCTTCCCACCCCCTCCCTTCCCCGTATCATGAATATCAACGCCTTATAATTGGTGCACAGAATTGTTAGGATTCTCACTTTTTTGAATTGCTGGTGTGTTACCTTGTGGCATTACAAGGCTGTGTCGGTGCGATAAAACATCATCATAAAAGACAAGCGCCACAACTCTTCCGACGGGTGCCAGCGCGTGCGAACACTCTCTATACATGAAGACACAGCTAGCATCATACAGCTGCGTGGCTAATGGTGAAACACCCACCCACACCACACACCCACCCACACGTGTGAGAGGAAACAAGAATTTATTAACCGGGTGAGGAACAACCTGTGCAAATGAAGTTGTTGTGTGCGGGATTTCTTGGTGTGATGTTGAAGTTCACATGTGGCTTCAGGAAAAGAGAAAATAACTCCTAAATATGAAGCGTTTTGTCATGAATGATAGAGTACAATAACAACAACATAGTAGCATGCCCTTTTCACCGTCAATTATAAATACAGCAGTATCAGAATAGCGTTTCATATGACATTTCTTCTAATGTTTACTGGAAGGATGCTATGTATTGTGCAGCTACGCCCCCCAAAAAAAAGAAAAAAAAGAAAAAAGAAAAAGAAAAAGAAAAGAATGAAAAGAAAAGAAAAGAAAGAACACACACACACACACACACACACACACACACCCACACACACACACACACACACACACACACACACACACACATTCAAACCAAACATACAGAGAGAGAGAGAGAGGGGAGAGAGAGAGAGAGGGAGAGAGGAGAGAAGAGAGAGAGAGAGAGAGAGAGGAGAGAGAGAGAGAGAGAGAAAAAAAAGCTTTGAAAGCTTTAATGCGTTTTAAGTTATTTCCTCCTTTTTCAGAAGTGGGTTTGGGTCCTCCACGTTTCTGCCGTAATGGTGGGTTTTGTTTGTTTGTTTGTTGTTTGTTTGTTTTCCAACCTGCGTTTGTTTACGTGCGTTTGGAGTCGCGGTATGTGCCTGCATGCTGATTTCTGAAGTGCATTTCTGAACACGTGTTCCAGAGACTCATGTAAGACGTTTCCCGTCTGGTTTTCTGACTGATACTATGCTTGATGCAGTTGTTGTGATGTGATCGTGCAGTTGTGGCTCTTCTGGTTGATCATGCTTATTCATGTGCTACATATTGCTTAGAACTTGCGTGCGTGCGTGCGTGCGTGCGCGCACGCTTGTGTGTGTGTGTGTGTGTGTGTGTGTGTGTGTGTGTGCGTGTGTGTGTGGTGTGGTGTGTGTGTGTTGTGTGTGTGTGGTGTGTGTGTGTGCGTGGTGTGTGTTAGTGTGTGTGTTAGTGTGTGTGTGTGTGTTGTGTGTGTGTGTGTGTGTGTGTGTGTGGTGTGTGTTGTGTATGAGCGAGAGAGAGAGAGAGAGAGAGAGAGAGAGAGAGAGAGAGGAGCGAGAGAGTGAGAGAGAGAGAGAGAGAGAGAGAGTGTGTGTGTGTGAGTTCGTGCGCGCTGTATGAGAGAGAGAGAGAGAGAGAGAGAGAGAGAGAGAGAGAGAGAGAGAGTATATGTGTGTGTGTGTGTGTGGTGTGTGTGTGTGTGTGGTGTGTGTGTGTGTGTGTGTGTGCGCGCGCGTGTGTGTGTGTGTGCGTTTGTTTTGGTGCTGCGAGCGCGCGCTGCTGCGGGAAGGAAGTGGGGAATACGGCGGTGTGGTGTGTGTGTGTGGTGTGTGTGTGTTGGTGTGGGTGTGGAGTGCTGTGCGGTGCGTGCGTGCGTGCGTGCGTGCGTGCGTGCGTGTGTGTGTGTGTTATGTGTGTGTGTGTGTGTGTGTGTGTGTGTGTGTGTGTGTGTGTTGTGTGTGTGTGTGTGTGTGTGTGCGCGAGCGCCCGTGCGGGAAGGAAGTGAGGAATACGGGGAAAAGAACAAAGCCGCAATTCTTCCTTTCCGTCCTTTTTCTATCCCTTGACATCGTCTGTTGTCGTTGGGGGCACCCCCTGATGATCTGGCCACAACTCTCCTCCATCTGTCCCTGTCCTCAACCGCTCGTTGCGCTGAGATTCTGCCCAGGCTCATTCAGTCCACTCTCGGATATTGTCTTCCCACCTCTTCCTTTGTCTTCCTCTGTTGCGGCGCTTCCTCTGACTGTTCCTTGCAGGACTGTTTTTGCAAGGCCTTGCTGAACGGGGACACATGTGTCCGTACCCTTCATTTTTTTTTTGCTTCCCTTGAACGACTGTGAGTAGGTCTTCATGGGGTTCAGTTGCTTGTTTCCGCAATTATAAACGACGAAAAATCTGTAGAAACCCTCTGTTTGGTGTCTTGATCCACACATTTTCAGTTCGAGAATAGCATGGCTCTAAAGATGGTTTGAATCAATATTTGTTGTTGTTGTTGTTGTTTTTTTTCTTATTCGTGACCACAGATGCACTCTAGCGCTTAGGACTCCCCAATGGGCGGAAACGCTTAGCGCATTATGCCCCACAGCCTATTGTGAAGAATGTAAATCATTAATTGAGAGAGTAAAGAGTTTTGATGGCTGTTTATGTCAATCAGAATGCAATACAATTTATGGTGCATGAGAAAGAACATTATCACGGTGGATAATTTCTACTAATTCCTTTTTTTTTTTAAGTTTTATTTCCAGCCTTTGAAAACAGAATTTGTCTTAGCTGGAATGTGAGGCGACTGCTAGCGAAAATCTCAACAAATCTTAAAAAAAAAAACTGTCTCAAATAACTCCGCCAAACACCATGGACAAAACGAAACACAAAGATAAAACACGACGCGTTTCGATCTCCCAGGTCTTCTTCAGGCAAGATAAACAACACTCAGGACAACGAAAATGAAGAACGACCCATCACTTATCTTGTCAAATTAGGCACAAGATGGGCGTTGAATCATTGCTCGTTCTTCATTTTCGTTCTCCTGAGTGTTGTTTATCTTGCCTGGAGAAGACTGAAATAGTCGCAGCGTGTCGTGTTTTTGTCTTGTGATTCGTTTGCCCGTGTCGTTTAATGGAGTTCTTGCTGACACTTTTGAAGATTAGCATTTTTGTCTTGTTTTTATGGAAGATGAAGTGATTTTTTCAATGGAAAGAGGATGGATCAGAAATAAAGTGTTAGTGGGTTGCCGGAGTGTAATGTGTAAGCTTCCCTGCGATTGGTAGCATTAGTGGGTCTCCGAAATGTAAATGTGTAAGCTTCCCTGCGATTGGTAGCTAGAGAAGTTGGCATTCACCTGTTGATGAACAGAGTTACTCGCCAGTAAGCAGATGTCATTCCGTTCGGGGGGAAAACACATGTTTGTGTGAACATCAGCGTTATTACATGTGTGTATTTTGTTTTTTCACTGTCAGGCAGTGTATGCCAAGTGGAAGTACAATACATAAACCAGGGGTTCCCTGAGTTCAGAGAGAGAGAGAGAGAGAGAGAGAGAGAGGAGAGAGAGAGAGAGAGAGAGAGAGAGAGAGAGAGAGAGAGAGAGAGAGAAAACCACTGGCAATATTTTCACAGAAGATAGGTAAGCAGTTTTCCACACCGCTTTTGAAGTGACAGTTATTGGGGGGATGTGTCCAACTTCTGCGCGACCCCTCAAACCTCTCCCTCTCCCCCCTCCTCTCCCCTCCATCCCATCCACCCGTCCGCATCCTTTCTCTCTCTCTCGCTCCCTCCTCCCACTCCTCCCCCCCCCCCCCCTCACCTTTCCACTTTCTCTACCCCCTCCCTTCCCCCTCTCTCACCCTCACCAAGCGTGTACCCTGAGTGGAAATGGCATATTTTAGAAGCCCGATGAATTACCGTCAATGCATGTCCTTTCACGCGATGCCGACACATGCGAGCTGATACTGCATTAACCGGCTGGGAATATTGCCGGCGATTGTTTGTTGTGTTTGTGGCGGTGCAGGGTAGAAGGATGACTGGTTCGAAGATGGGAGTGGTGAGGAGGGTGGGGGTGGAGTAGGGGAGGGAGGCGGGGTGAGATGCCGCGTGGGGGAAGGGGGAGGGGGGGGGAGGGGTGATGGGCAGCGAGAGATAAGAGCTCCGGTGTAACGACCAGGAGGAGGACTATGTACCCCGCGTTTTGGTTTGGATCCCCGGACAACTTGTGAAGTTTTTCGTCAATTTGTTCTTTTCTGATGGCACATTGAAGAATGACCCTCTATATCTATCTATCTATCTATCTATCTATCTATCTATCTATCTATCTATCTATCTATCTATCTGTCTATCTATCTATCTGTGTGTTTGTCTGTCTGTCTGTCTCTATCTATCTATCTATCTATCTATCTATCTATCTATCTATCTACCTATCTATCTATCTGTATCTCTGTCTGTCTATCTCTCTCTCTCTCTCTCTCTCTCTCTCTCTCTCTCTCTCTCTCTCTATCTATCTATCTATCTATCTATCTATCTATCTATCTGTCTGTCTATCTATCAACCTATCTGTCTGTCTGTCTTTTTGCCTTTCTGTCTGTCTGTTCATCTATCTCCCTCCCTACCTCCCCCCTTCTCTCTCTCTCTCTCTCTCTCCCTCTCTCTCTCTCCTCTCTCTCTCTCTCTCTCTCTCTTTCCACTCTGTCTGTCTGTCTGTTTTGCCCCCTGTCTCTGTCCGTCCACTCTATCCATATGTCTGTTCACTTTGTTCCAGCTTCCAGTGACGGTTCCAGCCAACGAACGACGAGAACATCAGCAGCTGGGGCATCGTCCCTGCTACTACTACGGCTGCCAAAAGTCTTATCCCCCCCATCCACCCCATTCCACCCACCTTCTCTCTCACCCCTGGTGACCCGAGCTAGAGAGAGCCTCCATCAACGGTTTTCCCCTCGTTAGTTGCTAATCATCAGCAGCCACAGCTCTGCTTCTTCTATCTCCAGATTGTCTATCGCTGGTCAGCCGTTTCGGCCGTGTGGCGTATCTAGTCTTCTGTGGGTAGCCCAGTGTGGTTTAGAAGCATCTGTCTGGGCTGTATTGCGTTTGTTTTGCTGTATGGCTTGATTCACAGACTCTGCACCCTCTGTGTCGATCCGTGGTTTGGGAGCAGATGAAGACGTTAAGAGCCGTTGGGTCTTTTGGGGATGGTTTAGCGTTCTTTTTTTGTTGCTCCGCTTCTTATCGCTGCAGCACAGGTGTTGATATATTAGCCGTGTTGTGTGTTGCTTGGTTGTTGCTTTGGTATCTTCAGCAGCAGCGTTGTATTGTGACCACACATTCCAACGCCGCGCGGCACCAGCAAGCCCTTCATATT
The DNA here is from genome assembly GCA_016801955.1 of Conus betulinus. Classification (NCBI taxonomy): domain Eukaryota; kingdom Metazoa; phylum Mollusca; class Gastropoda; order Neogastropoda; family Conidae; genus Conus; species Conus betulinus. The sequence continues at coordinate 123,769 of JADBJO010001484.1, read as the reverse complement.
CCCGCCCCTCCTCATCCTCCTGTCTAGGCTCTGACTCAACAGAAATCCCCCCCACCACCCCCACCCACCACCCCCAACGCCCGTAACATCCGCCACAACCCCTCCTGCCGCCTCTGTCCCTTTCCCTCTGGTCACCTCACCCTTCTCCCATCCCCTGAAATCACCAGAGGCCTCACCCATCTAACTCCCACACATCTCCACACACCCTACCCACCCCACCACCACCTCCCTCAGACCCTCTCCCTCCCTCAGGGGAGGTCACCAGCTCCCCATCCCCACCCTCCTTAAGACCCTCTTCCCCTCAGGGGAGGTCATCAGCTCCCCTCCAACCTCCCTCAGGATTCTCTTCTCCCTCAGGGGAGGTCATCAGTTTATCCCCCACCCGTCCACCAACCCCCTCCCTCAGGACCCTCCCTCCATCATCAGGTGAGATCAACAGCCACCAGCTCCCACCCCCCCCCCCTCCACCCCTACCCTCCCTCAGGACCCTGTCTCTCCATCAGGTGAGGTCACCAGCTCCGCCCCCCCCCCCCCCCCCCCCTCACTCCCCAACCCCTACCCGCACCCGGGGCCGCCCAAACCCGACCACGATGGCCACGATTGTACAAATCCGAGGTCCACATCCCGGTGCAGAAGGACTCGCTCAGTTTCCAGGACCGGCAGATCCGGCAGTGGAGCAACGTGGAAGAGCGCATGGAGGAGCGGCGCAAGCAGTGGCAGGAGGAGTTCGACAAGATGCGCCAGGAGTTCTTCGTGCTCAAGCCGGCAGAGAAGCAGGCGCCGCTCTCGCCCGGGATGGGCACCCTGGACGTCATGAGGTCCATGTTTGAGACAGATGCTGAGGGGCATCAGGTCTTCAGGATCAGGTGGGGGGCGGGGGGGGGGCTGGGGGGGGGGGGGGGGGGGGGGGGGGGGGGGGGGGGGGGGGGGGGGGGGGGGGTGTTGGCGGGGGGGGGGGGGGGGGGGGGGGGCAGGGGGGGCGGGAGGGGGTGTTGGATGATGTGTGTGTGTGTGTGTGTGTGTGTGTGTGTGTGTAGGGGGGGGGTACGGTGGGGTGTGGGGTGGTGTGGTGTGGTGTGGTGATGGTGGTGGATGATGGTGGTGGTGGTGGTCGTCATCGTGGTAGTAAGTAGTAGTTGTGTGTTGTGTGTGTGTGTGTGTGTGTGTGTGTGTGTGTGTGTGTGTGTGTGTGTGTGTGTGTGTGTGTGTGTGTGTGAGGTGGAGTGGAGGGGTCGCGCGCACGCACGTGTTTCTGTGTATGTATACGTA
>JADBJO010001484.1:102500-120000 GCA_016801955.1 Conus betulinus | reverse complement strand
TGGTTAACAACAACAAATATACACGCTCCTCTGCCTGCATATCCCCTTTTCCTTGCTGAACTGATAAAAGTACAGAATCCTGTTTTTCGGAAAGCTACACTCCAAAACAGAACGCAACAGAACAGAACAGAACACAACACAACACAACACAACACAGCACAGCACAGCACAGCACAGCACAGCACAGCACAGCACAGCACAGCACAGCATAGCACAGCACAGCACAACACAATTGAACGCGCGTTATACCATCACTTTATTGTCTGATATAAAGGAGCACTATATGACATAACTTTGTTGTATCGCCACACACATCATCAAGACGCAATAAGTGCAGAACTGTAGAGTTTAGTCTTGATATCCTGATTTTGATCTGTGTGATTCAAAATGAAAAAAAGAACTTTTGTGTAATATTGTATGAAAAACTCCTAAGAAAAGGAAGTTGAAGGAAGACAACACTCATCAATAAGTTGCAATATTTCGGTTTATTATAAAACTTTCCTCAAGCACCACCAAAAAACCTTAATCAAACTCTAAAGACAAGGCAGGAACGACTGGTCGGAAGAGGAGAACAGTTTTGAAGAAAATGATTTTGAATAAAACGATATAAACCAAATTAATCTTTAAGAAAAAAAAATGGAAGTGTGAAAGGGACAGTCCATGAGAGGGGTGGGGGTGGGGAAGGGGGGTTAGGGGCAGTAACTAGGGTAGAAATTCACAGGGATTTTACTAATAACGACTTTCAGAAATGCTCCGAAGTTTCAAGTTACCGGACACCACTCTGCAGATCTGAAGCTCACAATAGTTTCAGTTTCAGTTGCAGTTTCATGAAGGAGGCGTCACTGCGTGCGGACTAGTCCACATACGCTACACCCTATCTGCTAAGTTTTGAGACCACACTGCACATGATTTTAAGCTGATCTGTGCGTGATTTTAAGCTCACAGTAGATGATGCGTAATGCAACGCGCAACTATCTCCATATAAAACAAAAGCAATAATCCTCCAAAGGCAAGAACACAGTACACAGAATCACAGGTCCATTCTTCATATTTCAAATTTTCGGCCACGTGGCCTTTTTCAAGAGAAGAGAAAACAACAACAACAACAACAATAACAACAACAAGACACCTACGTAATGTCCATCTTTGTCAAACTGGTATTTTTTTTTCTCTCTCTCTTTGAAAAGGCCATGTGGCCGAAAATTTGAAACATAAAAAGTGCAACTGTGATTTTGTATCTCCATATGTTTATAATTCTCTACTAGTTCTTAGTCGGTTATTTGGTTAGAAAGTCTCGCTTTTCCCTTCACTTCGTTGTGGAAGCGCCTCTCATCAGCTGAATGCCGGGATCCTCGTTGCTCGCCTGATGAACTCTTAAGAGGGCGAAACAGCTGCTGTTTGCTGGTTCGCTGGCCTCCCCTTCGGAGAAAGGTTTCTGTCTCCAGTCCCCTTAAACGTTAAGTCGGATATTGTGTAAATATCCGAGCTGGGAGGTTACGAACCACATGATTGACACGGAGACGCCACGAGATGCGAACAGCTCAAAACGCAAGCTTAAAAAACAAAACAAAACAAAACAAAACAAAAAAACGCGAGTGTAAAAGTTAAAAAGCGCAAATGATGATTAAAAAAAAAAAAAAAAGAATGTTTAAAGCGCAAAGTTTCGGAATGAAACAGCATGGGTTTTCCCGTATAACGTATGCGTTTCCTGCGAATGACCTGACTATATACCTTTCACATCTCTAACGCAGAAAGATCTGTTTTTGTATCTGCTCCTGAAAAAGAGCTCCTTTGATTTACTATATAAAAACTGGGCTGATTGAAATGTAATGATGTTGTACATTCCAGGTACTGGTCTTGTTAGAGCGTTCCGGACATATCAGGGAGCTGATGCTTTCCTTGATATTCGGAGGGAAGATAGTGTTTGAACGGAAGGGGTTCCGTTAGGAGAGGACATTTTTTGTTTGTATCATTATCTCATCGCCCGAGCCACTCCAATGACGCTCCTCCCTTGCAGCTTATAAAGCTTGTCCGTCCACAGCCACACCCATGGCTGGTCCCGTGGCAGTCCCGTCACCGGCAATCCACAGGGAGCTGCCAATGTCAAGTCGGCCTGAGGCCACCCAGCAAAGGAGACACTGCCAAACCGCCGAGTCGCTTCAGTGGTGGTCATGGCGTCTGTTCTGATCTAACTTACACGCGTCGGACACTACTTAGCAAGTCTCCTCCTGGCTACGCTAGTCATTGTTTGTTTCCTTGCGGAGCCAGCGTGAATGAGCGTCTGTCTCCGAGTGGCGGTGCCGCGTCCGTCCAACACAGTCCTCATGAGCTTGCCGATACCAGTGACTTCAAAAGGAACTCACTGAAGGCATTGACCTGGTGAGATGAAATGGAAGCTAAGGTCATCATGAGTGCAGGGCATGAAGAGTCACGGAGCCTTTCCTCTGAGGCTGCACACAAGGAACTGCACAGATGTCACGTACTTTAAAATGCGTGCACACACATAAAAACAAAGGGGAGCATCGCGATGTGTGTGTGTGTGTGTGTGTGTGTGTGTGTGTGTGTGTGTGTGTGTTGTGTGTTGTGTGGTGTGTGTGTGTGTGTGTGTGTGTGTGTGTGTGTGTGAATGTGTGTGTGTGTGTGTGTGTGTGTGTGTGTGTGTGTGTGTGTGTGTGTGTGACTTAAATAATAACTCTGTGTGTTGTGTTTTTGTGTGTGTGCGTGTGTGTGTGTGTGTGTGTGTGTGTGTGTGTGTGTGTGTGTGTGTGTGTGACTTAAATAATAACTCTGTATGTGTGTGTGTGTGTGTGTGTGTGTGTGTGTGTGTGTGTGTGTGTGTGTGTGTGTGTGGGCGGTAGGGGAGATAAAGGGCGGGTGGGGTTGGGGGAAGACCCCCAAAACTTCGTTCTTTTCGACGTCAAAATTTGCATTGCTAGATGATGTCAGATTCATGCTATCCCAAATACGTACATTGGGAAGGAGACAGACGTTGGCGCTTTTTGGGTGTACCTATACCCGATGGGGGCTGAACGGCTGATCGCCACTTTGACTTTGACAGATGGGTATGAAAGGAAATCTTGAGTGAGACAGGGAACATCCTTCTTTGCTCTGTGCGCTCTGTATTGTCATGTCTGCTAGGCGATTCGAGATCACAGGCAGCATTTGTTTTGGAGTTCACGGCGTGTATTTATTTCACCTGGAGGCAAGAGTTACCATACGTGTTTATAACTATAAATGATTTAGAACGAAAAGGGGTTACTTACCGCCACAGACGCAGACACACAGATTACAGGGACAAAACACCATGCATTTCGACCTCTTGGGTCTTCTTCAGGCAAAAAAAAAAAAAAAAAAAAACAAAAACATTTAGGTCAGTGAAAAAACGAAAAACGAAACCACTTCTCATATTCGGGGGAAAAAAAAAAAAAAAGTTATAGTTTGACTGACGGATTGAGGGCTGCCCTTCGCTGATGTCTGGGGTCCCTGGGCAGGTGGACATTCCATGCGGGGTCGACCAGGACAAGCTCACCTGCACCCTCAGCAAAGAGACGGCGTGCTGACTGTGGAGGCCCCCCTCACCCAGCCCCCCTTCACCGTCCCCCCACACCACCCTCCTCCCCGTCAAGAATGCCCCGTCCTTCACCCCCACCTCGCCCCCACCAGCAACTCCACCTCCTCCGCCTCCTCCTCGACCACCACCACCAACATCATCACCACCACCACCACCACCACCACCGGCACGAGCTCCTCCGCCTCTCCATCCAGACATCTGGGCGTGGCCACACCGGTGAAGAACGCCTTCGTGACCGAGCCGGACGGGTCACGGCGCATGCGCCTGTCGGTGGACGTGGGGGAGTTCAGCCCGGAGGAGGTGGTGGTAAAGACGGCGGACCGGAAGTTGATCGTGCACGCGGAGCACGAGGAGAAAACGGCGGGCCGGACCGTGCACAAAGTACGTAGATAGTGGTGTCGGTATCCTGCGCCGTGGGTACTGTGTTATGGTGCAGGGTGTTGGTTTAGTATTGGTCGCGCGCGCGCGCGCGCGTGTGTGTGTGTGTGTGTGTGTGTGTGTGTGTGTGTGTGTGTGGGTTTGATGTAAAAGGATGTTTATAGAGCGTTTTACCTTGCGAGAGCCCAAACGCATAAAGGAACAACAACAGCAACAACAAATTATGATAATAACAAATGATGACGTTTCAGTATGTTCTTCATTATGTATTCCTTGAGTTACTGTGTGTTTTCAAGACCTCATTGATAATACGTTTAGGGATAATAACAATGATGAGATTTCAGTATTTGTTTCATTATGTGCTCCTTGATTTACTGTGGGTTACAATGATAGCACGATCTGCCGGAAAGTGGTGATAATAACAATGATGACGTTTCAGTATTTGTTTCATTATGTACTCCTTGATTCACTGTGGGTTTCAATGATTGCACGATCTGCCGGAAAGTGGTGATAATAACAACGATGACGTTTCAGCCTTTGTTTCATTATGTATTCCTTGATTTACTGTATGTTCCCAGACTCCGTTGAGAATACGACCTGACGGAAAGCCATGATGATAATAACGATTATTTATTATTTACTTATTTATTTCTTTGCAAATTTACGGTGTGTTCCTAGACTTCAATAAGAGATACAATCTGTCAGAGAGTGATGATAATGATAGTAAAGATATCATCTAGTATTTATTTATGTACTGTGTAGTATTGATTCATTTGTGTTGTCGAGGACTTTGATAATAAGGAAGACAATATACAAGGAGAGAGGATTACAAAACTGATCATTTGGTACTTTTTGCTTATTTATTTACTGAGATTGTACGTTTTAGGGTTCAATACGATCTGCTGAACAATGCAAATATTAATCATAAGAATTGAGGATTTTTTTTAATGCTGTATTCCCGGATGCAATATGTGTTCCATGGTGAAATAAGTACGAAGTAACACTTACCAGAGAGTGGAAATAATGAAGATAATCATTCGGTTATTGTTGTTTTATAATTCATGGAGTTACTTCGTGTCTCAGGGGACCAATAATGAATACGGTTGGGTGCAGAGTTATGATTAGAATAATTACTTTTGAACTTGTTTGTTGCTTTATTCGTGGAATTGAAAACAAAAAAGGAGCTCAATAAGGAATACGATTATTTCCAGAGTTATGATAAGAATAGTTTCTGTTTTGTACTTGTTTGTTGCTTTATTCCTCAAATTTTTTTTTTCACAGGAGTTCAATAAGGAATACGATCTGCCGGAGAGCGTGGACCCTAGCACCATCTCGGCCTACTTAGGAGAGGACAAACAGCTCATTATAGAGGCCCCCCTTAAAGCCCTGGTGCAGCGTAAGGTAGGGGAGTGCGTGCGTGCGTGCGTGCGTTCGTGTGTGTGTGTGTGTGTATGTGCGTGTGTGTGCGCGCGCGCGCGCGCGTGCGTGCGTGTGTGCGTGCGTGCGTGCGTGCGTGCGCGCGTGTGTGTGTGTGTGTGTGTGTGTGTGTGTGTGTGTGTGTGTGTGTGTGTGCGTGCGTTCGTGCATGCATGCGTGTGTGTGTGTGTGTGTGTGTGTGTGTGTGTGTGTGTGTGTGTGTGTGTGTGTGTGTGTGTGTGTGTGTGCGAGCGCAGGTGTACAGACCTGAATATTTCGCCACGGTCTAGACACAGGAACCTCAGTGGGAACGAAATAAACTTCACACTGTTAGGGCAATGATAATGGAACGTGGCAAGGACGCGACTGTTTGGAAAGCATTTACCTCCCCAGAGATCCTGAATTATGGGGCCTTGGAGGAAGAAAAACCGCAAACAACCCAAAAAACCGAAGCACGGTTTCTGGGGATCATAGGAACTTAGGAAGAGGGGAAGAGTGGGGACGAAGAAGGGAGGGGGAGCTGGGGGGGGGGAGAAGGTGAGTGGTTGTGATGATAGAGGTGACGGGAGAGAAAGAAAGGAACAAAAAAAAAAAGTATTACGATTTTTTTTTTTTTGTGTGTGGTCAATATGAATGATGACATTAAGAAGATGATGAGGCCAATGAGAATGAAAGTCACGATGACAGAACTGTTGCTTTGAAAGTGATAGTGTTTAGAAGATGGACAACGACTTTACTATAGTTTATAGGCCGACTGACTCCAACGACGAGATACTTGAGCGGTACGGCGACGACACGCTTCTGCTTGATTTATCACACACAGCTTTAAAAATCATAACAATCTGAACTCTCCCTGTCTCTCTGTCTCTGTCTCTCTCTCTCTGCATCTATATATATATATATATATATATATATATATATATATATATATATATATATATATATTCAGATTCAGAAAACTTTATTATCTCTCGTTACAAGAGAAATTACATTTGTGACCGCTGCCCTAAAAGTTAAGACATACATATTTATAGTTACAAACGTGACACTGGAAATTAAAATTACTTACAAACAATGAAACACACACACACACACACACACACACACACACACACACACACACACACATATATATATATATATATATATATATGTGTGTGTGTGTGTGTGTGTGTGTGTGTGTGTGTGTGTGTATCATGAATAGTATCAAAGTGCCCTTCGAGATTTTAAAAAAGCTCAACCACCTGGGGAGCAACATCTATATGTATATATACATATATATGTACACACACGTGTGTGTGTGTGTGTGTGTGGTGTGTGTGTGTGTGTGTGTGTGTGTGTGTGTGTGTGTGTGTGTGTGTGTGATACGTTGAAGAATGCAGGAACGATGGGTCGGCTGATACATGATTTAATTTGTTTGGTCTTCAAGTGTTAAAACAGGTTCTGTATTACGGTTATCACGGGATTGTGCAGGATTTAAAACCTATTGATGTTCAGGTGTTGAATAGGCTCAGGAATGTGGGACCTGTAGGCTTACATAGGATATAACTAGTTGGTAAAATAGGTTTAGGGATGTTCTTTAAACGAAAAAAAGTATCCTGATCCCGGAGTTGACTGGCTGCTGTTGAAGTGTTAAAATAGGTTAAAGGATGTAGAAGCCGCACACCCATACAGGACGTAACCTGGTTGGTATTTGGATATTAAGGAAGTTTCAGGAATGTAGAAACTATAGGCTAATACAAGATTTAAGCTGGTTGGTATTTGGATATTAAGGAAGCTTCAGGAATGTAGAAACTATAGGCTAATACAAGATTTAACCTGGTTGGTATTTTGATATCAAGAAAGGTTCAGGAATGTAGAAGCCGTAGGCTAATACAAGATACCCTGGATAGTGTTCAAATATTAAGATAAGTTCAGGGATGTAGAAACCATAGTCTGATATTGCGTATCACCCGGTTGATGTACATACAGAAGACACGATCAGGAAGGTAGAAACCATCGTCTGGTGTAGGACATCAACTACCGTCATTAAGACAGGTTCAGGAATGTAGATACCATAGTTCGATATATAATGTTACCTGGTTTATGTTCAGACATGAAGATAGGTTCAAGAATTTAGATACTATTGTCTGATACAGGAATATCACCTGGTTGATGTTCAGACCTTAAGATAGGTTCAGGAATTTAGATACCATTGTCTGATACAGGAATATCACCTGGTTGATGTTCAGACCTTAAGATAGGTTCAGGAATGTAAATACCATTGTCTGATACAGGAATATCACCTGGTTGATGTTCGGACTTGAAATAGGTTCAGGAATGTAAATACCATTGTCTGATACAGGAATATCACCTGTTGATGTTCGGACCTTGAAATAGGTTCAGGAATGTAAATACCATTGTCTGATACAGGAATATCACCTGGTTGATGTTCAGACCTTAAAATAGGTTCAGGAATGTAAATACCATTGTCTGATACAGGAATATCACCTGTTGATGTACATACATTAAGATAGGTTCAGGAAGGTAGATACCATAGTCCGATACAGGGTCTCACCCGCTTAATGTTCAGAGACTAAGAAATGTAGAAAGCGTCGACTGATACGGGATTTGACCTGTTGGTCTACAGGTGTACGAGGTGCGACAGACGCAGGACGTCCAGACGAGGGTGATCAACAAAGACAGCAGCGTCACCATCAGCGACCGCCACAACCAGCCTGTCGTCACCATCAGCGTGCACCGGAAGTGATCTAAAGCATGACACTTTGACATGCGCACGCCATGCGCCGACACTCACACACACATACAGACATATATACACGCAGGTATACAAGTAGTCACATGCGCGTGCGCGTCCAATCTTTCCACCCAAACTCCCCACTCCCAGGATTCCTTACCCTCTTCCCTCCACTTCCCCTCCCCTACCTCTGTTCCCTAACCCACGCAAGTCATCCCTTGGCAGACACGACTGATTAGATGATAAAACAAAACAAAAATCCAAACAAGCAAACGAAAACTAAACAAAAGTAAAAAACCCCCCCAAACATCCAAAGAGCAAAAAGCAATCAGCTAAGAAAAAACCTAAACCAAAGACAAAACAACATGCGCATCTATAAACAAAAGAAAAGCGAAGACAACAACAACAACAACAAAAACTTCAACAACAACAGCAACAACAATAACAACAACAACAACAACAACACACACACACACACACACACACACACACACACACACACACACACACATGCACATTAATATATAACACAACACAACACACACACACACACACACACACACACACACACACACACACACACACACAAGCAATCAACATAGTCAACCATCACACACACACACACACACACACACACACACACACGCGCGCGCGCGCGCGCGCGCGCACACACACACATACATTATGAGCTAGTCTTGTCATGCGTACTGTCTTTACAGCCTTTCAGACTGCTTGTGTGTGAGTTGCTGGTGCTGCATTGTACGATGTCCAGATGTTCTAAACTACCCGACACTAAAGGCGCTGTCACACGGAACGTTTCAGTCATGCGATTGAAGAGAAGGAGGCAGGACGCGATCGCAAATGAATCGTATGCCAAAGAGCTAGAACTTCTGAAAGGAGAGTGAGTGTAGGTTTCCACCTGTTGAGAAACAAACAAACGAATAAACAAATAACCAAAAAAAAAAAAAACCCACAAAAAACAAACAAACAACAACAAAAAAAAAAAACCACACACACACACACACACACACACAAAAGAACGTTCGATTTTTGTTTCAGTTATTATTTTCATTTTTCTTCTTAGTATTCTACGTTTTCGACAAGAAACTGTAAGAAGACTATTGATCAAACTCCCCTTCTTTCATGTCAATGAACAAGGATACATTTTTCCACACATGAAATTTATGTCACAATCGTTAAGGTTTTACAGAGATAAAAAAAAAATCTTCTTCTGTTCTGTTCTGTTCTTTTCTTTACCTTTCGTTTTATCTTTCGTTCGTTCTTTCTTCCTTTCTTTGTTTATTTTTAATTCAGATTTTGATCTCACTCCTATTAGCTTTCCTGTTGACTGGTCACCAAAACTTAAAGAACATTTTGCTTCTATTATTAGATAACCACTTTGGCTGCATATGTCGAATGACGAAATAATCATTATGACCGAATGATAGCATCGGCTTGGGTGTAGCTGTGGTTGGGCATTTGCATGGGTGGGAGTTGTTCCGTATTATACAGATTTCTGTATTGGTGTTTTGGCGACTGTTTTTTTTTTTTTTTCCCAGTTTGCACTTGATGGATGTGTGCATTGGTTCTCCGATCCATATTTTTAACTCTTCCGCCACATCGACTCCGCTGGACGTTTGTAGTTCTGTTGTTTTGTTTGTTTGTTTTTGTTTTTTGCCTGATATAATTTTAACTATATTATAGTTCTGAGAAGTATAAAATTTAGGGTTTGTATCAAAGGAGAATGCAGTCAACTGTCCTTAAATGTCAAATTTTCGTCAGCGTCTGAAGGGGGGGGGGGGGGGGGGGGACTCGCCCTCCCCCCCCCACCCCCGTTGCCCCCCCCTCCCCCCCACACCCCCACCCCACCCCCCGTCCAGCAGGGCGTTGCCCCTGTACCCCATCAGGGCCCCGCCCGCAAACTTTCCAGTATTACAAACGCTTCTCGCTCCCACCCACGCATTTGGAATGAGGGCATAGAAGTGACGCCATTCAGTAGAGAAAGAGGGGGGAAAAAACGAAACGATGATGTGAATGTAATAAGTAGTAAATCAATAACAATAGCTACAATAATGATAATAATAATTATTATTGCAATAACAGCAATCACCTTAACGACGCCGACGCCGACAACAATGAAAATAATGATAATAACAACAACAAAAATAACGATAGTGATAATAATAATAGTAATAATAATAACAACAAAAAATAACGATAATAATAATGATAACAATAATCTTCTTCTTCTTCTTCTTGACAACAACAACAACAACAACAACAATAATAATAATGATGATGATGATGATAATAGTGCTACCATTACTACAAATGATAATAATAAGTAAATAAATAGATAAAAATGATGATGGTGTGATAATGATAATGATGTTGTAACAGCAATGATGATGATGATAATAACAATAATTACAGCAATAACGATATAAATAATGATTAAAGTTATGATGATGATGATAAAGCTTAAAACCATGAATAACAATAAAAGAAAAACGCGTGTATTAAGAGAAAGGAGCACCCCCCCCCCCCCCTCCTCACACACACACACACACACACACACACACACACACACACACACACACACACACACACACACACACATTGGTCTAGTATCACTTTTAGGTTAAAAGACGTCAAAGTGAAGGCGAATGAAAAACACACAATCGGAACAGAACTAAACAAGACTTGGTTCTGAGCTGCATAAAAGAGATGGGTAAAAGACTCTCTCTCTCTCTCTCTCTCTCTCTCTCTCTCTCTCTCTCTCTCTCTCTCTGTGTGTGTGTGTGTGTGTGTGTGTGTGTGTGTGTGTGTGTGTGTGTGTGTGTGTCCCAGTTGAGATTTCATGAAGGAGAAACTGTAGGCCTGTCTGATATAGACTAACAAGTTATGCCAAGGGACAGAACCCAGCTAAGAAAAAGGCACGTACTCCCTGAATCTTCATATGAACGACACTTCATCGGGACAGGGAAAATGCATGTCGCAACAGAAGAAGGAAGTAGCAAAAGGGAGAGAACAACAGAAGAAGGACGCACAGAAAGGGAGAGAAAACAGAAGAAGAAAGCACTGAAAGGTAGAGAACAACAGAGGAAGGACGCACTGAAAGGAGAGAACAAGGAAGTAGAAAGAACTGAAAGGGAGATAACAAGGAAAAGAAAACACTGAAAAGGAGAGAACATGGAAGAAGAAAGCACTGAAAGGGAGAGAACTAGGAAGAAGAAAGCACTGAAAGGGAGAGAACAATTCCAGAAGCTCATGGACGGAGAGAGGAATGATACTGACAGCGAAGACTGTCTCCACTGATGCTGGAAGGATTTTACGGTGTCTTTTTTCGCTCCAAAAGCTAACAAAAACTAAGCAGATAAAACTATTTCTGTCATGCAACCAGTAATTTCCTTTTAAAAAAAAGTTTATATTTACTGATTTCACTTTACGAATAGTTGTTGGTCCGTGAGATAAGGTAAGGTAATGTTGCTTATAGCCCAGCCGACCGCAAAGGGCCATATCAGGTCCATGAGGAATCGTTTTCTTTGCTTTCTGCTCTGATTATCGTGGTCACACCGAGATCACTACGAAAACAGGTAATTATGATTTATGAAACAGACAAGCCGTGAAAACGGGTAATTGTGAAACATGTGCATACACATACCAGTATCATTGCATCGAAATGAACCTTATAATTACTTCTCTGAGAATGCTGCAGAATGCTGGAATCCTCACTTAAAACGATCATAATCGGTTGTTTTCATTTCGTAGGGCTTGCTAGGATCAAAAGATCGTTTTTTCTCTCTTTTGACTCATTCTCTGATGCCTTGACAGCATCAAAACAAGTCAAAATAAATATTTTCGTGTTAAACTTACTGTTTTCAAGTCATGATTAATGCCTTCTTGGAAATATGATTACTGCTTCCTTGTGAAGACATGGGTTTTGTTTTGTTTTTATTTGACGTCACTAATGGTTATTTTCATTTAAAAAACAAACAAACAAACAAAAAAACAATTACCTTCTGAAGTCGGGAAACGGACGCACGAATCTCCCAAAGAATTTATGGCCGACAGCGTTCGTGTTTCAGCGCCTTAATGAATAGGGCAAACGGAATGTTATATCGATGTGTTCTTTCGAGTGTGGGTCGATCCACTCGTTCGAGTGGTGACGCAGTTTTTGTAGTATGACGTTCTGAAGTGGGCGTGTGACGTTTGTAGTTGGGATGAAGCGCTAGTGCTGAGTGTGTGACGGCATTGTTGTCGATAATTAATGATGTAGATTGCTGCTGGATGTTGAACATCATTTTGTTTGAGTAGGTATACATGTTACTCGTGCTTGCATTGTACCTATCTTTGTCTTCTGTCCGCTGGTTTTGTGGATTTTGCTTTTCTTCCACGATAAAGAAAAAAAAAAAAATCCAGTATGATTATAAACAGGAACAGAATAGTCTTTAGCCTTTGATCATCTTTCCAGAGAAACGTATTGCTTATCATTTATGCATACGCTTACAGTCACACACACACACACACACACACACACACACACACACACACACGCGCGCGCGCGCGCGCGCGCGCACACACACACACACACACACACACACACACACACACACACACACACACACACAGAGTGTCCTCACAGACACACGGACATGCGAGTAAGCATACATTCACGCACATAAATGTGACTGCATTGGATGTATATTTTATTCAATGTGTGCCTCAGAGAGAGAGAGAGAGTCCAGATAATTTCATGTTCGCCCCGCAACAAGTAAGACAATAAATTATTTCCGTCCTGTTGATTGTGTGTGCCAATTAGGAACAAACATGCAGAAAGCTATGTATTTGCAAGAACCATTTGAGGCAGACTTGTAAACGTCCTGGGAAGAATAACAAAGTCATCATCCTTGATGAGCCCTAGTGGTTTAAACTGCGTGTCAGTGACTAATTTGAAACGAAAAATTGCTTCACTCATTTTGTTCCTTACGCTGGATCAAAGATCTGGACCATGATTCATGTCGAGCCGCTGGATGTGTTAGAGCCGATGTACCACGCTAGGAAAATTACCTGCCGAGAACATAACCAAGGGAAGTTATGCAGAGAGCGGTTTAAAACCTTAAGCTCCGATTCAAAACCCGACTGGATAACCTCCCTTTGAAAGAGAGAGCCCCCCCCCCCCTTTTTTTTTTTTTTTTTTCCCCCTTTAAATACTAGGGCTTGATTCCTTTAAACAATAAATGTGTCTACTTGTGGCTGTTATATAGACAATTAAGATGTTCTCTAATTAAATCTGCTTTAATCCTTGACAGAATGAAAACACATCGGAGAGAGATTATGTTTGAGGGCCCCTGAGTGGTAGAGTGAGTAGAGCAGTTTTGCTGTTCACTTACACCAAGACCACTCACTTTGAACAAAGATCTCAGCACATTCCTCTCCACCTTCATAAGAAGACTGATGGTGTGGTCCCCACTGAAAATGACCAAGTTTTTTTTTTTTTTTTCACTTTTGTCCTATATATAAAGTTACTTCGGAATTTCACGTGAGGTTTTCCCAAGAAGTTTCGTTTTTTTTTTTTTTTTTTTTTTTTCTTCTTTTTTTTTTTTTCTTTTTTTTTTTTAAAGGAATGATTTTCTCGCACGGTTTTTGTTTTCCTGCCCATTTTTAAGGATATGACAAAAGATTGTACAATTCCATTCTAAACAAATCAACTGGACAGACGGCTCGGCCCAGAGCACCATTAGGATCGCAGAGGTATGCGGTCAGTAATGGAAAGACCTGGCCATCTATGAAATCTGCAAACAGAACATTTCAAACTACCCCCAACATTACAGCTACAGGGAAACACTTCAACCAGACTGTGTGAAATTTTATCTAGCCTATTGCTGTGTTTTGAAGAACTGGGGGGGAAGCAAAAACGACAAAGAATTAGTTCCTTGACAGAGATCAAACCAATAATTGTCATCTTTTTACGGGGTGTGTGTGTTAAAAATATGTTTTGAAGTTTTTGAGTGACTCTGATAACAGTAAAACGAGCAAATAAACGAAGTTCGGCAATTTGCAAAGAGAGAGAGGGAGAGAGAGAGAGAGAGTGTGTGTGTGTGTGTGTGTGTGTGGGGGGGGGGGGGGGTATTGGTGTTAGAGCTCATGTTCAACGAGAGTTACCCCGCATTTTCATGGGACAGATTCCGCTGGCAGGCATGCAATTTACTCTTGTCAGTAAGCTTAACAGTTCAGTCACTCAGAGAGAGAGAGAGAGAGAGAGAGAGAATGCCAAAACATGGGTGTAAAACGGTGTGCCCGGGGCAACTATTTTACTCTCTGATTCTGTGTGTTTGACTCATAAACTGAAAAAAGGTAACTCAGTTTGCAATCACAGGACAGACATTATCTTCCCCTGAATATTCTCCAAATAATGTGTTTTCTCTCTCTCTCTCTCTCTCTCTCTCTCTCTCTCTCTCTCTCTCTCTCTTTAACAACTTAGGGTAAAAACATAGTTTACACTTTGACAGAGGCATACTTTTGAAGTGTTTTTACACCCTTTGACGACAAGCCACTTTCGTAATGTTTGATCTTTTCATATCACAGGAGACATGTATGCCTCGTGCTTCAAGGAGATCGACATTATTTTGTGAAACTGTACCGTTGATCCATGTCGTGTGTATATGCATGTCGGGTAATCTGTATTCCATGTTGTTCCTGTACCTGAGTGGAATATCTTCTTGCTGTTGGTGTTGTATGTAGCCGTTAGCCAAACACTATCTGTGATCTGTTATCGATCAAAACATTCGACGTGTTTTTATAATCAGCAGCCGCTATTGGATTCGCTAGTGGTTTTATGACTGTATTCCGCAGATGAACTATTTGATAATAATGATAGTAATGATAGTAACGATGACTTCGTTTTTATAGCATTATCATTATTATTATAATTATGATTTTTATTATCATGATAGTTGTTGCTATTGTTATTATTATTATCATCATCATTAATATTATTATAATGAGGACAATGTTTATAATAACATGACTGTCGTTGTTGTTATCATCATGTTCATTATTATTATTATTATTATCTCAAGTTCTATGATATATTGAACGTCGCATATTTTGTGCAGTTTGCAACGCCAGCGTGAAATAAATGTCGCATAATAAAGCTCTTCCTGTTGATTGATTACGTTGATTTACTCCAGTTTATGGATAATTATGACAGAATCAAGTTATCTTCTGGCTTTCCCCGGGAAGGGGCTCTTTAATTAAACCTTTTTTTTTTTTTTTTTTTTTTTTTTTTTTACAAATGTCCACAATTGTAGAGGAAAGACAGAACAACCGCATTTGAACGTGAGTCACAAACTAACATTCTGGTTGTAACAGAAAAAATGATCTGTGGTAAGTTCGTTTCCAGATCGCCCGAAAAGTCCAAGACATGAAGTGAGTTGAAGAGGAGATTAACGTGTTCTTCCTATTCTTCTTATTGCTGTTATTGTTGTTATTATTATTATTGATGTTGTAAATACTTCAGTAGGTTTGGCTTTACACAATGGATGTTCAATTACATTCTGTTTGCTTCTTATCCGTGGCTGTTGGTGTTTTATGAGCGAAGACTAGATGATGGGTGGTGACTGTGCAAAGCGTTACTAAAAATACCAGTACTGTCTACCCATGCACATATACGGTTGAGTCAAAACATGAGACTTTACATCAGATGTCTCAAAGCTCTCTTCACGCTGTCTTGAGATTGGCATAAATTTGCTGAGAATATATATATATATATATATATATATATATATATATATATATATATATATATATATATAGTAGGGTTATCGGGTTTATTCCAGTTCTTCTTCTTCTTCTTTCTTTTTTTTTTAAAAAATGAATTCTACTTTGTCAAGATTCCTGTCAGTACTTCAAAAACTGTTTGGTTAAAAATATCTGTTGCTTTAGAATGTTCGGAAGGCTGATCCAAAAAAAAAAAAAAAAAAAAAAAAAAAAAAGAGATTTGGTATGAAAACTCGACAACACTGCAGGCATCAAGAATGGTTGGAATGCAAGGAAGTTGGTATATCGTTGGACTCATAATAGTTTGCGAAGTCTGGGGAAGCAAAAAGCCTCGGGTTTCAGGAGCCTTACCCTCTGACCCCTGGAGGTCAATGACCTTGGAGCCAACCTGGGCTCCAACGCTGTCTCCAGCCTCCCTCCCCCTCCCTTTCCCTCCCATTTACTCAGGTCTTATATTTGTGAGTGGATGGAGCGTGAAAGAACGTACACACGGTCTTTCTTCTGTGCTTGATAACGTGCGACTTTTAAACAAAAATCTGTCTTCAGTGATCTGGTGAGTAGGCCAAACGTCATGAAATTATGAATGTGCGCGCGCGCTCACACACACACACACACACACACACACACACACACACACACACACACACACACACACACACATACACACGCCACACACGCACGCACACACGCACGGCACGCACGCTCGCACACGCACGCACGCACGCACGCATGCACACACACAGACACAGACAGACAGACAGACAGACACACACACACACACACACACACACACACACACACACACACACACACACACACACACACACACGTATTCCCTGTCTCTCGCTTTCTGTCTCGGGTCAGTGCCGTGAACTAGTGAATGTCAGAGGATGCGTGCTTGCATGCATGCGTGAGTGCTTGTGTGTGTGTGTGTGTGTGTGTGTGTGTGTGTGTGTGTGTGTGTGTGTGTGTGTGTGTGTGCATAGGATGATAGTAGACGATTATCTTTTTTTTTTTTTTTTAAGGTCTCCATCAGCGTAGATGATTTCAGCCTGCTCTGACAACTAAGAAGGGTGTGAACAACATGAAACCTCGGCAATACCATCGATAAAAGACAGGTTACAGTTCTGAAACAATGGGAAATATATAATCACCTAGGGACATGTACACCGCTTTGTTACGGATCTCTCCTGAAATATAGCTACTCCCATCCAGTTCAGTCATTACTGAATTGGGATGGTTCTAGCTCTCACTGTAAAATTACAGGAGCAACTTAGCCTGTGTTCATTTAAGGTAACATACCAGCCTCCTTGTACGTCAAATTAATTGAAGCCCATCGGGGAAGTCCTAATTCAATTTTAAAGGCTAACGAGTCAATACTGGTTAGCTTGTGTAAATCATAGTTTGTGTAAATCAGTCTTTCCGCTGTAAAAAAAAGGTTCTTCTGCCATACGATAGAATTGAACGAACTAGCCAGAGGCGACATGGACGAGATTAGACCCCCAGTTAATCAGAGGTATACCAAAAAGAACACGGAATAATGCAATTTTTTCCTAGCCTTTTCTACAAGGTAATTAATATGTTTACTCCAAAAAAAAAGTTTGTAGTGGAAGATA
>JADBJO010001484.1:75000-90000 GCA_016801955.1 Conus betulinus | reverse complement strand
AGAAAGATAATTCTAGATTAACATTGTCATCGTTGACATCGATGGAGAGAAAAAAGTTAATGTGGGAATCACTCACAAGCAGACCTACATTATACGAAAACACCCACGCACGCACGCATGCGCGCACACATGCATACATATATTCATAATACTCGCACACAGACATACAACTTATACACACACACACACGCACACAAACACACAGCTCTCCTAAACAACACACGTCGGCGCGCGCACTCACACACACACACACACACACACACACACACCACACAACACACACACACACCCACTGCACACTAAAAAAACCCAGAAAGAAAAACGCATGAGTCCACCGCACACATGCAGACAACACTTAAAGTTTCTGACTACATCCCCTGTGTCCCGTAATTACATGACTTCCTGACGCTCGCATTGGTGTTTTCCCTCGTCCCGACTACGCACTTTGTGTGCCACATACATGTGTGTGCGATCCTGTACACACACACACACGTGTTTTCGGTTTGTGGGTCGTGCACAACGGTTTGTCTGCTTCTTGGTGTTTTATCCCCTGATGTCAGAAAACACTCGTTTTCTTGTCTGAACACACAATCTCATTTTGTTTGCCTTAAGCTACTAAACAAACACACATTGATTTTTTAGTTTTTATTCGCGCCACGTGCACACGGTTTTACTTTCTTCCGGTTAATTTCACACACACACACACAAACCACACCACACACATTCACTTCCCCCACACAAACAAAAATGGAAAGAAAAAAAAAAAAAGAAAAAAATGAGTACTACCAACCTGTGAACCACAAAGAATTATAGCACTTAATTTTCCCATTGAAAACTATGATTTCTTTGCGTTCGCTTACAGACGAGCCTCCTGGCAGCATACCGCCTCACGTACCAGACTACGCACTTACTCGACTACATCTAACCATAATGCCATGCGATGAATGTGACGTCAACACACCCTGTGATGACGTGGAGCACAAGAGCAGCCGCGTTTCCCAGGATGTCAGAAGACACTGTGGGTTCCTGAAACTGCTCATGGCATTCCGACATCAGGGGCGCAGCATGCAACAAATGGTCAGTTTCCTTTCCTTGACTTCTAAGCTGTCATCATTGATTCCTAGTATTTTACGTGTATATTATACGTGCCACGGTTTGTCTGCTTCATGGTCATTGGTGTATCTTCGGGAAACAAAACAAGCACGTTTACTCTTTTGTTTAGAATCTGCTCAGCATTATGGACAAAGCAGACTTCTTGTTGACCTACACCATGGTTTTTGTTTCATGTTCGTTGGGTTTTTTTTTTTTTACCCCCCCCCCCCCCCCTCCAAATTAACGTTTAATGGATATGTTTCGCACGGTTTTGAGAGTGATCAGATTTGTCCGTTATGATTTGAGTCATCACATTTTCGAGCTTTTAGTTTTCATGTGTTCTTTATCTCATGGAGTTAAGGGGTGGTGGACTGAAGGAACGGGAGGGGGCAGGGTGAGGTGGGAAAGGGGTGATTGAGGGGGCTTCCAAACGTAACAGTGTCGAAAACACTATCTCTGTCTACCTGTCTGTCTGTCTGCTATTTTTTGTTTGCATACCTCTTCTTGTAGTCTGCATGTCTGCTATTTTTTCTATTTATATACCTGTTGTTCTAGTCTACATGTCTACTATTTTTCTGTTGGTATACCTCTTCTTCTAGTCTGTATGTCTACTATTTTCTGTTTGTATACCTCTTCTTGTAGTCTGTCTACCTACTATTTTTGTGTTTGTATACGTCTTCTTCTTCTACATCTTCTTTGTCTTCTCCTACCACAGACTTCTTTCTTCTTCTTCTTCTTTCTCCCCTCTTCTTCTTCTCCTCCTCCTCCTCTTCTTCTTCTTCTTCTTCTTCTTCTTCTTCTTCTTCTTCTTCTTCTTCTTTTCTTCTTCTTCTTCTTTCTTCTTCTTGTGTGTCAGTCCCTGCTTCTATTTCTTCTTGGCTTCGTCTTCCTCCTCCTCTTTCTTCTTTTCCTTTATCTTATTTTCCCCCCTCCATGTTCTTTCTCTCTTTCTCCTCCTTTCAACCCCTTTAACCTCTTCTTCCTACGTCTCCTTCTTTGTCGTCTTCTCACCCACGTCATCCTTCTCCTGCTCACTACTGCTACTGCTACTACTACTACTACTACAACAACTACTACTACTACTACTACTACTATCCTCGTCATCATCGTCGTCGTCGCCGTTTGTCATTGTCGTCGTCGTCGTCATCATCATCATCATCATCATCATCCTCCTCTCTCATCATCGTCCTTCATCTTCATCCTCATCATCGTTTCTGTCTAGCACATCATCTTCAGTTTCTCGTTGTTCTCATTTTTCTTCCAACATGACGTCATTCGTGTTTGTTGAC
Organism: Conus betulinus; assembly: GCA_016801955.1. Taxonomy (NCBI): domain Eukaryota; kingdom Metazoa; phylum Mollusca; class Gastropoda; order Neogastropoda; family Conidae; genus Conus; species Conus betulinus. The sequence continues at coordinate 87,619 of JADBJO010001484.1, read as the reverse complement.
AGCTGACGACACTTCACGGAAGCGTGCCCGCTGTCCCCACCCCCTCCACCCCGGCATTCCAGGACTTCACACAAAGGGCCCAATTCGCCCTGGCCGTGTTGGCCGTGGCCAGAGCGGAGATGGCGGAGGCCAAGGTTCTGATTGAACAACAACGTGGTGGAGCAGCTGTCTTGAGGCGAAGACGCCCTGACCAAGGGATGAAGGCGGTGGTGGTACTAGTGGCGGGATCACGTCACAGACCTTCATTCCTACCGGAGCTTGACGGCTGGTTTTGTCTGCAAAATGGAGACTGCCTCTCCTGCTTCGTTTTTTTTTTTTTCTTCTTTTTTTCTTTCTTTTCTTTTCTTCTGCGAGGAAGATTATTTTGTCACTATTTGCCCCCCCCCCCCCCCCCTTTTTTTTTTTTTGTTGTTTTCATTTGACGAGTGACTGACATTGTGCTTTTTTTTTTTTTTTTAATGAATTGTAATGATGTGTTACCTAGCTGACGTATTTATAACGAATGTACTATTTTAATGGTTGATGTCTGCTGTCCATCCCCCCCCCCCCTCTCTCTCTCTCTTTATATATCATTCCCTATCTCTTTCCCTCCCTCCCCCCCCCCCCCCTCTCTCTCTCTTTCAACTGTGTAATTGTCTCTCCCGCTCTCTCTCTCACCCCCTTTCCTCCCGTATCCGTCCCCTCTCGTGTCTTTGTATATCGATGCGTTTGTGTGTATGTGTGTGTGTGAGTGAGAGAGAGAGAGAGAGAGAGAGAGAGAGAGAGAGAGAGAGAGAGAGAGAGAGAGGGGGGGGGGAGAATGTCAGGACTTGATGAAATCCTTCAAAAATACACTCTTGTGACATGTCTTCATGACCGAAGATGCCAACGTGAACCGTTCATATACTTCCTGCTGGATGGTCACTGGCATCACCTGTTGGGATCGTCCCAGCCATTGGGTAGCTTGATTGTTCTAAGCTCTGTATGCTGAGGTTATCAGCAGCTAGTCTTCGTCTTCAAGGTGTCTGTGGGGATGACATTCATCCCCCATGGGACAACAATTGATTGTATACAGAGGTATATAGTGATTGCTTGGATGTGGTTGTATTGATTGTTCATAGGGCCGTCGTTTGTCTCTTTTGTTGTTCACCATTTTTGTACACTGTGTCTACTCTTGGATATATCGCGTTTAGGACTTTTGTTTGTTTTTTTTTTTTACATAATGTGATCATTTGTGCTGACTAGGTTTAAAGTTCATATTTACAAGTTTGAATGACATTCATCAAGATATGTAGTTTAGTATCGCCTTGAATTTTGGTTTGCTGTTTTCATTATCTTTGTTAATGAATTGCATATCGTTTGATTATTGTTATTACTATTATTAATCTATTATTGCTTACTATTGTTTTGTTGTTTTTCTGTGGTTTATCTGTGGTTGGCTTTTTCATCTCCTTTTTATTCATCATCTTTTTGTTACTTCTGTTGCTTTTCTTCTCCTTTTTATTTCTTCTTGTTCAATGAGTCCCAGCATTATGACCTTGCTTAACTTCCAGATCAAGATTTTTGTTCCGATCTCAGTAGTATTAAAATAGCAACATAAACATTTGTATATTTGTCACACACCTGAAACATTTTACTGGATTCTGTCCAGTAGTATCTCTTTCGCCCAACCGTGCAATATGCTGTGACTTTTCTGTGCAATTAAAACATTTCTTTATTTAATGAACACATTTTCAATGTTGTACTTGAAAGGTCATGCTTTTTTTTTTTTTTTTTGAAATATGTAATCGCTCACGAGTTTGAAATAAACGCAATGATGAAAAAATTACTTCCCTTTGTCATTCTGTTTCTCTACGTATTGTATTCATGTTTCACCCCCAAACCCATCCTATACATGCTCACGACCGCCAGTTCATCTCGCCCCCCTTTTTTTTCGTTGTGTGTGTGTGTGTGTGTGTGGTGTGTGTGTGTGTGTGTGTGTGTGTGTGTGTGTGTGTGTGTGATTACCCCTGTCTGTTTTTGTGTATGTGTCCTCTGTCCCTGTGTCTGTGTGTCTGTGTCTGTCCCTCTCTCTCTCTGCTCTCTCTCCTCTCTCTCCTCTCTCCTCTCTGTCCTCTGTCCTTCTCTCTCTTTTTTTTTCCTCTCTCTCTCTGTCTTTCTCTCTCCCCTGTCTGTCTCTGTTGTCTCTCACCTCTCTCCTCCTCTCACTCCTCCTCTCCTCCTCCTCCTCCTCTTCCTCTTCTTCCTCCTTCTTCTCTTATTCTTCTTCTTCTTCTTCTTCTTTCTTCTTTCTGCTTCTCCTCTCTTCTTTCTTTCTCTGTCTGTTCTGTCTGTCTGTCTGTCTGTCTGTCTGTCTGTCTTGTCTCCGTCTCTCTCTCTCTCTCTCTCTCTCTCTCTCTCCTCTCTCTCTCTCTCTCTCTCTCTCTCTATGTCTTACTCTATCACACTCACACAAAGACTAGACACCGGACCCCACAAGGACATCCTCACGCCCCCCTATCACACGGCATTTTTCACTGTGATAACCTGCCCTTTTTGTCCATGCCCAAGATAATCTTTCCCCCAGGATGAAACCTCCACCCACATACACTGGTTTTCCACCCTTCGCTCTTTACCCCATTGTGCGGTGTTCCCGTGCAGTGATGGGCAAAAGTGAGAGGCGATAGGATAGCCGTAGTTATCAGATACAGTCTGGGGTTATCAGAATGTACAGGACGCATAGAAATGAGTTGCAAAGTATGCACCACAAAGAATGTACAGATGATGAAATTAGGGCACTGTACATATCACACTGAATATCATATTCTACAGATCGAGGAAATGTATCACAGTGCATATACCATAGAAGACATGGCATTCATCTGATTACAGATATTTAGTATACAGCATAAACCCTAGTAAGATGTCGCATTATACATGCCATGGAAACACATCATATTACGCAGGATGTGGAACGCATAGCATGCTGTACAGGTCATAGAAACATATCGAACTGTACACGCTACACAAATACATAAGGTTGTACAGGGATTATATCACACTAGACAAGCCATAGAAATATATCGCATTGCGCGGCGCATATCATAGAAATATGTCCCATTCCACATGTCATTTTTCCCCCATTGTATATACCATAGCAATCCACCTTCGCACACTCAAGTGGCGAAAATCCCAAAGTACAAGTCTGTAGAAATACATTCGTTGAACAGATTTCTGAATGGCATGTTTACAACAATCAGAACACCAAATGTCCCAAAGTACAAGTCATAGAAATACACACCATTGCACAGATCACACCAATGGCCCAAAGTACACACACCAGAAATACCACGCATTGCACAGATCACCGAATGTCCCACGCCAGTACAAGCACATAGAAATACATCCCATTGCACAGATCATTGAATGGCCCAAAGTACAAGTCACAGAAATACATTTTATTGCACAGATCACCGATCCCGAAGTCCCGAAGTACAAGTCATAGAAATACATCCCATTACACAGATCACCGAATGTCCCCAAGTACTAGTCATAGAAATACATTTTATTGCACAGATCACCGAATGTCCCAAAGTCACAAGCCATAGAAATACATCCTATTGCACAGATCACCGAATGTCCCAAGTACCAAGTCATAGAAATACATCCCATTGCACAGATCACCGAATGTCCAAAGTACTAGATCACATCCATTGCTACCGAATGTCCCAAAGAAATAAATACTTATTGCACAGATAACTAAATGTCCCAAAGTAAAAAGTTATAGGAATAAGATCTTATTGCACAGAAACCGAATGTCCCAAAGTACAAGTCATAGAAATAAATACACCCCATTGCACAGATCACCGAATGTCCCCTAAGCACAAGTCATAGAAATACATCCCATTGCACAGATCATTGAAGTCCCAAAGTACACGTCATCAGATCACTGAATGTCCCAAAGCACAGAAGTCATAGAAAATACATCCCATTGTGAAGATCAAAGAGATGCATACCATTTTACAGAAGAACAGAAAATATCTAAATGAAGTCTGTAGCTGTAGAAGTCATAGAAATATATTCCACTGTACAGATAAAAGACAATACCATTTTACAGACTACAGACTGTAGCTGCAGAGGTCATAGAAATAATATCCCATTGATCAGACCATCCAAATGTCTCTTCGCACACTCAAGGCCGACGTTCAATTCTGTAATGCTATGGCGAAAGACTAAGATTTCTGGAAAAGGACATGTTTACAACAATTGAAGAAGAAAGAAGACTGTTAGCCCAGAGGTTCATGTAAGTCTAAGTTATGGCATACACGTGCTCAAGTACATGTTTTACAACACACACACACACACACACACACACACACACACACACGACACGCACGCACGCACGCACGCACGCACACGCACGCACGCACGCACGCACGCAAGCACGCACGCACGCACGCACGCAACGCGCGCGCGCGCGCGTAAAATTCACAACCCTCAGCGTCGGTATGTTGAGTTTAAAATGATCTTTAAGATTCATCATTTACGTAAAGAATGTTGAGTTAATATAGACTACTGATCCCTTCACTCAAGCACAAATGAGATGCTCTACATCGAATTCTTGCACTTTTTTTTTCGGGGTTTTGAAAACTCAGTTTTTTGGAAAATCTTCTTATGAATTACTGATTTTGTGTTTCTTAAGGAATTGTTTCTTAACGCACACGCACAAAGAAGAAAAGAAAAAGAAAAGAAACGAGAAAGAGAAGAAGAAAGGAGAAAAGAAAGAAGAAGAAAAAGAAAGAAAGAAAGAAAGAAAGACCTAAAGAAAAACGAAAGAACGAAAGAAAGAAGAAGAAGAAGAAAAGAAGAAAGAAAGAACGAAAGAAGAAGAAAAAGAAGAAGAATAGCAAGAAGAAGAAGAAGAAGAAGAAGAAGAAGAAAAGAAGAAGAAGAAGAAGAAGAAGAAGAAAACAGGGGAAAAACAACACGCCCCACCACAGGTCACGCATTCAGGTCACAAATCCGGTCGGCCCTCCTCGTCAAATATCAGCCTCACCTGTCAAACAAGGATTGTCATTTTGGCAGATGATGATGACAAAAAAAAAAAAAAAAAAAAAAAAAGGCGATAACGAACGACTGATAATACCATAATACCCTCAGTTTCGTGATGCTCAGGTAATCCTTAAAACTGACGTGTCCATTGGATACTATTTTAAAGTGTCTCCCAACAGTTGAAGTAAATCCTCCTTCTTTCGTCATTAAATAAAAAAATATCTAATGGGGGAATACCGTTCGTTCTCGAAGGTGGGGACATTTTCTGTTGACGTGACGCATCTGATCGTCCCTGTCACGTTTGGAAATTATGTTTAAAACATGAGATCCGACTTTACAACATGCACATTGTTTTAGATGTTCTACAATGGAGTATTTCAGATGCGTGGAGACGTATGCCCGCGCGCGCGCGCGCACACACACACACACAACACACACACACACACACACACACACACACACACACACACACATGCGCGCGCATAAACATCTATCTATCTGTCTGTCTATCATCTCTATCTGTCTATCTATCCATCTATCTGTCTATCTATCTATCTATCTATCTATCTATCTATCTATCTATCTATCTATCTATCTATCTATCTATCTATCTATCTATCTATCTATAGGAGACATACATACATACAAATATGACCACATACATACATAAACAGATAGATAGATGGACAGATAGATAGATGAATAGATAGATAAATGGATAGACAGATAGATAGACAGATTTATGGTTATGCGCTATCTATCTATCTATCTATCTATCTATCTATCTATCTATCTATCTATATCTAAGAGACATACATACATACATATATGTACACATATATACATAAACAGATAGATAGATAGATAGATAGATAGATAGATAGATAGATCAGATAGATAGATAGATAGATAGATAGATAGATAGATCAGATAGATAGATAGATAGATAGATAGATAGATAGATAGACAGATAGACAGATAGATAAATAGATAGATAGATAGATAGGTGTGTGTGTGTGTGTGTGTGTGTGTGTGTGTGTGTGGTGTGTGTGTGTGTGTGTGTGTGTGTGCGTGCGCGTGCGTGCGTGAGTGCGTGCGTGCGTGCGTGTGTGCGTGTGTGTGTTGTGTGTGGTGAAAATGCATCTCTTTCTGCGCGTTTGTACAACTAAGTGTTTTCTATATGTGAAAGAAATTCACGCTGTCGTAGGGATCCTCGTTATCTGACATTAGGGAAAGGATATAGATGAAGCAAAGGGTTAAGCAGTATGGCGGTTAGAAACGAATTCTTCAATGAAAAATGTGTATTCAAGAGAGTTTCAAATTACACTGTATGATTTCAATTTTCTCCCCTCTGAAAACAAGACATACTGAACCTGTCATGAATTGTAAGGCTCTCTGAGTGTTTTGTCCCTTTTGCTGAAATGTAGAACGTTAGTGACTGATGGCGCATAGCTGAGGTGTACACAGTGGTTAAATAAATTTAAGGAAAAAATATGTTGATGAAAAAAAACAAAAAATTTATACTGAACCATTTCCATGACAAAACAATCGTTTGCTTGCACTTGCTATCCTTCCTCTATGTGTTTTGTCCAAATCGGTTTGTCCTGTCTGTTGTCCTCGTCTGTCTGTCTGTCTGTTCTGTCAGGTGTGTCTGTCGGTCCTGTCGCTGTCTGTCTGTCTCTCTCTCTCTCTCCTCTCATCTCCCTCTCTCGCGTCTCTTCTCGTCTCATCTTCTCTCTCTCTCTCTCTGTCCACACAGAGGGCTGGTGCTGGTCTGGGGTGTATGTCATACTTAGTCCACTACCCCTCAAATAAATTCGTTCGTTCTTCGTTCATTCGTTCTCATCTTCTCTGCCATCTCCTCTCTCCTCTCTCTCCTTCTCTCTCCGCTCCCTCTCTCTCATCATCTCTCTCCCCCTCCGCCCCCTCCTCTCTCTGTCCTCACAGAAAAAAAGGGCTCTCTCCGCATTCGCTACTCCCTCATCTCTCCCTCTGTTCGCTAAAATAAAAAAAAAAAAAAAAAAAAAAAAAAAAAAAAGAAAAAAAATCTCTCCTCCTCCATCAAAAAAAGGGTATTCATACTTAGTCCACCTACCGCTCTCAAAAATAAAATTCGTTCGGTCTGTTCCGTCTCTCATTCGTTCTCCTCCGTCTCTCTCTCTCTCTCTCTCCCGCTCTCTCTCTTCCCTCGCTCTCTCTCTCTCTCAGCTCTCTCTCTCTCTGCCTGTTTGTTCTCTCTCTCTCCCTCTCTCATCTGGTTATTTATGTTACATGCTTTTTTACAGCTTTGGCCAGTTTATCTCATTCTAACGGAGATCGGAATTTCGAATTTTGTCCCATGGTTTTTACGCTTTGGTCGTCTAGGCTCATTCTAACGGAGAATCATGTCCCATGGTTCCGGCACCTCGCGTTGTAATTCTGTTTCTCCATTTCATTGGTGAATTTGTGATGGGATGAGCCGACTTTTAATATTGTTGGATTCCTGCCGTCATGAATCCCGCACCCCCACCCCCCACCCCACGGTTATACTTGTCTTTCTTTTTTGTATTTGTTATGCACATTCCTCTTGTATTGGATCATCGGGGCGAGGGATAAGAGGAGAGGATGGGCGAGAAAGAAACGCTCCGCACACGCGAAACCGGCGGGTGGGCGAATGAGTCGGAGAGTGGGGGATTGTCCTGGTTGGCGAATTAAGAAGTGGTTTCTGCTGCAGTGGGAAAAGCCCTATGAAATCGTTTTTCACAGAACCAACAATAGTGGTGGGTGGTACCTTTGCCGGGGTATGTGCGTGGTTCTGGGTTGTCTGTTTGTCTTGTTTTGTTTGTTTGCTTTAGGAACAATTGATTTACATGCAGTATCCTCCAGAGAGGGTCTCTCTCGTCAATCCCTCTTTTTTTCATTCAAGCTTGATTTTTAAGTCCATCATTCGAGAAATGTGTACCAGGACAACTGTCATGTGTTTGCTCCGGTTACTTTTGGAGCGATTGGAACCATCGAAGCATGATTTACTCTACTCTTCCTCTCTCTCCCCCTCTCTATCTATCTCTCTCTCCCTCCTCTCCTCTCTCTCTCTCTCTCTCTCTCTCTCTCTCTCTCTCCCTCCTCTCTCTCGCTCTCTCTCTCTCACTCACTCTTCTCTCTCATGACAAGGAGAGATTGTAAGTCTAGGCTTTGGCCTAAAATCTTCGTCCCTGCGTATTAAAGATCAATCTGTCAAACCAAGTCAATCTCTCTCTCTCTATCTCTCTCTCTCCTCTCTCTCTCTCTCTCTCCTCTCTCTCTCTCTCCTCTCTCTCTGTCTCTCTATCTGTCTGTCTGTCTGTCTGTCTCCTTCCCTCCCTCTCATTTCTCTGTCTCTGTCTCTGTCTCTGTCTGTCTGTCTGTCTGTCTGTCTCTCTCTCTCTCTCTCTCTCTCTCTCTCTCTCAAAAACACACACACGCACCACGCACGCACGCACGCACGCACGCACGCACGCACGCACGCACGCACGCACACACACCACACACACACACACACACACACACACACACACTTCAGTTACGATAACCCAACCGATACGAAGGGCCTCTTCAGAACTGATAGCAGGTCCGGAGAGATTCCTATCTTGAATAAGAAACAAAAGAGCAAAAAAAAAACAATGTCTGAAAACAACCGCCAGTGTTTCACTGGCATAGAAGCTAGTGTGTTGACTCCGCTACAGAACTAAGAGCATCAGCCATTGTGACTGATTTCTCTCCCTGTACAAAAAAGTTTAAAAGTACCGAAAAAAGTGCGCATTTAGATATAACTAAAAAAAAAAAAAAAAGTGAAAGTGTATGGAAACAAAGACGCAGGTTGGATAGTGTCCACTCTGGACAAGTCTTAGCCGTTCTCATTACCTAGTTGAAAGCTTTCAACAACAACAACACAACAAACAAAACAAACAAACAAACAAAAACAAACAAACAAACAAAAAAACACCAAAACAAGCAAACAAAAGAAAAACAAAACGAACAAAACAAACAAACAAAAACAAACAAACAAAACCGACATGATATGGATTGTGACCAGAGGAGGGAAAAGTGTTGTGTTGGAGTGTTTGGAACAAAAAGAGGAAAATGGACCACACATGGTGGACGAAAGTAAAGATAGGCATTAAGAATATGTAAACAAACAAACAGATACATAAATAGCATAAAAGAAGGAAATCAGAGCAACAACTACAGGAAATCATTGCAATAAATAAGTAAGTAAATAAATAAATTTTTAAAGAAAGAAATGAGAAGAGCAGAAAAGAGGAAATTACAAGCAAAATGCTGTAGAAAGCGTGGACACACTCTGAGCTGAAAGAACCACTGGCATCCCATGGTGAGGTCTGCTGGAATGTTACAGAGCGACAGCCTGATCAACACAGGGGGAGGGGGGGGGGGGGGGGGGGGGGGGGGTGGAGGCGGGGGGGGGGGGGGGGGGGGGGGGGGCAAACCGTTGTCACTTCAACGACGACTGAGGACGTTTAATGATGAAGATGGACGAAAGAGACAAACAAATTACAAGACAAAATACAAAAGAGACAAACAAATCACAAGACAAAAACACGAACGAGACAAACAAATTACAAACCAAAACACGAAAGAGGCAAACATATTACAAGACAAAAACGCAAAAGAGACAAACAAATGACCAAAACAATGCGCGAAAGAGACAAAACACATTACAAGACAAAATACGAAAAAGACAAACATATTACAAGACAAAACACGAAAGAGACAAACATATCTCTTTCGTTGGATGGATTCGCGATCTTCCTTGTGTTAAAAAAAAAAAAAAAAAAAAAGCTGCCTCCCCTTCTTTTCGACAAATAATCCGCCCTGCTAGGGTTGATGAACGTGAAACGAACGAACTCATCATTTCTAGGGCCTGTGCCGTGTGATATCTCAAGTGCTGTTACTGATAACTGTCTATACCGCTAACAGCCCCACCCGTGCAGTTTTCTCTCAGGACGTGCGCAAGAGTGGGATCACCACTGATGACAACGTGAAGGATGTAAAACCGTCAAAGTGTATTGGCGGAAGATTCGCATAGAGTGAGGGATACTTGAGAAGAAATGGGGATAGGGACGGGAGGAGCGAGTAAGTAGAGGGGGAGGGGTGGTGGTGGGGTAGGGGAGGAGAGACACACGGAAAAATGGACGTGTTTAGATAACTGTCGCAGTATGCTGTGATGACGGCATGAAGATGTTCCTGTACGTGTGACTCAATGCCTTCTACAATGTGTCTAAATCTGGGCTCAGACTTGATAACAGGAAGAGAGAGGAAGAGAGAGAGAGAGAGAGAGGAGAGAGAGAGAGAGAGAGACAGAGACAGAGACAGAGACAGAGACAGAGACAGGCAGACACAGACAGATATACAGGACAGGCAGGCAGGCAGACAGACAGACACGCAGGCAGACAGAGACAGAAACGGAGACAGAGAGAGACAGACAGACAGAGACAGAGATAGAGATAGACAGAGAGAGACAGAGAGAGACACAGAGAGAGACACAGAGAGAGAGAGAGAGAGAGAGAGAGAGAGAGAGAGAGGGAGGGAGAAAGAGATTGATCTTTAACACGCAAGAGTGAAGACTTTAAGCCAAGGCCCAGTCTTACAATCTGTCCTTGTCATACATACATTAATTAAACACATCATAATGCTGACAATTCAACATAGCAACAATGTAATGTAATTCTACATTGACAAACAGAGAGAGAGAGAGAGAGGAGAGAGAGAGAGAGAGAGACAGAGACAGAGAGAGACAGAGACAGACAGACAGACAGACTCAGAGAGAGGATGGATGAGGATAGAAACAGACGGAAACAAAGAGAGACAGGAATAAAACAGAGACAGATATACGGGGAAAGGAGCAAAGAAAAAGAGAGCAATGGGGACAGAAAGGAGGGGAAGGGAAGGGAGGGGAGGGAGGAGGAGGAGGATGTGGAGAGAGGAGAAGAAGAAGACTAGACTACAGAGGCACAACAGAAATACATAGTTACCGAACAAATCAATCTACACAACAAATCGGTGAAATTTTCAACACTGTTTTTATTTTCAAAAAGGTAAAGCAATTAGAACATTCAATAACATGAATCACTGAACGATTTGCAAACGTACAACATCTTTGTTCATGTGACGTAGGGTCAAAACTATAGCCACAAAAATTAAAAGCACCTTATACATACAGGAGGACGGAGATACTGATTGGCCTAAGCAAGAGACAGATTTGATAAGTGTCAACAGGACGGTCATACGTAAAGATGGTATAGAAGATTGGACAAAATGTTATTACAATGCAATCACGTTTCAATGCCGAAAACAGGCTAGAAGAAATGTCAAAGACCGGCAACAGTAAGAATGACAACAATATGATCATAATCATTATTACAATATGATGACAGATTGTAGATTATGATTATGGCTACAATACTAATAATAAGAATAATAATAACAATAATGAAAATGATGATGATGATGATAATAATAATAATAATAATAATAATGATAACAACAGCAATAATGATAATAATAACAATAATAATATCATTATAAAGATGATAATTATAATGATAATGATAATAATGATATAATAACACATTGCACGTTATCCAAAATATTTCAAAACCATCTCATTTCATAAGTTTTCTTTGTTCGATGAACACATACCCCCCCCCCCCCCCCCCCACACACACACACACACACACACACACGTGCGCGCGCACGCGCTGACACAAAAGAAGAGAATGTAACAAGAAACTAGAGGTGAGTCTTTTAAATGCAAACAGTCCTTTACAAAACCCAACACAATGGAAAGAGATAAAAAAGTCCAAAAATAGAAAGCACTATTGCGAAAACGAGACAATGTATACAAAGACAGACTGGCATATTGGAGTGAAATTCATCAGTAGTCTACATAGCGATAAGGGCTCACAGAGCAGTGTGTTGAACAGCTTAGACCTAGTAAGCGCTAAAGAAGCACTGACCGTTAAGTCGAGCACATCAATAGTCAGTTGAAATCATGTAAATATTGTGTACGTGTGTGTGTGTGTGTGTGTGTGTGTGTGTGTGTGTGTGGTGCGTTGTGTGTGTGTGCGTGCGTGTGCGTTGTGTGTGCGTGCGTGCGTGCGTGGGTGTGTCAGTTCGCACCCTTGTTTGCAGGTGTATGGTACTAACTGCATTTCATCTTCTTACTGTTTTATTTATATGTTTTCTTTAACCCCTTTTCTGTATTTATAAGCGCTTAGGGCTTATGATGTAAGGTTAAGCGCCATAAATAATCACTATTATTATTATAAATATACAAACACGCCACACTGTGGGGCGTAAATATAGCTTGTTATTGACACGAGCTGTTTTACCATTAAAAAAAACAAACAAACAAAAAAATGATGTGAACACAGTAAGCAACAAAGGACGGAGACTGGACATGTAAATCATCAATAAAAAACCTCACACATTCAGTCACTGTACATAGTTACGTATGTCTAAGTGTGGGATGAATGTCACCCCCTATGGACTGGCTGAGTAGAACGTCAGCATACGTGGCTTAGAATAGTAAGCAACCTCAATGACTGGGATTACCTCAACAGGCGAGGGGGAT